>OY751562.1:7241217-7801428 GCA_963572285.1 Caenorhabditis drosophilae
AAAATATTTGGCGGGGCACACGAATTTGTTGTTTCCATCTTTTTTTCCGAAAAATACAAACGAGTTCGTCAAAGTAGGAGCCACACAAGGATCTTTGAAATCCTTAAACTGTCGGTTGATCATAATTGGTCTTTTCGAAGGTGTTTGGCAACAGAAAAATGTGTTTTTTGTTGGTGTTCAGTAAATCGTTTTCCTCCCGGGACGAAATTCCGAACCGAAAAAGAAGACATTTTTGGTTTTAGGCAAAAACAACAAAAAAAATGTCAAAAACTCTTAATTTTGAACCAAAAAAATTGTTCGACGTTTTCCCATAATAAAAATGTCTAATTGTGTCGCCCCAACCCCAAAAAAAAATCAGTCAATTCACAAATTTCCACATGATTCAAAACTAGATTTGTTCACCAAAATCCAAAAACAGTCAGACTGTCTGACAGACAGAAAGACGCAAAAACACAAAAATAAATGAAACGATTTGAGAAGAACAGGGAATGGAAAAAAAATGGGAACAAGGTTTCTTTTTTTTTCCATCTTCATTTTCCCATATTTTTAACACATTTAGTTTTCTTTATTTCATTGTTTTGATCATCATCATCATCATCATCAACAACAAAATTCTCGTCGCGCTTTCCTCTTTCTCATCTTTCTCCTTCGTTTCATACACTGTCTCTTATCGCTCGTCTACGTCTATTCAATGACACATGCTCCGCCCCTCTAGCCAATGGGCAACAACGACGTGGGCGGAGCCTATTTCAACGGTTTGGTTAAAGGGGGGGGGGGGGGGAAGGAAAAGATAGAGACAGAGAGAAATAGAATAGACAGAGAAGGAAAAGAAGGAGGTTTGGCGATATGTCAGAATTTCTCTTTTCTGCTCGTTTTCGTTTCGTTATTTTTTGATAGTTTTATGATATTTGTCTCAAAAAATTGCAGATGACAACATCATCTGCAATCATAGCCGGAACATCTTCATCATCATCATCGTCGGCGTCGTCAACATCAACAACGACGGCGACGTCATCAGAAGCGTCCCATCAACACGCGCCGGCGCCTCCACCACCACCACCGTCATTACCACCGCAACAACAGTCTCAACCACAATTGGTAGTGCCGTCACAATATTCTGGAGCGCCAACAACGGCGGCTCCTGTTCCAACATCATCGTCGGCCGCATTATTCGGCGGTTACTACGATGCGACGAGTCATTCGTCGCAGATCGCATCATATTTTGCCAACGCGCATGGATTGTCATCATCATCATCGTCGTCAGTAAATGTAGGATTGGATTACCCTCCAGCGATTGGTGATCAGGTTGGTTCACTTTTTCCTTAAACCAAAAACTTGTCGTTAGTTTTTTATTAAACCTCAAATAATATGTTAAACGTTAACCCCCAAGTTTCGTAATTATTTTCAACTTTTTTTTAAATTAAAAAAATGTTTATTTTCTAAAGTAAAACGAAAAGTCAACGCGGAACTTTGTAAAGAAGCTAGGAGAGAATTGTATTTAATTATTTCAAATGAAACCGAAAAAGCGGAGCATAATTGTTTCATTTTTTTTTCTTCAATTCAAATGAAAAATGATTTGATCATCATCCTCATTAAAAAGACAAATGTTGATGAGAAAATGAAAAATCGGTGGAAGTATCGAAAAAGAAGAAAAAAAAAAGAAGAAGAGCGGGAGAGATTTGTTGTGTGTGGAAGAGAGAGAGAGAGAGAGAGGGGAGAGAGGGGGGGGGGGGAAGAAAAATGCGAAATAGACAAAAAAAAATCGATAATTTTGAAAATGTTGGTTTATTTTGTTATCTTCGTTTCACCATCTTCCTCAACGTTTTTCAACTTTTATTCCAACCCGAGATTTCAGGCTGAACTCAAAAAAAGCCTATAAAACAACAACGAAGCTCCGGTTTCTGTCCAAAACCTTGTTTGCCTTTTCCGGCGATTTATTCCGGAATAATTACTTCAACTTCTCATTTTTTTAACGAAAAGTATTAGCAAACAATTTGAAAAAAAAACCTTCACCTTTCATTAACCCAACAATACTCGGCTACCGATTATTTTTGTTTTAAAATTAGAAAAGTTATTAGTGACTAAATTAATTCGTTGCTTCTCGTTTTCCGTTTTAGTTTTCTCAAAAGTTGTTTCTAGAATTAAAATTTAAAAAATCTGTTATAAAGTTGATTTTTAAAAACGACACTCCGTGATAACATTTATTATTAATGTAAAAATTCCAACTTTATTTTTGAACTACCGTTTTCCATATTTTTCAAATTTTAATTGTTAAGGAAGTTTTCCAATTTTCCGAATTCGAGCAATTAAATGAGTGCCAAACGACACTCCGTTTTAACAATAAAAGCGACGAAAGAAAACTGTAAATTTTTCAATTTGAATTGAGAAAAATGTCTAAAACCCTAAATGTAAATTGAATCTTCCGCGTACCTAAAAAACCAAAAAAAGGAGGTATAAAAAACGTAGGAAAATTAGTGGTGGGCAAAGTTAAAAAATGAAGAGCGGAAAGAAAAACAAGAAGACGAAGAAGAAGAAAAAGAAATGTGAAGAAAAACGAGAAAAAGAGGCGCTCTCAGCTCTCAGCTTTCACAAAAGATTAATTGTCTCATTTCTTCCAGCAGCTCGGCGAGCTCGTTTTTTTTTCTTCATAGCTATTCAGTGCTTCATTTTGTCTCTCAAAAAATATTTAAATTGATTTTCAGTCGCATTGCTATTTGAACGATTGGAAAGATGACGAGAAGGACGATGAAGATGACAAAAAAGAGGATGAGTTGGACAAGAATTCTAACGCCGCCGTTTATCCGTGGATGACGAGAGTTCATTCGACGACAGGTTAGTGTTGATTTAAAAAAAAAAAGTAAATATTTGTCCTCATTGGACTCGAAATTATTTTTGACTACCGTATACAAACTTTTATTTCTTCGTCGTCGGTCGTCCTCTCTTTCTCTATATCTCACTTCCTCTCGTATTTTCTTCATCACTAACGAAAAAAATTTTTCGAAGAGACAACAACGAGTGAAGGGGGGGGGGGGGGGGGGGGGGGTGAATGGAATAGAAAAGAAGAAAAAAGGGGAAAAAGGCGACATGAAAAAGATGTGGCATGTCGCGAGCCCATTTATCTTTCGTGTCAAGACCCACCACCACCACCCGGATCCTGTGTGTCATTGCGTTTCAGCCCTGTTTCTTTTATTTTTTTCCTCATTTTTTCTCCTTGTAAAGAAATAGAAAAAAAAAAGAAGGGGGCAATTGTTTCTCTCCTCCCCTCCCTCTTCTTCCCCTCGATAATTGAAAAAAAAAACCGCCGTAGAAAAGCTACCGTAGTCTCACCTTCCCCTTTACCGTCGCTTGTCAAATTTAGAGAAAATTCGAATATTTTTTGATGGTTTTCTTTTCTTTTTTTTTTTACAAAAATTGGTGAAAGTGAGACCAGAAAGACAGAAAGAGAGAAACAAAGATAGAGAAAAGGCGCGCACGACAAAGATGATGAAGATGATTTTTTTTCTTTTCATCTCAACCCGCCCTGCCCCGTGTTTTATCAAATCGCCACATCTTCCATCCACCCCCACCCCCTTTTCTTCGTATCCCCCCGCGCACGGGTCCCCGTCATTGACACAAAAATCGCAACATTTTATTTTATTATAATATTCTTCGTAATAGTTTTGATACGGTAGAAAGAAAAGAAGAGGTAGATGATGACACACGTGTCGACGACGATGAGAGATTAGAATCAAAAGTGAAAAAGAGAAAAGGAACGAGGATACGTGTTGACATGGTTATGGATTAGTAAGGGGAAAGAAAGAGAAAGAAGAGATTAAATTCAGGAAAAAAAACGATGCTCCATATTTACGCAATATTATAGAAACAGAAATGATAGTGCGATACTCTTAGTTTATTTACGTTAAAGAATTTTTGAGATTTGTTAGTTTTTAAAGTTCCCCCCCCCCCTCAATAAAGATGGTAAAACAGTAGTGGGGCTTTACGAAAATTCAATGAACCACCAGTTTTAGTTTCGAAAAGCTTTTAATGCAAAGTTTGTTTGAATAAATTGGAAATTAACGGCTCGAATAAAAAAATTTTAACGACACTCCGCATTAAAAAATATTATGTGAAATATGGGGGGGATAACCGATAAATCAACTCGAAATCACACAAATCATCATCAAATTGACCGCCAGTTTTTATTTTTGATCGTCTTTTCTTGTTGTGATGATGACCGAGACGAGTCTGTCAAAGTATTTTGTCATTTGTCACAAAAAGAAGCAAAGAGATAAAAAGAGAGACAGGTGCGCTTGTGGCTCGAATCGAGAAGAAGCTCAAAATCATCTCGACTTTGGTTGAGGATAGTGGTAGCAGCGGCGGCGACGGCGGCGGCTCTTTTTTCTTCTCCTCTAATCGTCACAAATGATCGATCGATAATTGGCAAAAATTAAAACAACGCGGAATTTTGGAGTGTTGTTACCAACAGCCAAGGGAATTTTTTGCATTCTTTTTTGAAACTTTCTATAAAAAATGTTTTCCCCTCTGTCTCTCTCTCTCTCTCTCTCTCTCTGTCTCTGTCTCTCTCTCTGTCTCTGTCTCTCTCTCTGTCTCTTTCTCTTTCTCTCTGCCGTTCTCTCCCAGACTGCGAAATTATGGAAAATTGTTGAAAAACCATTAGGCTCACACGCATGTCTCAAGTTGAAAGACAAGCTGTCTCAGTGCTTCGTCAAAAAACGAGAAACAATACAGGTGTTTCGGTGAAGAAGAGCGGATTGGGAAGCGCCAGCGCCCGATTTCCCAAGGAACACAAAAATATAAAGTGGAAATGCCATATGGTGACTTTGTGCTGTTGATGACGTTGATGACAATTCATTATAATATGTGAAAACGATTGTTTTCCCCATTTTTCTATTCGACATTAATTTCGAGATTTATAAAAAGTGAAGCGGGGGGGGGGGGGGAATCTGGAAATAACGAAGTTTTGTGATTCAAGTGTTGTGCTGAGAAGCTATAAATTGAAAAAGAGTAGAAGAGGGAAGGGGGGGGGGGGGGGGAGGAGAAGGTTGGGGGTTTAAAATATCAGTGGAGTATCGTTGTAACAGTAACAGAAAGGCACAGAAAAAAAAAATGATGAATTTATGATTCGACAAATCCAAACAAATCCCAAACGTAGAGCAAAAAAAAACACAGAGAAAAAATAGAGAAGAAAAATGAACAGTTGTCGATATCTCCCCATTTCTATTCACACCATTGGCGCAACCCAGTTGTATATTATGGAAATGGTTGATATCGAGATTTGGATGGTGTGACAAGTGTGAAAATATGGCCGACAAGAGGATTTAATGGTGAGGAGGAGAACGATGAGGGGCGCGCATGTGTCTTCTGATTTACGACGGGATCCCCATGAGGAGAGAACAATATCAGAGAGGAATCTTTGAATCTTTTTCTGTTCTAGAAAAAAAGGGGGAGGGGTAGGGATTTCATGGTATTGAAAACTGTAGAAGAAAATTATTATCTATTGATCTTAATGTCCCTTTGGCACCTTTACAAATGTGCAGTCATGTCCGAGTGGTTAAGGAGATTGACTAGAAATCAATTGGGCTCTGCCCGCGTAGGTTCGAATCCTGCTGACTGCGAGAATCTTTTTGCTATTTTTAAAAAAAATAAATTTGCAGGTGGATCACGTGGTGAGAAGCGACAACGAACCGCCTACACGCGAAATCAGGTGCTGGAATTGGAGAAGGAATTTCATACGCACAAATATTTGACGAGAAAGCGAAGGATCGAAGTGGCACACTCGTTGATGCTCACTGAGCGGCAGGTCAAAATTTGGTTTCAGAATCGAAGGATGAAGCATAAAAAGGAGAACAAGGTCGGTTCGATTTTGTCAATAATTCTGTTTTTAAAAAAAAAAGGAGAAAAATGCTTTTTCCAAAGCATTTAGTCAGCCATCAGCGCGAACGATTACCATTAATCATTGTCTCCTAGTAAACGCACAAAAGAGCTCACAACTGTGCGTCTCCATTGATTTCAGCACTATTTCCGCAGCGTTTTGACAAGCGCCAGCGCAAAACGATTCGAAAATTGCAACATATGGGAGAAAGAGAGGGAGGGAGGGGGTGAATTGAGAAAATGGAGAGAGATTTTGAAATATGACATGATTTATTCAAATAAAACTTGTTATGTAGTAGGGGACGGTTTAAAACAACAAAAAAAATGAATGGCCGTCAGTCAGGACCGAACCATTTACCTCTCGCTCGATTAATCCAATTACATAGGGAAAAGAGGAAAGTGTTTGGCTTTTAAATCCGAACGTCCGATGTTCAAGCCCCAATCGGTGAAAAAGAAGTTTTTTTTTTGCAGGATAAACCGATGACTCCGCCGTTAATGCCGTTTCCTGGCAATCCGTTTGCTCAATTCGCTCGATTTCCACTGTTCAATCATCAATTTTAATCGATTTTTTGTTGAGATGACGACGTTTTTAAATCTGGACGCTTTATTTTCAGCCCGTTTGTTGCATTTTTGTGCTTAAATTCTACAAAGCTTTATTCATTTTTTTTTGTTTCTTCCTTTTCCACAGGGTTTCTGTCTCTCTCTCTCTCTCTCTCTCTCTCTTTAAGTTGGCTTCCTTTTCTCTCTCACTCTCTCTTTCTCTTAACAAAACTTTCTTACCATGCAATGCATCTCTAAACATATTTTAATTATATACATATATAAAAAATATAATAATATATACAGAGTAAAGAAAAATTCCAAAAATGATGAGTTCAATCGGATATTTTTTTGATTTAAAACGAGAAAATTTAGAAAAAATATTTTGAAGCTTCCGCCCCCTTTTTTTCCAGTTTTTTTTATCTCAAAATAATCCAATCATCATTTCAATTGTGATTCATTTTATCATAGCAATTTTTTTTTCAAATGTACGACCACTCTCAATTTAATTTTCCATTGTTTTTCCATTCACATAATCATGTATAGTTTGCTCCCTGTCACCACCACCACCACCACCACCACTTTTTTCGCACCTTTTTTCCCATTTTTTGTTTTTTTTTAATAAAAAAATTTAAATTTTGTCTTACAGTAACTGCGGGAGATTAGAAAAGTCAGATTTTTGATCGCTTTGAGACGCGAGAAAATATTTTTACTTAAAAAACACGTTTTGTATGTAGTTTGAAGCTTCAGATCATTGATAAAAGTTGAGTTGTTAAAAAACTTTTGGAGTTTTTCAGGAGACTTAAAACTACAAAAACTATTCTGTTAAAAATGGGAGTTTGTAGTTTGTAGTTTGTAGTTTGTAGTTTGAAGTGTTATTGTAGATAAAATATCTGAAATATGTGTTAGTTTGAATAAAAATTAAGTGGTAATTGAATTTTTTAGCTTAGAGTTTTGATCTTTTGTTTAGTTTTTTAGTTTGTAGTGATCATTTTTTTGATTCTCTCTCTCTCTCTCTCTCTCTCTCTCTCTCTCTCTCTCTCTCTCCCTTTCTCTCTCTCTCTCTCTCTCTCTCCCTTCTCTCTCTCTCTCTCTCTCTCCCTTTCTCTCTCTCTCTCTCTCTCTCTCTCTCTCCCTTTCTCTCTCTCTCTCTCTCTCTCTCTCTCTCTCTTTTTTCATCCTCAAATATTGTTGAGGTCCCGTCGCGAACAACAAAATTAGAGTAACAAATTGTTTCGGATTTGAAATGAAACTCGACAATCCAATTTATCACCAGTCAGCTTTAATCTTCTCAACTTAACCGACTGGGTGGTCCGACCACGGGAACCTATCGATGGTAAACCAATTAATATACGAGCGATTAGAGCTTTAATCTAGCCGCAGTAATTTAAAGCCTCATTTATTTCAGTGTCGATAGGAGAGAATGAAGAAAAAAAGAGGCAGACAGAGAGAGAAAGAGTAAGAGTAACTATATTTAGAGAGAAAGAGAGGGATAGAGAATGAAAGGCGCATGAAGATACGGTGCGCCCGTGGAACCAATGACTGACGACAAGAGGCGGAGCTTCGGAATTAAATTGACTTGAAAATTAAGAAATTTGAAAAAGGCTACAAACTACGTTAAACTAAAATTTATGAAGAAAAAGCTGAAATATTTTTCATTCTAGAAGTTTAAAAAAACGGAAAAATTTCGAATTTTTTCAAATTTGTTGAAAAAAAGAAAAAAGCTGAGAGCATTTAAAGAGTTTCCACTTTGGCTTTATTAATTTCCAATTTAACTGAGTATCCATATGAGTTGCTACTCAGTGAATAATAAAAAATAGTTGTTTTCTGTAATAAAAAGTAGAAATTTCCGTGTAGAAATTGATAATCAGGGAAATAGCATTATCAAGCTGCGCACCAACCAAAAATTTAAGAAAAAAAAAACTGAAGGATAAATTTAGAGTTGCTGCTCAGTAGGAGCAAAAAATAAGGAAAATAAAATAGGAGGAAAAGCAAAGGAGGGGGAAAAATAGAATAAAATGAAAAATGAGCGTAGTAACAAAACATACACAAAGTGGCACCTTGCAGATTTATGGGTGAAGCTTGTAGTACACAAAAACTCGTGTCTCCTGTCGAACAATTCAATTATTCATAGGCGCATTTTACAACATTAAAGCCAAGCTGAAGGCTTTTCAAAATCATCCAATTTTCTTTTTGCTCTTCATTTTTTGTCAAGATTTATCCAAATTTAATCGTTAAAAAATTTCAGAAATCGACATTTTTAAGCTGAAAGTCGTCTCTTCTCTCTTCTGAAGGCGTCAAAAAACTGAGAAAAGCTCGAAAAAGATCAGCGTTTGGCTCGTCTTTTCCAATTGGTTGAGGACAGAATTCGAGGTTTGTCAGGAGTTTAAAAGGTTTTTAAGGATTTCCCTTTTTGAAAAATTGAAAAAATCAAGAAGAAATCAATCAATGAAAAAGAAAAAAAAAGTGGACAAAATTTTTTGTAACAAAAAACCACCAAAGCAATGGATTTTTAGAATTTCAGTTTGGTTTTGGGTTTTTTGAACGATTTTCAGTGTTTTTCAGAAAAATTTTAGCGAAAGTTTTAAAGGCGAAAAATATTCGGATGAAGTTTGCACAAAAAATTTTTTTTTATTGACGGGGGAGAGAAGGAAAACGATGAAACTGTGAGTAAATGAAAACAAAATCGGTTTCATCCCCCCCCCCCCCCCCCCCATTTTCTTTCAAAAATTTCTACCGTAATCCTCCACACCCCCCCCCCTCTCTCTCTCTCTCTCTCCACCATCCCTTTTTCTCTCTTCTCTTTCTTCTGGCTGAAGTGTCAGTTGGAAACTTTTCTCTCACTTCTCCACACTTAACACTCTATCTACTCTTGATTTTTATGAATTGATCGTTGTCGTCGTACACCGCCGCATGACACCAGAAGACGAAGAATACGAAGAAGAAGAAATGTCGTTCGGTGATGTAGTCCCATGTGTCTCTTTCTCTTTCTCTCTCTCTCTCTCTCTCTCTCTCTCTTTATTTTCTCTACAAAGAGAGAGAGAGAGAGAGAAAGGAAGGGGGGGGGGGAGGAATTATGTTGAAAATATATTTGAAAATTGACAGGGAAACGAGAAGCCAAATTATATTTGGTTGGGGACTAAAACCATTTAATTTTTAACGTTTCCCACGAAATGAATTAGGAGTTGTAGTTTGATCATACTTGCTTGAAGTTTTATCTTACCAATTTAATATTGTTCTTCTACTACCGTAGTTTTCAGTGTCGAGACCAACATTTATGAAAAATTAATTTTAGAGCCCGGTTTGGACTCATTAGGCTCCTCGTTTTTCAAAAATATTCTCCAGCCTTCTTGTGAAAAATCGATTTTTGTACGCGACACGTTCTGCGTCTCTTATCATCATTCATTGTCTCACTTTAGATACATTTGAAAAAAAAAAGATCCTTCGACACATCCTCCGACATCTTCCGGGTTTTTAAATGGCGAATGGAAAATCTTAATTATTGAAGCAGAAATAAGAGAAAGGAAAAAAAGGAATTAAAATTGGACCTGAAAATGCGTCCGGTTCAAAAAGAAAAAGCAAGACTGGTGGGAAGAAGTCGCAGACAAAGACGACGGCCTTTATGGAAATTTAACTAGAATTCCATATTGGCACTCATCCAATTCATGGAAAAAAAATAATTTTTCCTTCGTATTCGTCGCATTTCTCCTCCCTTTTTCTCCACTTCGATCGCTGTTAATCATCTTTACGACTTATTCTCGGCAACGTGCGACATGCAAATAATTTATTGCCATATTTTACAAATCACATCAAATCATACACAGAAATGGGAGATAAGGGGGAGAGAGAGAGAGAAAGAGAGAAAAGATAAGATCAATAGTTTTGATAAAACAGAATTTGTTTAAGAGTTTTTAGTGGTTTTTAATTCGAGTAAAAATTAGTTACATGGGGGGGGGGGGAAATTTACAGAAGTTAAAACTTTATTCTTCAATTCTGAATCCATTCTCAACTTCATTGAAGACTTCATCCGCTTTCCATTGACTCACTGCTTGTTTTTCTTCGCATCTTTCGAGCCACGAAGCTTTGACAACTGTGCATCTGATGAGAAAAATACTTTTCTAAGCTTTTTGCGCACCTCACAAACCTTCCATCTCGAATTGCCAATGCGGTTTTTGGATAATTTGCTTTTGGTGCAGTTGCCACAACTAATTGTGTTGTTTCTGTGGGATTTTTGACAATTTTCGCGCCAAACCACATTAGAATATTTTCACATTTTCGACGAAGCTTTTCCGATGTTCCTTGTAAAATAGCGATTTCAACGTTGGTTAATTTTGATTCAATTTTGGCACGTTTTGGGTTTTCATGGGAACCTGGAGTTTTGAATTAAAAATTTTAATTGAAAAAATTCTTACATGCCGCTTTTTGAATCATTTTTCGTGTTAAAATTATTGATTTCTTAGTTGTATACGAATTTGTGGTGCCATCCAATGAAGTTTCAGATTCATTTTCACTTAATTTGCAATTGGAAACTTTCTAGAATAAAATTGAATCAACTGAATCTAATTCAGATTTTATTTGGTTTTGACTTTACCTCAGCGTAATCTAAAAAATTATCAAAAGTATCACATTGATTGATCAATTTATCATCTCGTAATCTGTTCATTACCGGGTCCACCAATTTTCCATTTCTCACACCATTTGAAAAAATGTTGACCACTTGCCAATGCTCGAAATCAACGTATCCGCCTGGATATTCCTCTTTCAAATCTGGCATTTGTCGTCCATTTCGATCGACCAACTCAACTGGCGCCTTTTTCAACAATTTCCCACAATTCATCTTGATTTCTTCTCGAACACACTCGGACAATCCATTTGTCACAGATAAACAAACTCGAAATTTGTTCAATTTTTCATCAAAGGCCGCAAATCGATAAACTGTTCGGCCGTATTGGCCCATTCTGGGATGAATTGAGATCAGCGCCAAGTCGAGATCGCAATTTTTTGATGCTGACGGTTTTAATTTGAACCAGCCGTTGGAAGCTTTTCTAAAAAAAATTGTATGGATTAGAAAATGTTTTTAAACGTTTATACCTTTGTCCTTTGAAGTATTGACTATCAGCTTTTTTTACAACAATTCCTTCTTCATTATTTTTCATTGCTTTTTCAAAAAAATCCATTATATTTTTCCTAAAAGTAAATTTCAGCTGGAAAAAATCGAAATACTCACTTATTGGTTCCTTCTACATGGTCGGCAATAAATATTGATTCTTTTGCTTCGGCTTTTAATGAAGCCAATTTGAGAAGCTTCAGTCTTTGGTGCAATGGAGCCCCAAACAATGGAGTTCCATTGTGATAAAGAAGATCAAACAGAACAACGGCTAAAACAGAATTGTTTTCAGAAAAGGTTGGCTTAATTTTAAGATTTCTAGAAATTTTTATGAAAAATTTTATTGTCGTAAATTGCAATGCTCGGTGTTTGCGGATCCCGACGCATTTTTAAATTTAAAAAAAACTGAAGTACAGAATTTGTTTTTTTTTCTCATCGCTCGAACTTATTTTTTTTAAATTAAATTGGTTTTTGTTTAGAAAATTACTTAATTGTTGGTTATCATCTGGTTTAATATGCCGAAATGATAAAATATTTCTGTCTGAAGTTGCATTTTCATCATTATGTCGGCATAATTGCTTCGTTTTTTTATCCCACAACATTAGTTCGCAATTAAAAATTGCAGTTTCACAATCATCTCGAAAAAATCGGTGAATTCTATTTGATAATTTACCGAAATCCATAGATGTTTGCCCATATTCCTAAAGCATATTTAATTGATTTTCTAAAATAACTAGAAACCTTTGAAAAATCGTTATTATTCTTAGAAAACCACCGATATTGATTGAATTTTTTGTGCAAAATCATGTTTTCACCATCAAATTTAGTTTGCAGAAAAAAGTTTGGCAATGCATATTTTTCAATCTGCAGGAGAAATGTAAAAACCCGAGGTTAAGCTTGTATCAACTCACGTCTGAAAACCAATCAGTCCGCTTTTGTTTATGTAAAAGCATTGGAGTCCAGATTTTAAAAAGATGTTCATCGTCATCGCCTTTAAATAGGTTTTGTTTAGTTGAAGAATGAAAAAAGCTTTTAAATATTGAAAACAACTTTTTTCAGACTCAATTTTGGTTTCTAAAACATCTTCCAAACGATGATTTTTTTGCCAAGAAAGATAAGCGTTTGGCGAAATCCAATCAAGGATTTTATCTGGGTTCAATTCCAAAGCCGATTCCACATTTTTCAAAATCACATTGAAAAACCATTCAAGTTCAATTCTGGAGCAAACGTTCACAATTTCTTTCATTTTTTGACGCTCTAAAATATGTAAATTTGTTTAAAATAAAAAAAAATCGGACGACTTGTTGAATCATCCATTGAGGATCCTTGAGATAAATGATCTAAAATTTGATTAACTTCTGATATTGAAAGGACTCCAGCCGAGCTTTCGTCGGATCTATAATCAGAGCACAGTTTTTCAGCTATTTGCTGACTGGCTCGGGTTCGCTACAACTTCAAATATTTTCAAAAAAAAAAAGAAAGAGAGAACTGCCTACATTTTTTGAGATTCCTTCCAAAAAATCATTTTTTTGCTCGGAAAAAGTTTTGGATAAAAAAAATGCTAATTTTGTCACGCCAATATCAAATTTTCTTGAATCATAGGTGGAAAGAATTAACTTAAGAATTCCAATCAGATCCTCATCTAAAAATCAGTTGCAATCAAACATTTTTCAGTTTAAATTTGCGTACTTAGCGATTTGGCATCGTTAAAAAAAGTCTGAAATGCATATTGTTTTCTAATTGTAGTCGAACAACGTATTTTTTCAAGAATTTCAACTAGCGAAACAAAAAGCATCAAGAGTAGCCTAAAAGTTTATTTGTTGAAAATAAAGGAATTTTTTAAAAGATGACAACGGAGCAAAACGCCGATATTTAGTTGGAAAATTAACAAATTTGTTTTTTTTTATTTATTGATTGAAAACTTAACAAATTTACAAATTTAAACAGATTTTTGATTTGGATCGTCATGATTTAGATTTTTTTTCTTCTCTACATGTCCTCGACAATGACCAGTTTCACAATCTGAATCCGAATCTGAGCTTGAATCTTGCCAATTTTTTGGTTTTTTATAAATACAGCAACATTTGCTCTTCTTTTTTCCCAATTCTTCATTATCAACTGTTTCTGTTGACCATACGACGCGTCGCTGTTCTGAAGTTTCTGGCTGTCGACTGAGGCGTAACACTAATTCTTCAGCTTGTTCAGTTGATGTTGGGCTTGTTATTGTTGTTGTAGTCATTGTCTCTGATGTTGATGATGCGGTATCGGTTTTTACAGCAACTCGTGACATTTTTCTGTAAGGAATAATGTGAATTATTTGAAAAAAAATTGGAAAAAAAAAGAATTTGGTAAAATCATGTGGCCTAGAATTTCGTTCTCCGTGAGCAGTACAAAACTCGTAGCCTAGGTTTTTCTTTTCCGTGAGGAGTACACAGCGTTATTCGTATTTAAAAATTGAAATTGAAACTATTTTTCAAAATCATTTTTCAATTAAAAAAAAACACTTCATTAACTAAAAAATGTTTTGCTAAAAAAAAAGAAAACAAATCTCTGAATAAAGTTAATATTTTGTTTTCAGAAAATGACAAAGAATTTACCGACAGCGTTAGATTATTTAGGAACAGAGGCGGAAGAATTCTGCAAGGCACAAAACCTTTATTTAAAACCCATCGCAATTATTCGAATCGTTGTTAGTTTACCAAAAGTGAGTCAGTTTCTTTCTCTTATTTACAAAAATCCAGAACGATAAAAGCTTAGATGACAATTCCTGGCCAATCAATATCAAATTGGGATTTGATGGAAAGATTGAAAAAAGCTGTTGATCCGATACAAATGGATTCAATAAAAGTTAAAGAAAGCAATATTGACAGTGTTATTTTTGAAGCTGAACTTCTTTCAAAAGGAATTATGAATAAAGTGAATTTGTTTTGAATTGCTCAAAAAATGAAACAAAAATAACTTTCAGACAATGAAAATACTCGAAGGCTATTCAATTAAAGTGTCCGGGTTTTCAGAGCCATTAAAAGTTAAAACAAAAGAAGCAAAGTTAGATTTTCCAAGTCGTCATGATTGGGATATTTGGTACTCAAAAAACAAAGTAAAGTTTAAATTTTTCTAAACTTGGAAAACATTTTTCAATTTTTTCAACCTTTTTCAGATGAATGAAACAAAACCTGGAGAGCGACCAGACACAGTTTACTTGGCCAAAGTTCCGGTCAAGTGGTTTAATGTAAAATAAAAAAAAAGATTAAATAAATTGAAAAAATGGTTCAGAATGAAGTTATCGATTTACCGTCTGAAAAAAAATTAAAAACGGCTATGGAGCAGTTTGGAACAATTCGAAATGTTGATATTCCAATATGTGATCCGTTAAGGACGATTATGAATCCTAAAATTTCAGGAATACAAATGAAAGGGTTTGGACTAGGACAGGTTTGTTTAAAATTTTTAAAATAGCATGCAAAAAATAATTTTTCGTTTCAATAAACTTCAATTTTAGGATATTTTCTTTGAAGCTTACGTTCAATATATGGAATATAAAGGTTTTGCGACAGCAATGGAAAGTTTAAAAAACAAAAAATGGGCGAAACGAATTGATGGTCGATTTTTTCAGCACACCGTAAAGGTTTGGAAGATTTTCAGGCAAAAATTATGCTAAAAAAGGGAGGGAAAGGGGAAATTTTTGTGTTGAATGATTTTGAGAAAAAAAATAGTGAATTTTTCATTTTTGTTCACGAAGATGAAGATGTTTGAAATGCAGCGAGACCACTACAGGTAAGACTTAAAAATTTTAAATGTTTCCCAAAGTTGATGAAAAAAAAAACTTTTTTTTCTAAATCTTTAAGGTGGATTTCGATCGAACGAAACATTTGAGCGAATCAATGATTGCAAGACGAGCTGAAGAAAGAAGAAGAATCGAAATGGAAAGAACTAGAAAAGAAGAAGAAGAAATGAAAGAAAAGTGACATTTAAAAATTATGAAATTCATTTTAGCTCGAAAAATGTTCAGATTGGAAAAGGAATTAAAAAAGAAAGAGGAACAAGACGAAAAAGATCGAAGAAGGGAAGAAAGAGAAAGAAGACGAAGAGAAAAAGTGTGGCCCTTAGCTTCAGTAATTTTGTTTTTAGAAACCATAAAAATTACAGAGGGAATTGGAAAGATTGGCTGAAGAAAAAAAGCAAAGAGAAGAAGCAGAAAGAATAAAAAAAGAAAAAGAAGCTGAACTATTTAGACAAAAAGAAGCTGAACGATTGCTCACATTTTTGTTTATGAAAATTGAGGTAAAATTTGTTCTTGAAAATAAAAAATAAAAAGTTTTAGACGAGAGAAGAAAGACGAAAAAGAAAAGAAGAAGACATTCTAAAAGAAGAATTGAAGAAAATAAAATCATTGGAAAATCAGCCGGCAGAAAAAGAAGATGCATTAAGACAGGCTTTATTAAAACAAAGGGAAATTCGAATGAGAGAAAGAGTAAGCAAAAACATTTCAATAAATAAAATGAAATTAAAATTTCAGTTAAAAGAAAAAATGAAGGAAGCGCTGATGAAGGAGCGAGCTGAGGAAGAAAAACGCAGACGAAAAAAAGAAAAACATATTGGAAGAAAAAAAACGACAAAACGACATGATACAGGTTTAAAAAAAAAGAAGAAATTTTCTAGTTTTTCAAATTTTTTTAGATTCCTCATCAGAATCGGGAGATGAAAAAAGTCGACGACGATCACGTTATTCAACTTCTGATAAAGAGGAGAAAACTCATGTTCATCATCATCGCCGTCATAAAAAAAGTGTCAGCTCTGAAAGAGAGAATCGAAAAAGAAGGAGAAGCTGAGAAGTTTGTCAAAAAAGGAAGACTCGATTAGTTCATTATTTATTTGTTATTGAAATGCTGTAATTACTGGTTGAATGATTAATTTTAAATAAAATTATTTTAAAATTTATTTTATCGTGAATTTTTAAAATTTCTCGAAGTTAAAGCTTCTTCGGCTAATATCAGAATTTTCAGGAATTAAACAAATCTTTAAAATTTCAGATGTCAAAAAAAAACATAAAAAATCGTCTTAAATCGGCAAATGAACGTTCAGTACTGCTTCAGATTCTTGATGAACTCAATGAAAGTTCAGATGAAACACAGTGTCAGATGAGCGATCTTCTCGAAGCGTCAACAGTCTTCGAGAGATTTTTAACGCCACGCGAAATGATGACAAAATTAGAAGCGATTGTTCGTTGCCACGTCGAACCGATGGATGTCATTGTGGCGTCATCGTCGATGATTTGCGATTTGGTGAGGAAACGAAGAAATTTAATGGTTCAATTGGTTTTGCAATGGATCGATCAAACAATTCAAAAAGAATTAGAGGAAATTTTAAGGAAAAGTGTTGAAGTTCCAGAAAATGATGGTAAGAGATTTTTTGTTTTCTGAAATGCACGGTTTTAAGTTAGTAGTTCTACCGTAAACCAGACAAAACAATTTTTTAGAACTTACCGTAACGCAGAATTTAACTGAACATTGGGCTTAAACACATATTTTTTTTAGTTTCAGACTTCAAAATCAAAATTTGTTCTGGTTTCTATTAGCTATAAATAATATATGAAATACAGAAAAAGGTTTAATATATTTGGCTACCACCACCACAGAAAAAATATGTAGTTTGGTGTATTTAGTCACCGTAAAAAAACAAACTACGAAATTATAGGCTGTGTACATACAGTAACCAAACTTTTTTAAAAAGTTCCTGTTTTAGATACCGTAACCAAACTGCAAAAATATATGTAGTCTTATGAATTTCGCTACCATAATTGTAAAAAAAAATATTTCGAGCTGAAAATATCATTTTACAGACATTGAAATGATGAGATTCAAAAGTTTGGCCGATAGCCTCCTTCACTTACCAGGTCGAATTGGAAATTGTGCAGAAATTGCCGAAAACGCTAAAGATCGGCAAAAAGTTGTCAATATTTTATTGAGTTTTGAGGTTTTTCATTTTTTTTTAGTAAAATTTAAAAAAAAAACATTGAAAATTGTCAGAATTGTGTTGTTAAAGCTTGTAAATCAGCTTTAGAGTGGACACATTCCAATATTGGAAAAATGGAGTTTGTAAATCTTCAAACCATCGCATTTTTAGTGATGAAAGGACGAAATTTAAAAATTGGAGTAAGTTGAAGTTTATTTTTTTTATTAAAAAATACGTTTTCATGACTTTTTACATCAAAAAAGCTGAATAATTTTAAAAAAGTGAAATAGAAGAGACTGAGGTGCGTTGCGGTTTGAGTGCGGTTCGACTTCTATTTTTTCAGAATATTTCTTTCTAGATCGCATTTATTTTTCTTTTTTTTTCAAATTGAAACTCAAAAGTTTAGACAACGACATTGTTGACAGAAATTGTGACGTGGATCAGTGATTCGAAACAATTGGAAGGCGTCAAATGGGATAGGATTGCTCAACGATTATTCACTGATGAAAGTTTAGGAATCAGAGAATTCGAGTCGGTTGTTGTAAATATTGTTGGAATTCTGGAGACGTCCCAAAAAATGGAGGTTTATTCAAAAAAAAAAAAAACAAGCCATAAGGCAGTTTGCAAACCGGGCCCGTTTTTTAAATCCTTAAAAATTTTTATTTTATTTTGTTTTTTTGACAATTTGAAGGCGTTCAAATTGTTAATATAGCGTGTTTTTTTTCACATGATCGATTTTAAAAAATTTTGGGTTTTTCGGCAAAAAAATGAGCGCCCAATTTAATTTTTCAAAAATGTTTATTGAAAACGGTTTTTAGCTGAAAAACCTTTCTGCAAACGTTGCACACACTTTTAGCCACGCCCCGTCGTTCTTAGTGTAACAAAAATTTATTGTTCCCAAATATTTTTTTTATTGACAGTAATACTTTTTTCCGAGGAAGTTTATTAATTCTATTGATGTTTTTACCGAGTTTAAGAATTTCATAATTAAAAAAAATCAATAAAAAATGGGCTTACAATTTTCAATTAAAGAAAGGAAAAAAAGTAAAAAAAATCTGCATTTAAATTTTCTAGAGATGCTTCGGTTTCACGATCAACTCGTCAAACGCGCTGAAACGAGTTTTGACAGTCAAAATTCTGTTCCAACGGGTGCTGAAATTGAAAACATTGAAAATTGTGTTGGATTACATTAATCAATGCAGTGGCGAACATTTGCTGGAAGAAGTTCTAAAGGTTTTTTGTCTTTTCTCATCGAAATGTTTGATTTTGTCTTGGCTTTCGTTTCAGATCACAATTCGAATGTGGGCAAATGTTGCATTTGTCCGAACGGCAACAATTGAACAGCAAAGGCAGACGACAAGAATCATTTTGTACATTATTTTTTTATCCAGGTAGAAGTCGTCGAAAATATTTTTCCTAAAAAAAAAAAAAATGGAAAAACCAGGCAAAAAAATTTTGAATTTTGTGAGTTTTCATTCTATGTGTGCGCTGCTTGCAAAATTTGTTCCGCCCTTTTTTTTTTAATTGGCTCAAGTTTAAATCGAAAGTTTAGAAATCGACATCACTGGAGTTGGTCCGACCACTTCTTCAACGTGAGCGACGGAATTCAGAGCCGGCTCTCGAATTCGGATCGACAAGTTCGAATTACGGGAATGTTTGTCGGAGAATGTGTTGCTCGTCAAACAGAAGAGATGAAACAGCAAAATGAAGAAGAGAAAAAATTGAAGTTTGATTATGATGCTGACGATGAATGGCTCGATGAAATGCGTCAAATTGTTGAAAACGGCATTTTTGAAAATTCAGAGCAACAAAAAATCATTGAAAACTCTGAGCCGGAGCCAAAGGAGCCACCAATCGATTTAATTCACGACAAATTTGAATCTGAAAAGTGTCAATTGGATTCTGACGATGATGAAGATTTTCCAATTTTTGAAATTCCGAAAAATGAGAAAGAATTTGAAAAGGTGGGCGTGGATGAAAAAGAGAAAGCGAGAGAGAGAGAGAGAGAGAGAGAGAGAGAGAAAAAGAGACAGAGAAAAAAATTATTATTGTTTCTACAAAAAATTTTTAAGCTTGCTGAAAATGAGGAGCCACTTCGAAGAGTTGAGCCACCGAAATATGTGGCTGACGCTTATGAACAATTGTTGGAAAAGGAAAAATATGAAGTAGGTCTAGTCTGAATTTTGGGATCTTAGCGGCGCGGTTCGCGAGCGATTCTTGTGGTGGAAGAAATTATTTGGTTATTCACATTAAATAAGGGTTTTGAGCATTGAATTTCATTTCAACAAAAACCGTTGGCGAATCGTGACGCACCAGTCTCTCTTGCGTCTAGATTTTTTCCGAAGATGATTTTTGTAAATTGTCGCAGTTCTGAACAAGATTTTTTGAGTTTTAGATTTTCGAAGCGGCTCTTCACTCGCTGAAGCCGATGATTCGCCGAAACTCGATTGGATTCGCACAAATTTGTTGTCAATTGGCAGTTCGTCTCATTCTTCTCGACAACAAATTTTCGACACCGAAATTCGAGGAAATTCGAAAATCGTGCGTTGTTTCGTGTCTGGTGCAACGGCCGCAAAGTGTGGGAAATTTGATTCAGCACATGCTTTCAAATAATTGGAGCATGTCGCACAGGTTGAATTTTCATTTTCTACGGCGTTTTTGACTTTGAGATTTTAGATATTTATTGCTTGATTGTATTAGAGCAGCCGCAATTGAACTTGGAAAACCGGTTGAGATTGAAGAGCAAAAACCGACAAATCAGAATAATGAAAAAGAAGAAATGGAGCAAAAGGAAGAGGTGGGTGGTCGATACAAATTTTGATCGATTTTTCAAAATCTGGTGAAATTGCAATTAAGCCAGTCAGCTGTTGTCGTTGATTTCCAAAAAAAAAATACCAAATTTAAATTTAGACGTGGCGCGAAGTTGTGGAAAAACGAATTCGCTCAAAAACTCGTCGTCTGACGACGGCGATGGATCTGAAAAAAAATACGCATTTTGTTGAAAATCGATTGGGAAAAAATGCAAATTTGATATTTTATCCGCTTCTGGTTCAGTCGACCGATGAACACCTCGAATTGAGAGTTGGAAATTTTTTTTTCTTCAAATCAAATGTTTATCACCAAATTTTAGGGACGAGATTGTGGCTTATTCGCTAAACTGATTTTTACAATGACCGACGTATTTCTCAACGCAGGTTTATCACCAAAATCTCCACAAATGGCCAGGTAGAAAATGAGAAAAAAAATTTGGACGAAAAAAATATTCAGAAGCTTAATTGATTACGTGCAACCGCATCGATATTCAGATGAGTCTTTGATTCGAATCGCATGTCTGTTCGCATTCTGCAGTGTCGTTGACTTGTTGCCAATAAATGTGAGAAGAAATTGGGCATTTTTTGGTAAAAACTCGAAGAAAAAATTGCAGGTTTTAAGCGCGATTTTCGATTTAAAAACAGTCGAAGAATGGGCGAGCTGGGCGGCAGAAATTGCTGAAAATGTGGATTGTCATGAGCATGAAAGACAATTGGCCAAATGTTTGATGTCGGAAATTTGGAGCAAGATTGAGAAGGAGCACGGCAATTGAGAAGACGACTAAATTTCTGCTGCTGGTGGTTTTTTTTGAAAATTTGTCAACGAATAAAATTGAATAAAAGCGCTTTATATAATTTTTAATTTCCCCGTCCTGACTAGAAGCACAAAATTCAGAGAGTTTTTAGCGCCGAAACAATTTTGCTGCATAATTTACAATTTTGTAGTTCAATTATTGAACAAATGAAATTATTCGAGAGATTCTGAATTTTAATTCAAAAAATTGAAAACTTTCAATTGGATGGTTGATAAAGCCGACTTATCGAGTGTTGACAAGTTAGGTACTAAAAACTAAAATATGGTCTTGAAAAAAGTTTCAGATAAATTTCATAGAGACTTTGAAAGCCGACGACGTTCTTGAGTTCGGTGAAGAAAGACGGTAAAAATTTAAGATGAAAAAGTAGGCAAAATTTTTCAAAATAAGGGGAAAATTTTGAAAAAAAAACTCCATTAAAAATAATTTTTTAGTTCCTTTTTTTTTAAAACAGACTGGGAAATGTTTCAAAAGAATTTGTTTAATTTTAAAATTTGGCGGTAAAAAACTACAAGTCTAAAGTAATTTTGGCAAAAAAAAATTTGAAAAAAAAGTGCGCGGGAAATTTTTGAATTTTGTTCGGGAAAAAATTTGAAAAAAACACGCGCGAAAAGTGTTGTATTGGCATTTTGTTCGGGAAAATTTGGCGGGCATCGGTAGCAAAAAATCAACATACAAATCATCTATACGGAAAGGGACTTGGTGTGTATCGAGTCATGCATCGTTGACGCAAAACAAAATCCAGAACAAGTGGTGTGCCACTTCGGAAGCGAAGCTCACGAGTTTGATCAACGAGTCTAACAAAAATTCATAAGATGTGAGAAAAAAGGTTTTTAAAATTTAATAAAAACGAGTATTTTCAGCTTCATCTCTACGTATAATCAATAAAGATCTTTATGAATGGCAAAATGAGTGTCTAACAAATGCTACGAGAAAATAAAACGAAACACAATTTTGGTGTTATCCTGTGTGGTAATTGTTCAGAAAAAGTTACAGTATTCTACAATGGAAGGTTTAGATTTAACTTCTTGTAAATTTTTGCTCTGGTGTATTTTCAGAAACATGTGGAATTGATATTGATTTTTTTTAAATTAATACAACGACGGTGTAACTTTTAATCCATTGAATTATTCTAACAGTTTCTAAGGTTTAAACAACAAATGATTGATAAATAATAACGACAAGTTTGGTGTTTAGATCAATTTAAACTCGTAATTCAAAATGTGCTGAAACTTGAATTTCAGCTTCAGTTGATTGGTGATGGCGAAAGAGGTGCCAAATATTTGTATAAAGGTGAAATCATGATTTTTCTGTAGAAATGAGTTTCAAACTTTGTTTCCGCCGAAGGTATGTAGAGCATATAAAATAGGGATAAATTCAGAACAAATCGAACAAACGATAGTGAGATAAAAATGATGAAAAGCTTGTCAGAAAAGCTCGCAATTAAAAAAAGAGGATGATGAAAAATTGCTTTATTGGAATGAATTATTAATACTCATAATCATATAAAACCAACCAAGGTTCTTTGCAACAAAGTTTCTTTAGTTCATTTCCGACCGTCACATTCTCTCTCGAAACGAACGCTCCGAAGCATCTGTGATGCAATTCCACATGATAACAGGGTGTAACCTAAAATTTTGAAGGTAAAATATTTTCTTTTTGTCGTTTGCTAACCGATTCAACAGAATTAAGCGTAACCATTAAAACAAGAAGAGGAATAAGGAAAAGTTGAACGAAGCGCATTTTTTATTTTTGTTGAACAGAGGAAAAATTAACTTGACGAATTTTGATGATTTTCTTCCCAAGTTTTATAGGAAAAATTTTTAAATTGTAGTCGTTGAGTCATCAAATTTTTTTTTCTGATTAAAAATTAAATTAAATTTATATGATTTTTTTGTGCGCGTCGAGAGAGAGACAGAATAATTGATGAAGTAGAATTTAAAAAAAACTCATAATTTGAAACGTGCTGAAACTTGAATTTCAGCTTCACATGATTGGTGATGGTGGAAGTGGTGCCATAATGGAACAAATGTTGACCAAATATTTGTATAAAGGTGAAATCATGATTTTTCTGTAGAAATGAATTTGTTTCTCATTTCAGGATGCGGACAAATTGTTGGAATGTCGACGACTCTTCCAAACCTGGACGATTTGCGACAAGCTCTAAGAGCCTATTGTTATTCGACAAATTTCCGACCGGTAAAAATGGGGCGACGAACTTTGTTTCCGCCGAAGGTATGTAGAGCATATAAAATAGGGATAAATTCAGAACAAATCGAACAAACGATAGTGAGATAAAAATGATGAAAAATTGCTTTATTGGAATGAATTATTAATACTCAATATCATTAAAGAACAACCAAGATTCTTTGCAACAAAGTTTCTTTTGTTCATTTCCGACCGTCACAATCTCTTTCAAAACGAACGCTCCGAAACATCTGTGATGCATTTTCACATAATGACAGGGTGTAAACTGAAATTTTGAAGGTACAATATTTTCTTTTTTCTAGTTTGCTAACCGATTCAACAGAATTAAGCGTAACCATTAAAACAAGAAGAGGAATAAGGAAAAGTTGAACGAAGCGCATTTTTTATTTTTGTTGAACAGAATTAACTTGACGATGTTTGATGATTTTCTTCCCTAGTTTTATAGGAAAAATTTTTAAATTGTAGTCGTTGAATCATCAAATTTTTTAATTTGATTAAAAATGAAATTAAATTTATATGATTTTTTTGTGCGCGTCGAGAGAGAAACAGAGAGACGGAAGCTATCCCGGAAAATGTTGGCCAGTGAGCAGGTCGAGAGAAAGACGGAATCAGTCCCGGAAAATGTTGGCCAGTGATCAGATCAAGAGAGAAAGAGATGTCAAAGCTATCCCGAGAAATGTCGGTCCCTCAGTGACCAGATCAAGCGAGAGGTTGAACCGTTCCCGGGTAACGTCGGTCACCCAGTGAGAAGATCGAGAGAGACGGAAGTTGACTCGGGGAATGTCGGTCAGATGTGAGAAAAAAGGGTTTTAATATTTAATAAAAACGAGTATTTTCAGCTTCATCTCTACGTATAATCAATAAAGATCTTTATGAATGGCAAAATGAGTGTCTAACAAATGCTACGAGAAAATAAAACGAAACACAATTTTGGTGTTATCCTGTGTGGTAATTGTTCAGAAAAAGTTACAGTATTCTACAATGGAAGGTTTAGATTTAACTTCTTGTAAATTTCGGCTCTGGTGTATTTTCAGAAACATGTGGAATTGATATTGATTTTTTTTTAAATTAATAAAACGACGGTGTAACTTGTAATTCATTGAATTATTCTAACTGTTTCTAAGGTTTAAACAACGAAGAATTGATAAATAATAACGAACAGTTTGGTGTTTAGATCAATTTAAACTCGTAATTTAAAATGTGCTGAAACTTGAATTTCAGCTTCACTTGATTGGTGATGGCGAAAGAGGTGCCAAATATTTGTATAAAGGTGAAATCATGATTTTTCTGTAGAAATGAATTTGTTTCTCATTTCAGGATGCGGACAAATTGTTGAAATGTCGGCGACTCTTCCAAATTTGGGCAATTTGCGAGAAGCTCTAAGAGCTTATTGCTATTTGTAAAATTTCAGACCAGTAAAAATGGGGCAACAAACTTTGTTTCCGCCGAAGGTAAGTAGATCATATAAAATAGGGTTAAATTCAGAACAAATTGAACAAACGATGGTGAAATAAAAATTGCTTTATTGAAATAAATTAATAATAAGTACCAGCGTACGCCAAACTTGCGTCGCAACAAGCTATATGTGGTTCGTTATCGATCGTTATAAGCGATCTGAAAGTGTACGGTTTGGAGCACATGTCGTCCATTTTTAAGAAAATGCAGGGGGGCCACTGAAATTTCGAAGATATAATAATTGGTTTTCTGTAGTTTGCTAACCAATCTAGCAGAGATGGGCGAAATCATTAAAGCAAGAAGAGTAATAAGGAAAACTTGAACGAAGCGCATTGAACGGAGAAAAAATTAACTTTGATGAATTTCTTCCCAATTTTATAGGGAAAATTTTGAAATTGTAGTCGTTGAATCATCAAATTTTTTAATTTGATTAAAAATGAAATTAAATTTATATGATTTTTTTGTGCGCGTCGAGAGAGAAACAGAGAGACGGAAGCTATCCCGGAAAATGTCGGTCACACAATGAGTAGACACAGAGAGAAAGAGACGGAAGCTATCCCGGGAAATGTCGGTCACACAATGAGTAGACACAGAGAGAAAGAGACGGAAGCTGTCCCGGGAAATGTCGGTCACACAGTGAGTAGACCGAGAGAGAAAGAGGGACAGAGCTATCCCGGGAAATGTCGGTCACACAATGAGTAGACACAGAGAGAAAGAGACGGAAGCTGTCCCGGGAAATGTCGGTCACACAGTGAGTAGACCGAGAGAGAAAGAGAGACAGAAGCTATCCCGGGAAATGTCGGGCACACAATGAGTAGACACAGAGAGAAAGAGACGGAAGCTATCCCGGGAAATGTCGGTCACACAATGAGTAGACACAGAGAGAAAGAGACGGAAGCTGTCCCGGGAAATGTCGGTCACACAGTGAGTAGACCGAGAGAGAAAGAGGGACAGAGCTATCCCGGGAAATGTCGGTCACACAATGAGTAGACACAGAGAGAAAGAGACGGAAGCTGTCCCGGGAAATGTCGGTCACACAGTGAGTAGACCGAGAGAGAAAGAGAGACAGAAGCTATCCCGGGAAATGTCGGGCACACAATGAGTAGACACAGAGAGAAAGAGACGGAAGCTATCCCGGGAAATGTCGGCCACTCTGTGAATTAAAGAAAACGCGGAATCGGCCCCGGACATGCAGGGCAGCCGGGAATAATCAAGATTTATAATATAAATTTATATATTGAACAATAAAATATATTTTAATCATCTGTCTAAATAATCTAAAAACAAAAAAAAATTCACATTAAATCTTACATTTTAACTACGAAATTTAGGTTGAGTGAGCGGAGACCCCGAATTTTTGAATTCTGATGAAAATCGATGCTTTTTGTAAAGCGTGTTTCTCCAATCATTAAAAAATAAAAACGGGCTTTTCGGGCTTGAACCCTTTCTCAAAACAATTTGAATTAAAAAAAAAACTAAAAAGCAAAGAAAGAGCGGGTAAAATTGATTACATTGTCTTCAACTTCAGAAGAAGATAATAATTTTGTCCTCTTCCGAAACTCGACAAGCGTGTGGAAAAACAATTAAGACGCACATTTGTGATTATTCTTTCGAATTTCTCATCTACTAATGGGAATGAAGACAAATTACATATTAAAATTGACGTGGCAGAATGAAAAACAGAAAAAAAAATCAAAATAATATAAAAATTCCTACTGGGCATGGATAGAAAAATCCAATAAAATGTTGTTTCGATAATTGACAAAAAAATAACAAGAAATAACAAAACAAAAATATCCTTGTTCGTCAATTCTACCCAAATATCGCAAAAAAAAACAAAAGATCAGTCATCATTTATGTTTGGACGCTGGTGTCGAAGTTTGTATCGATGTAACTGGCGTTTGGAACAAATCAGGCCGCCGGTTATGCTCCACGACTCCTGGTCCACCTAACGGCGGCTGCCAAACTTCAAAGCCCAATTTTCGAAGTTCACCGTCAATCATATCAAGCAGTGTTTGTGGTGTGTCTGAAATGGTGAAACTGTTTATTGATTAGATTGGATTTAATTCAATATGTCAACCTGGTTTTAAAAAGGCAAACACCGATCCTCCACCACCGGCACCCGTCATTTTGGGATGAATTCCGTATCTGGCAAGGGTTGTACAAATCTGATCAACTTTTGGATGCCCAACACCAAGCGCAATCAATAATTGATTGTTTATCCGACAGAGATCCTGCAAAGTTGTTTTTTTTACAGAAAAAGAAATAAAAGAAAGAAGTTTGTAACACAACACACTTTTATTCGAAGTAGAGAATAAAGAAGAAGAAGAAGAAGAAGAAATAATTCACTAAAAACGTGAGCTCATGAAAGATTAACTAGTTTTCTTTCTCTTCTTTAAAATTTTTTATCCTGTTTATTTTTTGGAAGATTTTCATTTCAAAAAAAAAACGTTTTCGAATTTTCGAATTTTTGTGGTTTTGATATTACAACACACACGTGCACAAATAAGCCACGTCAACAAAAAATTTCGATTCACTTCAACTCACATTAAGCTTGCTGAACGTATCCACTAGCTCTCCTTTTTCCGAAGTTGCCGACATCACGGACGCCGACGAATTTCGCTTGCCTCCAGCCACATATGAAGATAATGATGACGATCGAACACTTCCGGTTCGTGTCGGCTGAAAATATCTCTCCTCATGACGTCGTTTCTGTTTGTGTTTGTGTGTGTGTTGAATATCAAATGACATTTCATTTAATATAAGGACAATATATTGAATATTCCGGCAAGATCCATCAAGATCAAGAAAAAACAGAATAAATAAACCAAAAAAAACGCTGATTTTTCAACCGATTTTTTTAAAACTTAAAATTACAACACTTTTTTCAATAAAAAAAACGTTTTCAAAAGCTGAATTGTACGATAGCTTCAAGAAACTACTGTACTACGTTTTGTAGCAACAAATATTTTTCTGGCCTTTAAATATTTTTGAATTTTACCTGCAATGAGTGATGATCATGATCCAACATTCCACCGTAAGGCCCAAGGCCATTTTCTTGAACTACGGTACCATCTCCACCATTTTCTTCAAGAGCTGGTCGATGAAGTACTTTGGCCGCTTCTAACGAGATTGCATCAATTGATCCAAACATTGCGTCAACGACTTCAGGAAACTGAAAACTTTTTTTAAAAATAACTTTTTAAAAGAATCATTTCATTATTACTTTTTTTAATCGCTCCTTTACTGTCTGCACCATTCTTGCCGTATTCCTCTCCACTTTTGAATTCACCAAAATTACTCGTAAATCCGGTAAGCTAAATACGAATAATTGGTCAACAATAATTAAAGCAAGCCACTTCACAAATCACTTACTTTTTCAAATGCTCAATTCGATGCCCTGGCTTGAAACTGGCGACTCCACCTGAAAAATCAATGTTTTATTTTCTTATTCATAGCTTTCTTTCTCTCCAGCCAATTCTCACGTTTTCTCAACAATATTATTCCGCAATAAAAAATTAACACCACCAACACCACAAAACCTTTTTTAAAAATCTCGCTCTAGACTCGATGTAAATTATTTTCAATTATTGACATTTTAAAATAAAAGAAAAGCCGGTGAAAAAAACCAAAAGAGACGTGAAGCGAAAAAATCAAAAAGGAAACTTTCATGCAAACATTTTTGTTTCGTCTCTTTTTTTCGGATTAAAACAGAGAAAATTGAAAAAGAAACATTTCTTTTCTTTTCTTATGGGCTCTTGATAGAAGAAGAAGACAAAGAAGACGAAAGTTGAGAGAGAGAGAGAGAGAGAGAGAGAGAGAGAGAGAGAGAGAGAGAGAGGGAGAGGGAGGGAGGGAGGAAGAAAGATTCAGAAAGAAACAAAAGCAACCAACGAAAAAAAGAAAGAAAAAACAAACAAACAGAAACCAGATGAAAAAAAGTTAATTTACCAAAGCATCCGACGTGACCAAGGTGCGTAAAACTTTGGTATCCATAGTCACGGTAGTGTGTTCCTATAAAAAAACAACATCCAATTTGTATCACGACAGAGACACACATCGTCTGGTAAGTTTTTTTTCATTATTTTGTTCTATTGTATATTTTAACAACAATTCCAAACGATCAAACGCCTTAAAAGTGAAATTGTTTTAAATTGAAAAAAACCATTGAAACTTAAAATTTAAAAAAAATTCCGAAATTGCCCATTGAATATGGTGGGGGAAGAGAAATGAAGCAAGAGAACGTAGAGAAAGTAACAGAGAAAAACATACAAAACATAGAAAGGGAAGGCGAACAAATCTAAAAAAAATTCTACCATGCCTTCTTTTCATAAGAAAAAATCCCGAAAAAGTAAAAAATAAAATTCACGAGTTTAGAGCGAGTCAATCAATTGAAAAATAATCCTCACACTATTATTTCATTTTTTTCTCTAAAAAAGAAAAATATAAATCAAAATAGATCCATATTCGGGCACTCCAACAGGGCGAAATTCAATATTTAAAATTCATCGCTTACAAGTTTTTTCTCAACTTTAAATGATTTAATCAAACATTTTTGGAATGAACCGATGCATACATTAAAATTGCAATCGTCACCAATGAAAACAATGAAACAATAAAAGCAAAATCCAAAAATTAAAAAAAAAAAAACCAAAACGTTTCCATGAAAAATATTCCTACCGTATGTGCAAACAGCCGCATCAAGACCCGATGCTCGCCCATGAATCAACGACTCGGCTGCCGTCGCCCATTTTCGTATCATATCTAAATGTTCATCTTCCCATGTTAGATCTCCTTGATCATCGACCTAAAACAAACCAAATGAAAGAAAAGAGATATTCAAGAGAATCGAGTTTTTCAAAACTTTCTTACCGCAATCGATGGCGGCGGAATTAAACCAGCTGTCTGAAGCAACGCGGTCGCAATACATACACAATATGCCCCAGATGATCCTAATCCAACACAGCTTGGCAACTTGAAACGAACCGTAGCTTTTACAGCAAGTAAATCTCTGTAAAGTAGTTCGAATTTTCAAAAAAAAAAAATGTATTTTTTTCATTATTAAATGAGAATATTTAAAAATAAAAAGTGCACAAATCACACGAAAATAGTGCTAACTATTTTAATCAACTCAATATTTAAATATCTTGAAAATTTGTTGAAAAAATGTTTTTCATTTTATTCTTTCAAAAAATTTTCTCATTTATCAACCCAAAAATCATCTAAATTGCATTAAATAATTCACTGTTGAACAGCCGGACTGTCAGCTCTCAAATTTCCCGGCAAAAATGGCGTCGTTGTCTTCATTGTCGGTGTCGTTGGGAAACTTGGCGAGAGTTGTGCTGCCGTCGCCGCGCCTGGCGATGGCAACGGTGTCAATGGAGGAACCGGTAACGAGAGCGCAATTTCAGCTTCCGATTTCTCATCGTTCGTTGACGTTTGGTCATTAACAACACCGCTGCCAATCATCGACAAATTGGCTCGATGCAATCCTTCGGGTAACGGCGGTGGTGCCAATCCACTTGCCAGACGGGCTAGTCCACTGCAAGAAAAAACACAACAAATCACTACTAGGACACTTTTAAGGAGAAAAAAAGAGAGAAGAAGTGAGAGAAGGAAGAGCGGAAGTGAGGAAACATCAGCACACATTTTTTAAGCAAAAAAAAGGGGATGATCTTTCCCTTCTTCTCCTTCTTTATAAAGAACTTTTGATTTGAAACAACCTTTTCTCAATATATTCATGCAACAAACTTTTCTCATAGATTTCTGGTAAGTTCACACAAAAGCCACAACATTTCACTAATTTTAAAAGAAAACCTTGAACAATGAAAACTAATAAAAACAAAAGAAACATTAGCTTCATTGTTTTGCTCTCACCTTTTTCGATGCGCTACACCCAGCAACAAATACCAAAACGCCAATATTGCCAAGTGTTGAACACCGCATTGATCTTCACATGATCCGGACAGTTTTCGCGCAATTGGAACCAACATTTCCAAAGATGGTGGTTGGTCTTCTTCAATTGGATAATCCGCGGCAAGACGATCGGCCGCTTTTAGGAGATCTTTTAACATCCATGTCTTTTCGACACCAAGATCCGGTAGACTTAAGTAGATTCGACCATCGGCAGACGTGAATAACGAAACATAGGTGCGAAGATCAATCGAGCCAGCAATCGCCGTCTGAAAATTTGAAGAGAAATATAGAACTAGAAGCGATAACTGAAATAAAAAAAACATGAAGGTTGTTTTAAGAACTCCCATGCGTTTTTTTTCTCAACCAACTTACTCGTCCATAAACCACCGCGTGTTCACCGAAAAGAATAATTTTTCCAGGCGCCGATACAAATAATCCGCCGTGCTGTGATGTTGTATTTCGATGCATCGGACTCGCCGTCGCTGAAACCGACGAACCTGCTCGCGATGTGCTGCCAGACGGTGAATCTAGAGCTGAAATTGTTTGAATTCCTTCACTCGTTTTTATTAAAACTTTTATCGAAGTGTTCGAATTCAGTTTCTTTTCCTGTTTTTTTTTTTGTTTTCGTTTCAATTCCTTGGCCCCTCCCTTCTTTTTTTCTGTTAACCATTTTTCTTCTCGCTACTAATTTCTTTTTTTTTTATCGTTTAAACCAATTATTTCGTTACTTATTACCTCCTTAATGTGCAAACAATTCACATTTCAATCGCATCAACAAACAAAGAACAAAAAGACAAGAGTAAATTGAATTTTCTAACGAAAAGAAAAAAGAAACATTTTTTTTTTGGTGTGTTCCTTTATAAAAGAACCCCAATAGATAAAAATCTTTTCCTCAAAGATCTACAACTATTTTTTTTTCTTTTAAATTCATTATGTTCTTTTTGATTTCTTATAACGATAATAAGAGAACATTGCGAACAGAGAAAAAAATCGCCCAAATTGAAAACAAACCTTTTATTTCTTCTTCTATTTCTACATTTAAATCCATCAAATTTTCACTCATTTTTTTCCTAAAATTTCTCCATTTTAGAACTTTAAAAGGTCCTATCGATAGAAATCAAAAAAAAAAAAAAAAATAGAAAAAGAAGAAAGGAAATAAATGAAAAATAGAAAAAGGTGTCTTTTTTTTTAAATATATGCACAAAAACGCATTTCGTTCCTTCTCTTCCTCCTACTACATGTTTGAAAAAACTCAACGATGACGTCGAAAAAAAGGGAAGGAAGATGTAAAAGAAGAAAAATCCACGCACACACACACACAACACACAAAAATAAAGAAGCTGATGCTTCTCCTTGTGTGTACACACAAAAAAAACTCCCAAAAAAAATGAGATTGGGAATAAAAAACGAAGACGAAAAAGAAAACGACGACGCCGACGCCGACGACAACGACGATAGGAAGAAAAAACGTCGGAAAATTCTTCTTTTTTTTTTCTTTACTTTCTCCCTCTCCTTCCAACATACTCACTTTTATTCAAAAAAAAAAAAGAAGAAAAAGAAAAGAAAAGAAAAAAGGTAGTTGCCGAAGAAAAAATTCAGAGGCAGAAAGAAAGCGCATGAGAAAAAAGTTGGAGCAATTTGGATGGAACTTGATGAGATTCGACATTTTTTTCAATTTGTGAGCGAGAATCGAAGTGAAAAAACTGAATCAAATAATAGTCCAAAAACATTTTCTCTCATTCAAATCGGAAAATGCGAATCACCGTCATTGTTTTACAAATTTTATACTCTTAAAACCGAAAACCAAAATCATTTTGAGTTCGACAACGAAAATAAAGCGCAAAAAATTTTGGAATATCACATCAAATATGTCATTTTTCAACGATATGTTTATATGAAAATGTTCAATGACGCACTTTTTTGATTTTTATCAAAATATATTTGAACAGGTTTAAAAGTGAACTATATACGATTTTTTGACGTCAAAAGCATTCAAAATGATAAAAAAATAATACTGTTAGCTAATTAATAACGTCAAATTCGACTAATTCAAATAAATATATTTTTTAAATAATAATCAAACAAGAATCAAATGAACAAAGAGTTTTAGGAAAAAAATGTAGTTCAGCTTTAGTTCAAATTTCAGCTCAGATTTCAGTTATCCAGTTTCCACCAGTTCAACTTAGAAATTCTGTTCTAAACACACATTTCTTTTCTTTTTTTTTAACCAAGAAACTACATCACTCAATTTAAAAAAACCAAGTAATTGATTGAAAAAAAAATTAAAAACTCAATAGATAAAGACAATCGTTATTTCAGTGTCGTGGAATCATAAAAACGTCTCCTAAAAAAAACGTCTACAAAAACACACGGAAAAAGCAAGTGAAATAATCGCATCGCCATTCTCTCAATATTTACTTTTTCAATTTATTTTCTGCTGCTCATCCTTCTCCTCTCAATTCTCTTTATATTTTTTTACCACTACTTCGTCTCTGTCTTCGTTGTCAGCTTCTTCTCATTCCCTGCTATATTTATATATGTCTTCCAAATTACAAATTACTTCTCCCATTTTTTCCGTTGTTTTCCTATTGTTATTCCTCCTTTCCTTTTCATCTTCTTCATTTTCGAGAAAAAAAAACGAATGGAGAAGAGAAACAGGGGAAAAAAGACGTACAAAATATATATATATATATATATATTAAATTTTTAAAAGTATCAGCAGCTGCCTGTTGTGCCAAACGGAAGCAGAAAAAAAACCTTAAAAATGAAGATGAAACTAATAAATCAGTCCTTCTGACATCAAGATTTCACACTTTTAATAATTCTTATCACACCAAAAAGCAAATAGAAAAACAAAACAAAAAAGAAAAAAAAAGAAAGCAAAAAAAAAACTTTGCTCTTTTATATTCAGCTTCTCTACTGAAATATGACACCACATACACCATTTCATTTTTATACGACCGAAATCTACTACCAAATTCTTTTAGCTGATTTTTTTTACAAAACGGATGAAGAAACATCACTTTTCTTTAATTTTTACTTAGAAAAAATATAGCTGAGGGTTTTCGAAATAAATATTTTTTTCGTGAAATGTTCAATTTCAAGTCTGAACATAATTTTTTTCCCTATCGATATTTTTGAAATAAAAAATCTCATCTTTTTCAAAAATGCTCAAACCCACATTTCTAAATCCCCAGAGATGCATCAGGAAGAGAGAGAGAGGGGGGGGGGGGGAGGAGTGAGAAAAAAAAACAAGGGAGAAGAATCCAATTCAATTCTAATGACTGAAAAATGAGAAAACTCCGACAACAACGAAAACGAACCTAATTTGTTGTTCAGATTCAATGATTGAAGGAAGAAAAATCCCCCCCCCTTCCCCTAACTTTTTCTCTTTTATCAGGTTTAAATTTTCTTGTCAATTCGGGGTGAATTTCGTTTAAAAACCGAATTTTCGAATCAAAAAAACTGGTTGTCATTCGATGGAAAGGTAGAAAAAAATCCTCACCTTGATCCCCACCTATAACGACCATCACACACAAACACTGTTCTCTTTGCAGCTAAAAATGAATAACTTTTCAACAAGCGTCGATTATAATCGGATTCGAGTAACTGACGTCAGCACTGTGCAGAGTCTGAAAATTGTAAAAAAAAACATTTTTCTTTTTTTTTTTTGAAAAATTACACGATGAACTTTAAAAAGAGATAGTAAACTTAAAAACGAGAAAATGTGGGCGGAACAGAAATTCAGAAAAACATGAGATAAAGGAAAAAAATAAGAATAAGAAAACGCCAATAAATAAAACACCTGTCACTTCTTGCTCATCTCTTTTTTCGAAAAAAAAAATGTTTTCTTCTCACATCATAATGGGAAAATGTTTGTAGAAGAGAAAGTTAAAAAGAAAACTAAGTGCAAACTATAATACGCAATTCCAATCTCTAAACCGGGGGCACTTTTCAAAACATTTCCACAACCCTAGTATTTCTCCAAAACATTTTCTTCTTTCACATTCGATCAAATCAACACAACAACTGATCACATTACAAACGATCAAGATGAGTTAAAACCGTTGCTCAGCTCAATTACTTTAATTTGCTCAAAACTTCAAAGATTAGAAACTTAAAATTCAAAATTGACCTTGATATTATCAGAAAAAAACAAAAACATTTGTACAAGCACAACATTGTTCTGTTCATTAGTAAACAAAATGGATTCAAAATGCCATTTTAAAACCCGTATTTAAAAATGTTACGATTAAACGTTAAAGAAAGTGCAAAACACTTCGTATGGCTTCGATCATCATTTTTTCCTATTCTCGTTTAACCACAATTTCTTTTCACATTTCAAATTGTTTATTATTTCTTTTTGAGACGGCTCATAATTATAAAAGTCGCCAATCATCTCTTCTCCTTTCTCTACAACAGCCGCCTCGTCTCGACTTCTGATCAACCGTCGCCGTCCGCCAGCCGCCTTTCACTCCCCATAATGACGTCATCAGCTTTTCACACACTTTTTTCTTCGTCATTTTCTTTTCACTCTTTTACTACTTTCTGGGCTTCTTCTCAGCATAGACTCACCATCCTCACCACCACCACCACATTAACACCAAATTTTTGTTTAAAAAGTACGCTCATTTTTCAATTTTCTTTGGTTCCTTTCGGTGTGTGTGGTAGGTTGAGGGAAATGAGCGAGAGGAAAAAGAGACGTCGGGGTCCTTGCAAAAACGAAAAAAACGCCAATCATGCCTTCAGCACTTCGCTTCACCTCAACCAATGTGTGTTTGTGTGTGTGTGTGTGTATGTGTATGTATATGTGTGCGTGTGCTCTTTTTCAGGGTGCACATGCACAATGTTTCGCCTCTTCTTCCTCTTTCTTTCTTTTTTTTTTGAAATTTAACAGCAACTCGCCACCATGTGTTGTAACGCAGAATATAATAATAGAAAAGGACGTCGAAAGAATAACGTTTCAGGTTGAGAAAAATTTTTAACAAAGTTTACATACACACGCCTTGAAAGTAATTTCTTTATTTTATTTCTACGTTGAAGGTGCCAACATAAACATCACAGTATAATACATTTTTAACATTAAAAATAAATAAAAATGAAGAAAAGAGAAAGAAAAATGCCAATATTTCATGTCTTCCACAACTAAAACATCTCATTTTCTATCTATCGCTTCAAAAATAAATCTTTCTAACAAAACGTGCAATTAGCGGCATGACAAGTCAGCAGATCAAGCAAATATATATATATATATATATATATATATATATATATATATATATATATATATATATATATATATATGTTTATACATTTATATTTATGTACAAATCTCGTTTTATCGCTACATAACAACAACCATCATTTTGAAAAAAATTCTAACAGAAAATGAAAAAAAAAACGAAGGGAAAAAATCAATAATTGAAGGAAAACCAACGATGAAAACAAAAGAAAACAAGAAATGTGGTTGAAAAAGCTGCAGACACATTGGGTTAAAGTTCGCGACTCTTGCTAGAGAAAAAAGCGAAGAAAACGAGACGATGAAGATGAAAAGATGAGAAGTAGTAGAAAAAGCAGGAGGAGGAAGAGGAGGAGGAGAAGAAGGCACATCTTCTTTTTCTTTTTCTTCAACGTCCGTAGTGTATTAGCCTTCACAATCATATATATATATATATATATATATATATATATATATATATGTACACGTTTATATATATTTGTATGTGTGTAAATTTCCCCCCGGAGACAATCTCCTTCTCTGCGTCCTCAATTCTCGCCTTGAGCTCCAGAATAGAGAATGGCTTCTCCTTTTTTTCTCTCCCATTTTTCAACCCTTTCACCTTGATGATTTGTTTTCGTCTATTCTGTGTAAAATACCTCTGTCATCTCTTGTTTTTATCGTAATCTGCGTTATCACTAAAACTCATTAACTTTGTTTAGATTTTGAGATTATAGCGATTATGAATACAATTGTTTCTCTTTTTATTGTTTTGTAAACTTAATAAATTAGGATTTGTTCATTTTCTTTTCATTCAACAGTCTAATTAAAGGTTTTTAAATTCTGAATTATTTCGCTTGATACCAGAATGGAAAAATACCAATCAACTTTTCTAAAAAGAAGAACGACAGAAAAAAGTGGAAAACAGAAAAACCCTTGAATTTTTTCTATGGTTCAACTGAAAAAACCAAAACAATTACCTTTTTTCGAACAGCCGCTTTTCCTCTTTTTTCTCTCGTTCGTTTTTAGTTCTATCACCTGTAAAAACTATAATTTTAATCAAAAACATTATTGAGAGCAAAAAGTGCTTATTCACCATAGTAAAGAGGCAAACAAAATTATAAAGAAAAAAAAAGAAGGAAAATGGAAAAAAACGACAGAATTTTTTCCTTTCCCAGAGCATGAATAGAATATTCATAAGTAGATAAGGGGATGAAAATTTGGCGAACATTGGAAAAATAGCTTTAAAACGATTTTATTTCTATTGTTTAATAAACAAAAGAATTTGTTTATTTTCCTATGGAACAAGAATTTAAGCTTAGTTTGAATTTTAAAAAATAATAAAAAAAACAAGAGAACAAGGTTTTTTTCGAAAATCTCTAAAAAAAAATTGAAGCGGAGAAGAGGGTGAAAAACTAAATGAAGATATGTAATAAAGCATGAACATCATGACGAGACATCACCGATTCCTGCAGAGACTCAAAGTGTTGAAAAAAGACAACTTGAAAACGGTGGAGCTCACTCTCAACAAGATTTTTTGTTGTCTAGTTGTCTAACACAGTACATGTGGAACAATTGAAAGAGTGTGTAGACAGACAATCGCAAAATATTTTTCAAGAAAAAAAAAATGGGAAAAAAAAGGTTGCCGGTTTTTTAATGGAAATTTTTTTCTTTTCTTTTTTTTTGGCTAAATTATGCAAATCTATATGTATCGCCTTTGGCGCTGTTCTTTGTTGTCGAGCCATCGTTGTCGCTTATTGAGCGTGAGAAAACGCGTGGATTTTAGTGCAATGAGAGAGAGGGAGAACAAGTAAGGAGCACAAAAAATTATTTGACGCTATTTTTAGCATTTTTAGCAGTTTCAAAGTTTCTTGACACACACAAAATCGAACAAAATGACGATAATGATGATGGAGATTACGGGGCGATTTTGAAAATATGAACGAAAAAAATCTTTTTTTTTCTGTTGAATGCCGGAAAAATTTAGAGTTTAGAATTTTATATCTAAAAATTATTTAAGAAAAAACACACAAATACACTTTAAGAGAAAAATCGCGAAAAATCGAGAAGAAATGAAAATACGAACGGGTTATGAGCGGGAAAATTTTTGAATATTGTGCAAACACACTTGCGCGAAAATGCACAGTTCTCACTCATTTCTTACTGTAACAGCCAAAAAAAAAATTTTATAACCACATTTTTCTCAAACATTAGTCAGAAACTTGAAAGTATGCACATGTTTAAAAAAAATCAAGGAAAAAAGTTGTTTTTGTTGTATCTTCCAAAAAAAAAAAAACTATTCGTCAAGAAAGAAAATAAAAAAGAAGACGCTTCTCGTCAAGGAAGAGAAGATAGTCAAAAAAAAAAAGAGCTTAAGCTTCTTCTTCTTCTTTTTCTTTTTTAAGCTTTTGAATAAATGCACACCCAACGACTCGTCTGCACACATAAATGTGGGAGAAGTAGCACAAGAAGCAGAAGCAGCAGGCAAAAGAAAAAAAAAGAAAAAAATGTTTGCGCGCATGTATGCATCCAACTAAAAATCCCCCATTTTTCGCTGTAAGACGACTTCGACTCCGCCCATTCTTCTACTTATGGCTCAGTGCTGTGTGCCCGGCTTCGCTTCATTTGGTCCATTTGAAAATAAAAGAGAGAAAAAAAATTGGAGGAAAATGGAAAATTATTGGTTAGAGACACTCACACGTTTTCCCTCTCGCTTTTTCAAAAATATTTCAGCTCTACTACCTGAATATATGAGCTGCTTCGATGAGCAAACGATGAGAGAGAGAGAAAGAGAGAGAGAGAGAGAGAGAAAGAGAGAGAGAGAAAGAGGGAAAGAAAGAAAGAAAGAGAGAGAAAGAGAGAAAGAATTTTTCTCCGAAGAAGAGAAAAAAAATTGACTTATTTTCCCATATTTTCATTTTTTCAATTTTTTTTCTATAAAAAGCGTTGAAAAAAAAATTTCCAGCCGACCTACATTTATTTAAAAAAAAATGACAACGTGTTCAAATTTTCAATGCATTTCATGCCCGTTTAAAATGAAAAGCTGAAAAAAAAACATTTGACAGCGGTAGCCGGCTTTCTCTCTCTCTCTCTCTAACATTTCGACAATTCCAGACAGCATTTCGAATAGTCAGCTTCTTCAGATCGAAAACGTCTTCTTTCCCCCGGGGACCCATTTCCTCTTCTCTGTCAATCCTATTTTCACTACTACAGCCGCCGCCACAAACTCTGTGTTTGTTGGGGGGTAAAAAAACGAAAGTTTATTTTCTCTTTTTTCTTTTTCAAATTCTATTAATTTTTTTCCAATTTTAATTCGACCATCCAACACGAGGATCTTGGATAAACATTTTTGAAAAAGCTAAAACTGCATTAGCAATTTTTGATTTTGTTGAGAAGAAAATTTTTATTTTTGATTTAAAAAAATCAATTTTAACTTGGTTCGAAGTTGATTTTAACACATTTTAAGACGACTTTTATTGATTTTTTATTTGAGCTTTTGTGGTTTCAATATTTCCTGATTATTGTTTCGGATATTTAATGAAGATCTGCAAAAGAAATCACACTTCAAAGCTTCTAATTACTGTAAATCCTAAAAATCTATTGCTAAACTACAAACTACACTTCAATGATTAGAGAAATGAGACGAAGAGAAAAAAAACGAACGATTATAACAAAACAAATTGAGATGATTAACGAAAAAATGGATGTAATCAGCATCGTCCACAATCCGCCAAGTTTGACCGGTTCAAAAATCGCTTTATCATTTTCTAAACTTTTTGATTTCGATCCTTTTCCTTTCTTCTTTTTTCGATTCGCTTTGATTGGTGTCGTGGCTTTTGAATCTCCATCAGCACTGTTCAATTGGGATCCGGTTTGTTGTTGTTGTTGTTGTTGTTGCTGTTGCTGTTGTTTCTGTTGTTGAACCAGAAATGGTGATGGTGGCGGTGGCGGGGGATTGTTTGGGTGTGATGCGTGTGGTGCTGGTGGTGGTGGTTGCATCTTTATCATCAATTTTTTTTATATCTGATAGAAGCCTAAAAATTACCAAATCAGGTCCCAGGAATTCATATGCATCGTCAGCCATTTTTCACACTTAAAAACGGTAAATGTTTCTTCCTATTTTCCAACCGAAAAAAATTCAGAGTTTGACGTTCAGAATCATTTTTACTTTGAACATTTTTAAATTTCAAATTATTTCCCATTATTTTATTTCTTAAAAAAACAAGGGTTTCTCCTAAATAATTCAAACTTCAAATTTCGATTGAATTTTCAGCTCCTTTCGCTGAATTTTTCCTAAAATGTCGAGTGATCAAAGTGAATCTTTAAACGAAATCACTTCAACGACTTCGAGTTTTCCGATGAGTGTTGATGATGATTCACCGGTAAACCATTTTTGACCAGTGTCTTTCAAATGATAAAAATGAATAAAATAAAGGCGGCCTTTTCTGTCCTTCTTGGAACCAGTCACGATTCAAAATTTGAAAATTCTGCCGGATCGATTTCAATTCTTGTCAGATACTTTTGCATATTCGAAAGCATCATTTCTGATTTTTTAGATTATCGATGATGAAGGTCGAAGCACCGATCGTACTGTTCTTCGATTTTCACACTCTCACACTTTTCCATTTCTACGTGGCCACGTCAGCACTATTTAACAAATTTTAAAGTCTGAAGCCAATAAAAAAAAGAAATTCAGACCGACCTATTCGTCATTTCACATCAACCAAGCCTCGGAAATCTCGAATCGGTCAGCATCTACACAAATGGAGCTGAAGAGTCTTCGTGGAAAATTTTCTCGTGCTGCGTTTTTCATCACGAACAGGGCAAAGTCTACAATTTCACACTTGATGAGAAAAGTTCTAGCAAAAGAGTTCTCTGAAACTGGCAAAATATTTTCAATTAAATCCAATTTTGTAGACATTTTATCTTTTGGCAAAGGAAGAGCCTGTTCAAATTATGCCATTAAAACTCGAAGATCCTCTTAAATAAACATTTTTCTTCATAACTTTTTACAATAACAATAATAACAATCTATCTTCTACGTTTTACACGGAACAATAATGCTAAAAATGCAATAAATCTGAAAGTTATCAACATTCCAACTAGAACTAAAATATCGATATATAAATTATTTTCCTTGAAGCTTAAACTATTCAAAACTTCCGTTCCATTATGACGACAGTTCAATGTTTTTTCGCATCCTGAAAATTTACTTTTTTTTCTTGTTGCCAGATCAGGAATACTTTTGCAGGGAACTAGAAAAATCAATAACACTAAAACGAACTACCGTTTATGCATGGAAAATTATAAGAACTTGAAGAGGTTGTCACCTTCTTCTTGAGGAAATCTATAATAACTACCGATCTTAACCAAGAAAAAAACCACGGTTGCTAAAATTTTTGTTTGAAATCTTAATTTTCTGAACTGAACTAATAAATAAAAAAGTTATAATTACAATCATTTACAAACTACAGTTAAAAAAACTTTAGTTTATTGGTACCAGTAAGCAATCGGAAACTCAAAAAAAAAACACTCAAATTGAATGTCAATATTTGCAAAACTTCAACGTAAAAACTTTGTGTTTCTCCCACAGCAGTCATGTCCGAGTGGTTAAGGAGATTGACTAGAAATCAATTGGGCTCTGCCCGCGTAGGTTCGAATCCTGCTGACTGCGAACATTTTTTTTTTAAAAAGTAATTTTTTAAACAAAGTTACTTTTAACATGGAAAAAACTAATTTTTTTTGTTGTTTTAAAACAAAAAGAATATTTCCTTCAGCACAAATTTTCTGTTAAAAATTCTTTTAATTTCGTTTCGAGAAAAAAAGAAACCACAAAAATTTCGTTCTTAGTTTTAAATTTTCCCTATATATTGATAAGATTTCGTGCAGTCATGTCCGAGTGGTTAAGGAGATTGACTCGAAATCAATTGGGCTCTGCCCGCGTAGGTTCGAATCCTGCTGACTGCGAATTCTTTTTCAATTTTTAATCAAACTTTATATTTGTTTGAAGTTTTCAATGGTGCATTAATTTCATGTTTTTTGCCATTTTTCAAAATGCGCTTTTTTAAACATCGTTTTTTTCTTTTACCTGGAATTTCATCGATGTGTGTCCATTGAGTAATCGCCACCGCCTCATAGCCATAACCAAAATACGATAAATATTTGAGCGGTAGGAAGAATAATGGCAAAGTGTCTTGATTTATGAAAAATCCACCGAACGCCATCATTGGAACCACAAATATTGGCATTACGGCCACTGCCAAACTGACCGTTCCAAAAACGCAACTGAACATATAACCTACAAATTGCAATCTCTTCATTTTCAGCTTTTTTATTTTTTTTTCTTAAATTTAAAAGAAAAAAAACCTATTGAAATCGCAATGTTTTGCACTAGGAATCCAACCAGCAGGTAAATTAGAAAACTTTCGACAACCGGTACGAGACCTGACATCCAGTAAAGAATCGAGGTGAACAACACCGCTGACATTGCGTATGATGGAAGCTAAAAATGCAAAAATATTGTCACAAACTTAAATGTGTGTTTTACCTCAGCCAAATTTTTAGCTAAAAAGTATGCGCTGACACGATATAATCCTGACGATGTTTCTCGATAAAATGTGTCTATTTCAAGACAAAAATGCTGAAATTAATTTTTGTTTACATTTTTAATATCTCAATTTTCTTCTTCTTCTTCTTACATGAACAACACTGAACTGGAACATGAACGCCATATTTGAAACCATTTGATAAATTGATCCATTTACATTCATTATTTTTTGTTGTGTTAGTGGATTATTGTTTGTATAGACTAATCCAGTCAGTAGTGCAATTACCTGAAATCTTTCCCATTTTTTTTGTTGTTCAAATTAATTCCCTTTATTTTACCACGCTTTGTGTTAATTGCACTCGGAGCAATGTCGGCTCTCTTAACACACTTTTGGATGCTCGCCAAGTTAGTGCGGATACTTGTTGGAAGAAGCTGAAGCTCGATTTAATTAATTAATTAATTAATTAAATTTTTATTCTTATCAACCTTGCGTTAAACTTTTTCTCTTGAAAACTGTCGTATCTTCTTCTCCATTCTTCGCTGCTCGACTCGCTTAAATTATCATCTGAAGAATCATTACTTTTTCAGCAATTGAAAAAACCAAAATTTTCCCACCGTTAGTTGCACATCTTCCTGTTGCTTCTTTGAGCAATTTTTTTCCATTTTCCGATTCTTGAAATGCTTCACAAATTTGCTTGATTTGTTCTCTTTTTTTCGCTTCTTCGGCCCGATTCCGTTTCGACAATGTCGCCAGATAATGGTCACACGGATTGAAATTCACCGGAACACCGATGCCAAGTTCTGTCCACAAGGATTCAGCTTGTGATTGGTTGCCACAAAACGCGACACGCCCATCGACCATAATATAAACACTGTTGGGGGTAAAGAAAGTGTTTTTTTTTTTCAAAATTTGAAAAACCTGTCGAAAAGTTGAAACACTTGTGATGATGGCTGATGAATTGTCAATAGAATTGTCATTCCTTTTTTCGCCGCCAATTTTTTCAACACTGTGATAACCTGATATGCTAAAAATGAATCAAGGCCTGAGGTTGGCTCATCACAAATCAATATTGGTGGACTTGTCAGAATCTGAATCAACTACCATTTTTCAAAAAAAAACAATCAAGTTTTATTTTAACCTCACTGGCAAATGCCAACCTTTTCTTCTCTCCACCCGACAGCCCTTTTCTTGTTCGCGTTCCAATTATCGAATTTGCAATGCCATTCAATCCAAGCTTTATTGAGGAAAAAAAAAACATTTAAAAAATGTTTAATTTGAAACCCAAACCTCTTGCATCACTTGTTCAACGCGTTTCTCTTGATCCTCACGACTAAATTTTCTTCCCATTTTCAATTTTGCCATAAATTTTAGATGCTCTTCAACTGTTACGCCACCAATGAATAAATCGTTTTGTTGCACATAGGCGCACACTTTTTTCATAAAGCTTCTGGTCACACGAAGTCCATTAACCTGAAATTAAATTTTTAAAATTAAATACTCCCTAATCCTCTTTCCCTCCCCTCTCCCCTTTTTTTCCGTTTCTTTCAGCTTTGTTAAAAATTCAAATGCTTCAATAACTTTTACATTCTTTTCCCAAATGTTCATTTTTTCAAGGTAAAATAAATTGCATGTTCGTCACATGGTTCATTCATATTTTTTTCCGTCTGTCAATTCAAGCGATAAAGTGAGGAGTGTGTTTAATGATAATACATAGTATACCCTCAAAATGCATTGATTTTTAAGAGAAATAGAAAATTAAAGAAAGACATAAAGAGAGGTACAGAAAGAAAGAAAAAGAAGAGAGAGAGAGAGAGAAAGAGAGAGAGAGAAAGAGAGAGAGAGAGAAAGAGAAAGAGAGAGAGAGAGAGAAAGAGAGAGAGAGAGAAAAAGAGAGAGAGAGAAAGAAAGATATGAAAGGAAATTAATTGTATTGAAGAAACAAAACGGGAAAATGATTAGATTTGTCGAGTTATTGCATAAGCCGTCCTCTTTGTTTTTTTTTTTCAATTCTTCAAGATAATTTCTAGTATTATCAAAATTGTTTCAAAGAACATTTGTCTTGTCTTTAATGAATATTTCATTACAAAATTGATCACCTGATTTGCCAATGATCATTAAAAAATGTTGATCCTTGGAAATTGTTCAAACCTTCAACAACTTCAACAAACGTCACAGGTTATTTGTCTTTCATTTTGTTATCAAAAAGGATAAAAATAAATACCAAAGGACAATACAATTCAACTTCAGATTTAGTGTAAACTACACTGATCATCCTAAAAACATTATGGGGGTTTCCCCATTTTTCTAAGTTTATCATTATCATCAGTTTTTGTCTTGGGCGCTTTTTCAATAAAAACGCACATGGACACCATGTGATATTGATTTTATCTCTTTTCTTTTTTTTTTGTTCTTTGATTTGACACAATCAAAAAATGGGCTTTGTTTTGAATTTTTTTTTTGAAATTCTCAACAAATTTTATTGACCTGACCTTTCAAAGTTTCAAACTTGTATTTTTTTTGTCAACAAAAAGGACAACGCTGAAATTGATTTGATGATTTTTACTATTCTTTCAGCCGTTGTATTTCCTGAGATCAAAATTTTCAAAAACTTTGAACAAAAAAATGTTGAGCTCTGGAAAGCTTACGAAAAAGTTTCATAGAACCATCAATTTGTTTCTCTGACGATGATAACCTAAGAGGGCAAATGAAAAAGAAAGCGAGTTGGGCATTTCTCATCGTACTTTGTATTTGTCATCATTATTCCTTTTCTTCTCTCTTTCTATTGATTCTTCATGTCTCCACCCTTTCAATCTAATCACATTTCTTATTTATTCATTTCACTCCAATCTTTTTCATTCAAAGAATTTTTCAAAAATTGTTTTTCTTGTTTCAATCCTCACTTTTTTACAGTTTATCATGACGTCTTCCAATGAAGGATCTTCATCGTCAATCTTTCTTTCCACCACTGATCGCTTCAACCCACAACGATGGAATCAGTCACAGAATTCGAACAACTTGTATCCAAACGGGTTGGTAATTAAATTTTTTTTAAAGAAATTGAAAGCGATTTAATTTGATTTTAAATCGAGATAAAATTGATTTTTTTTTTTGAAATTCTTTCTTTTAAGCAGTAATGAAGATGATGAATTGGTTCTACACGACTACGGTCTAGAAGAAATACCATTGAGGTACGAGACTACGTATTTTTACTGTTTTAAATATATTCGAGATTTTTTTTGTTTGAAAAAAGAAAAGTCAAACATCAAAGATACGACGCCTTTAAAACTAGTTTGTGACTTTTTTGACATTATCAAACTCATCTCAAAATGTGTATTCGAGTCAATCACGCTTTGAATTTCTGCTTTTTTTTTTAGATATCAAACTGCTCAAAAATCTGAAGGATATCATCCTCATCAAATTCACATTCTTGATCTTACTCAAAATGCTTTTGTTACAATTCAAGGTCTTTCAACATTTTCTAATCTTGTTTCACTGGATGTAAGCAATAACTCGTTGACATCTCTTCCTGATGATATTGGATCTTTAAAGAATTTGAAGTAATACTTGCTTTAATTTTCTCCTAATTTCAAATTATTTTTAGAACTTTAATTGCCCGCAACAATTTGTTGGAAATTTTGCCCAAATCGATGTGCGAATTGGAAAATATTGAGAATTTATATTTATCCGGTAATCGTTTAGACGCAATTCCTCCAGTTTGTTTTAACATGCGCAAGTTACGAATTCTTCACATGGGCGCGAATCTTGTTGAATCGTTGCCTTACGCTGTTGGCTCTTTACGATCGTAAGATTTACTGCCGATTTTTTTTTGTTTTTAAATTAAGCTTCTCATTTTCAGCTTAGAAGTTCTTTATCTTGGTGGAAATCGTTTGACTGAAATTCCAGCTACCATTGGCTGTTTGACTCGTTTAACATCCTTGTCATTATCTGATAATAATTTGGAAACAATTCCATCAACTTTGGGTGATTTACATCATTTGGAGACATTGACTCTTCATAATAATCATTTGAGAGTGCGATTTTATTTTCTTCATTTTATTTCAAAAATTGTTTCAATTCCAGACTCTTCCTACTGAAATTATAAATCTTCAAAATCTTCAACAATTGTCTCTTCGAAATAATCCTCTTGTTCATAATTTTGTCTATAATATGAATATTGAGCCACCAACTTTGAAAGAGCTTTCGGGACGAGTTGTGCGCCAGAAATCACACAAATTACCGCCACTTTATCAGCTTCTTCCTCGTGAGCTTAACAATTATCTGAATTCGGCGTGTCAATGCGTTAATCCTAAATGCAAAGGAGTTTATTTTGAGGCTCGCGTGGAGCATGTGAAGTTCGTCGATTTTTGTGGAAAATACCGTGTTCCATTGCTTCAATTTTTATGGTTCTTTTTTTTTTACGTTGGTGTCTTTATAAGCATTTTCACATCATTTCAGCTCTCCTCGTTGCTCAACAAATGCTCCAGCTGTTCAAAGCGACAGCTCATCTGAATCTGAAGACGAATTTCAGCCTCGAATGCGGCGTGTTTTGCTTGGCTAGATTCCAAATTTTTAATGCGCGACACGACGCGACACGAATCGACTTATTCGGGTTTTCTTGCTCATCGTTTTATCGGCATTTGACTGATTTTTTCATTCAATTTTCTTTAATTTTTCACATCGATCTCACTTTCATTTGAAAATTTATGAACTGAAATAAATATTATTCTACATCTTTCTAGTGATTACAAAGTTTCAAAAAATGAACGAACAATGGTTGGGATAATCTGCAATCGGATTAAACTTCAATTTTCAACCAAACCTCAATTTTTTTCGGTTTTTTTTTCAGTTTTAAAAACTGTCAACATCTCAATGAAAATTTATTTTTTTATTTTACTTTTTCTAATATTTCTGATTTCGTTTGTTGAAATTTGTGAGTCGGTTACTATTGCACCAAAACAAAGATTGTCAAAAAACAAAAAGGTGACAATTTTTATTTAAATTTTTTATTTCGTTTTTTTTTTTTTTTTGAAGAAAAGAGTGACAAAACTTGTAAACTGTCTTGCTAACGTTGACACTGTTCTTGCGGCGAAAACTTCTGAGTGTAAAGATTCGGTTTGTGTCTCAAGTGCCAAGAAATATGCCAAACAACAGTATCCAATACAATATCAGAGTACTATAGTTCCATGTCTTAGAGCTGTCACAACTCCCATTCCTTTTCATTCCGTTTAAGCGTTTTTTTTTCTTGATTTATTTGATGAATAAAAACCGGAACTATTTATTTTGGTGTTTATTTTTTTTTAATGTTTTGCATTTTTTTAAATAAATGTTAACTAACCTTGACACTTCCTAATATTGTTAAATCTCCACAATTTCTCTGCGTTAAAATATTGAGAAGAGTGGTTTTTCCGGCTCCACTTGGTCCAATAATAGCTATCACTTCTCCCGGTCGAGCCACACCAAACGCTGAAAAATATTTGTTTTAAGGATTATTTTCTTGTTTTGCCCAACCATTGTCCAACACTCGTTTTCCTTCAAAAAAATTTTCAACATCTGAATCAGTTGTGAACTTTCTACTGGTACACGAATCAGGTTTTTTTTGACGATTTTCTATGGATTTTTTTTCTTTTCCCTGGAAAAAAATTTAGAAATATTTTTAAACTTGAAGAAAAAAACTTACAAACGCTGTCACGTCGTGCCAGGAAAGCGTCATTGCTGGTACAATATTAGTAGTCTGGAAGTTTAGATTTATGAAAAAAAAAATTAAAATTGAGAAATATTTTTTTTAAATTATTTTAAACTGAAACTTTGAATATTTTTGTATGGAAAAGATTTACAGTATGATTTAATTCCTCTTGATTCGAAATGGTCGATTCATCTTTCATCAATTCTAATGATTCGATAGATCCTCCATTTATCAATCCTTCGTTTATCATTTTTTTTTCTTTCTGTAAAACAAGAAAAATTGAAGAAAATTTATTGATAATTGATAAGGTTTTGAAAAAAAGTTAACATATGAAATTTGCTGATTAGGCAATCATGTTTCGTTAATTTCTTATTTGTTGAATATTTCGATTTTAAAAAACCAGAAACATTTTTTCAACGAAATTTTTTTTAGAAATTCGTCACAACAAAATGAGCAATCAATTTATTCGACGAAGTCTTGCGCCTTGCCCAAATCTGTCCTTTGAAATTTAAATTTTTAAAAAGAAAATAATTTTTAAATTTTTTTTTGATAACCGAACAAAAAATTAAATATTAAACGCCATAAAAGTTATAATCAAGAATAAAAACAGCATTCTCGGGTTCTTCGATGATAATATATCGTTTTCTTTTTTCCCTCTACATGTACTATACTGTTTTTTCACTTAATTTTTAACGGTTTGGAAAATGAGCCGATCATTGAATAATGATGACGATGGAGAGAATTGATAAGAAATCATCATACAACCCTTTTTGATTACCATTATTTCTTAGCTTTTTACACAAAAATTTAAACAAAAATCATTATGGACGACAGTCAAGATTCAACTATTTCAATCGGTCAAACTATTAAAGATCGTGTTGAAGCGTAAGTTTTCATTATTTTCGTAATTTAAAGAAAAAAAGAAGAATTTTAACTTAAAATTAAAAAATAATAATAATACTGGCCTAGAAAGACGCCTTGCGAATATTTAAAATTCTACCATGTTATTAAAGGGACACAGACAATATTTTCCAAGAGGTCTTTTGGAGGACTGGAAAAGTTTAGCTCATTTTATAAATACAAATAAAATTTCATAAAATTTCTTAAATTTTTGTTTTAAAACAAAAAACGTTGTTTTAAAAGCTTTATTAAACCGAATATTGAACTCATTATTTTTATTTTATTGATTTTTTTTTCAGAAACCATGAGGAACTCAAAATTAATCAACAAGTATTGGTGAACGTAAGTTTTATCAGTAGAATTTTTAAAATTTTTAATAATTAATTTGCAGGAATTTGAACGAGAAATTCAGTGTCTTGAAAGAGATATTCGGCAACAGAAAGAATCGAGTGTTAATGCAAAAACGGCGATTACATTTGAACAACTGAAAAAAATCTACAAGTTCATTATCGAAAATTAGCAGTTTTTTTTAATTATTTCAAAAAATTTCAGTTTATCCCTTCTTATGGGCTCTCAAAAAGAGTATTTTTTCGATCGAATCTGCAGAGCTGCCGAAATTCAAAGAGCATCTCTCAAAAATCGGCTAAAACAAAACAAGGACGTGAGCACATTTTTACCTAGCAATTTTTGAAAATTAAATTTTTCCATTTTTTAGAGATTCGAGATTCATTCACAATCAATTTATTCACAAAATGATTCTCAAAATTCAACTCAAGATAGCCAAACATTTTTGTTAACTCAAAATACATTTCAATCACTTTTTAATAATACGGTCAGTCATTTAAAAAAAAAATTAACTTTTTTTTGTTTTATTTTCAGCTTCAAGGGAAATCTGAAAGTTTGCATTCATCAATTCTTGAAGAAGAGAATTTACGTTTACCAGCTGAACGTCAATTTGATTTACTCCAACTTGGATTTTCCTATGCTGACATAAAACAATTTTCCGATTTGTTTGAGAAATTCAAAAATGATCTCAATTCAAACTCTCCCTCCACATCGTTTTCATTACCTACAGTAATTATTTTTTCCTCATCGTTTCAAGACTATATTTTTAGATTTTGAGTCAATTTTCAAATTACATTTCCATTAATCCACCGCTTCACTTGAAACTTGTTTGCATCGCTTTCAATCTTTTGGAACTTGGAAATTCGCTCAAGGAAATAAAGCGAGTTTTAAGAAAAGCAGTAAACATTTTTTTTCGTTTCAAAACTCCAAAATAGTTAAAGTTTTTTAGATTAATCGTTTTGACTTGGAAAGCAACGACGATGAGCCAATTTCAAACTATAAAAAAATGTGTATCGAACGAATAGAAGGTTTTGTTTTCCGAACCCTGATTTTTTCAAATTCGCTCGAATTTGTTTCCAGGAAGCTTCTCTCCATCAGCTAATGATGAACATTTGCGACTTGAAAAATCATCATCTCCGCCGAGTGATGACGGCGCACAAAAAGTTTGAAATAAATAAATGGGGACGGGCTAGTTTTTCATTTTTTTTCTTCTAAAATCACAATCCAAGAAAATAAATTTATTAACAAACGCTTATTAAAAACACGTAAAAGCTCTTGAAAAATACGATAGTAAAATTTCTAGAAACCCATAAAAACTAAAAATGAAGAAAGTTGAAAGAAAGTCTGAAGATACCTAGAAGGTTCGATTTTTTCCATGAAGAGGGTAAAAAATGAAACGAAAGCTGTTAAAAGTTTTTACAAAATGTCTATCGTTCCTTCGGAAATATTTAAAAAGCCTACAAAAAAATTTTAAGCTCAGTTTTAAAGCTCTTGGGCTGAAAAAATTAAATGAGCTGAAATTTCAGCTCTATTTTTTGGTGGCCATCATGTAAAGGACGCCTTCTGATTCGACAACATACTTTTTTGCATTTTCGACATCGAGATCAGCTGCAATCAGAGCATCAATAATCTGTTGCTCGCGAAGGTGGAGCAAGTGAAAAATGGTCTGCAAACATTCAGGTTTCATACCGGAGAAATAAGTCTTGCAAACATTTAATTTGGGTTCGTTTTTTTTTGTTTATTTCCCTTCCCGTTTTCTCACCTTTGTTCCAGCATTATATTCATTTTCCTCCAAAACAGATCCGATAATGAATCGTCCACCGCTTCGCAGATGCTTCATCTGAAAATTGAAAACATATTTTCTTCTCTGCAAATGAGCCGCAAATCAACACATGTTTTGGTTATAGAGAAAACAGCTTCATCTCCTCCTCCTCCTCCTCCTCTTACCAACTCCTCTAAAGATCAGAAAAACATTGCGGAGTCTGTGTGGTTAATGAGATCCAGATTGATTTAAGTGAGAAGTAGAAAAGTACAGAAAGAGAGAAACGATGGGAGAAAAAGACCACGATTTAACAATAAAAAACAACTAAAAATGAAGAAAGTTGAAAGAAAGTCTGAAGATACCTAGAAGGTTCGATTTTTTCCATGAAGAGGGTAAAAAATGAAACGAAAGCTGTTAAAAGTTTTTACAAAATGTCTATCGTTCCTTCGGAAATATTTAAAAAGCCTACAAAAAAATTTTAAGCTCAGTTTTAAAGCTCTTGGGCTGAAAAAATTAAATGAGCTGAAATTTCAGCTCTATTTTTTGGTGGCCATCATGTAAAGGACGCCTTCTGATTCGACAACATACTTTTTTGCATTTTCGACATCGAGATCAGCTGCAATCAGAGCATCAATAATCTGTTGCTCGCGAAGGTGGAGCAAGTGAAAAATGGTCTGCAAACATTCAGGTTTCATACCGGAGAAATAAGTCTTGCAAACATTTAATTTGGGTTCGTTTTTTTTTGTTTATTTCCCTTCCCGTTTTCTCACCTTTGTTCCAGCATTATATTCATTTTCCTCCAAAACAGATCCGATAATGAATCGTCCACCGCTTCGCAGATGCTTCATCTGAAAATTGAAAACATATTTTCTTCTCTGCAAATGAGCCGCAAATCAACACATGTTTTGGTTATAGAGAAAACAGCTTCATCTCCTCCTCCTCCTCCTCCTCTTACCAACTCCTCTAAAGATCAGAAAAACATTGCGGAGTCTGTGTGGTTAATGAGATCCAGATTGATTTAAGTGAGAGAAGTAGAAAAGTACAGAAAGAGAGAAACGATGGGGGAAAAAAGACCACGATTTAACAATAAAAAACAACTGAAAATGAAAGAGAGAGAGAGAGAGAGAGACGAAGACGTAGAAAAACAAAAGAAATCTTAAAATTCTCTGTCTCTCTGTTTCTCTCTATCTCTGTTTGTCTCTCTCTTTTTTCTTTTCATCTCTTACCATATTCAAAAGACATTTACAATATTCTTCATAATTCTTGCAAGCACTTTCCAAGGTGAAAATTGAAACGAGAATATCGACCTTGATTTCTGCCAATTCAGGAACAACCACCGATTGATGAACATCGGCAAAATGAATACCGCCCGATTTGACAAGACCCTGAATTGACAGTTTTTTCCTGGTGAGAATGGGGGACACAGAAATTACTCGAGTTTTTTCTTCAATTTCGTTGCAAACTTGGTCGGTTGGAATTTGTCCGCCTTCAGTTCTGAGAAAATCCAGATTTTTTCGGCCGCCTAAACAAGAAGTTTCTCACCTTTTGATGACTCGAATTGTTGGCTGCCAATCGATGGTTTCTTCGTGCCGAATCCATTTCCTCAACACATCCAAATTTCGATCGACAAAATCGCTGAGATGAATTTGACGAGCGACGTCACGAAAGCATAACGCTGAATAAACTGTGGGACCGGCGCCAATGTCGAGAAGGGTTTCTCGTTCGTTTTGTCGCATTGTCTGAATCATCAGATGGGCAAACACTGGAAGGGCGAATAATGAGATTCGAGTTCCATCTTCGATGGCTTTTCTGAAAAAAAAAAAAACAAAAACGTCATTTGTTATCTTCTTTTTCTTTTTTCTACGCATCAAATTTCAATTTTTTTTTGTTTCCATGACGTCACTATTACAGTAATTTTCGAAATTCGATCAATAATCAATAGAAATTGTCAGATTGGTCTCCTTCCCACCCACCTCCCTCCCTCTCTCTCTCTCTCTCTCTCTATCACATTTCTTTATTGACCGATTTTTTTTGTTTCATTTTTGTGAGCTCTCAAGATATTGTGCACTTATAAGAAGGAAGAAGAAGCTCGTGAAATACTGTGACAAATGTAACCGATATGAATTGAGTTCGAGCCGAGAAATGTTTGCTCTTCGACAATATTGAAAACAGCAAAAAACCACCGAAGAAAAAAATCTTACTTGCTAAAATAAAACTCGAGATATGCGTCGGGATCAAATTTTTTGACATATTCCGATGGTTGCATCACTATTTGATTGAGTGGAGGTGATGACGTCATTTTTTAAGCTTCTTCTAAATTTTTTTTTTTTAATGAAAAAAATGATTTTAGCTGAATGATTCAAACAAAGATTTCAGAAAATAAAAGCCTAAGAAAACACAAAATAATGAATTTTAGCTCAAGCCTATTTCGAAGATCTCAAAAACTGATCCTGTGAAACATCGGTCTGTATTGAAATGAGACACATAAATTCAAAAAATGTCGTCATTTTTTAAAAAGCTACAAAGGACAGACAAAAAATGAGCAAAATTAAAGAGAACAAACAGAGCTCAAAGAGCACAACAAGTAGACATTCATAAAACTAGTCGAAGTAAGAAATAGACGGGAAAGCCGAAGAGGCTGAGAAGTATAGAAACAGAAAATAAAAAAAGAAAAAAAAAGGGATAGGATTTTAGGCTTTTTATCACCAACGACAAAGTCGCAATGACTTTTACTTGAGAATATTGCCGAGGAAAATTTTTTCGTTTCTTTGGCTCCGCCTATTTTTTTGCAATACTTCCTCTTCTCTTTTCTTCTTTGATTTTTGCCTCCCTCGCTTTAATTGATCTTTGCTCTATGAAAAAAAAAATTATCAATTGAAATCCTTGATAGAAAAGAAATGAACCAGAAAATAATTTTCAAAAAAAATTCGCAGTCAGCAGGATTCGAACCTACGCGGGCAGAGCCCAATTGATTTCGAGTCAATCTCCTTAACCACTCGGACATGACTGCACTGCTAAACGGGTGGTTATTTTTAAACTATTATTTAATACAGGTGAAAACAAATAAAAACAAAAATACAAAAAACCATAATTATGGTTTCAAGTTTTTCCTAAACTTTATAATAAATGAAAATCAGTTGAAACGTTTAAGGAAAACTTCAAACAATTAAAAAATTGAAAAAAAAGTTCGCAGTCAGCAGGATTCGAACCTACGCGGGCAGAGCCCAATTGATTTCTAGTCAATCTCCTTAACCACTCGGACATGACTGCACGCTGAGAAATTGATGTATTGGTAAAATTCATCAGATACGCAATGAATCAATTCGAATGCTTCGAAGTGAAAATCTTATTTCATCTTAATTGCAAAGTTGATTAAATTTCTTTTTTTTATGTTCCAGACGAAAAAAATGTTTTGAAAAAGAAAAGCCGGAAAGTTGATTTTGTTTTTATTATAAAAATATTTTAAGAATCCTTTCATAAATTTTGTACTTTGAACTAATTAAACACTACGCCGATACCAAACAATAAAAACACCTTCACATAATATACCGCATATGAATGAAAATATCGATTTTATAATCGAATTAATACATGTAAATTCTAATAACCGAAATAGTTGTTTCGAACGTTTTTAATTAAAATAAAAGTCGCAAGCAATTCATGAAAATAACAAAAAAATGACTAATTCTCTAAAAAATATTGGAAAACTAATAAATTTTTTTAAATTTTTTTTTTTTATGGATTTTTTTTAATATTAAATTAATTAAAATTTTAATAGAAAATTTGATTCTTAATAATGGATGAAGGATAAAATTTAGTTTTTTTTTTTTTCAATTTTTAAATTAATTGTTTTTCTTCTTTTTTTTCGAACATTTATTGATTTTTAAAGCGATAAATATCAGTTTTGCAAACTTTTTGACAATGAGGCATAATTAAGATCAAAGAGACGAAGACTGATACTTGAAATTGAGCGCACTTTCTTCATCGTTCTTTTCTTTTCCTTGTTCTTTCTTAATTTTAGGTTTTTTTTAAGGTTTTTTATATTCTTACATATTACAGCATGCTTCATACTAATTATTGAAAAAAAAATAGTTCAAAGCGCTATTCTACTAAAACAACATTTTAAAATAGTTCTATCAAAAGAAAAAGAAAAATGGGTGGTTTTTCAATTTTCTCGCGTCACCAAAAACCGTTTTACGCCAAAGTCAGTACAATGGACGCAGATTTAGAAAAAATAGTGATAGATGTAACATCATTTTTGTATTATTTAAAAAAATTATTTATTTTCAGAGAAGCTGGACAGGGCGTCATTTATTCGAAGCAGTTTGTCGAATAATTGGTCTTCGAGAGACTTGGTTTTTTGGACTTCAATTTACAAACAAAAAAAACATTCCATGCTGGATTCAAAACGATAAATCAGTAAAAATTCAATAATAAAAGCAAAAGTAATGAGTTATTTTTCCAGATATGTAGCCAGGATGTTCCAAAGGACAGCGAAGGAAGTATAAACTTTCTTTTTCTTGTCAAATTTTATCCGGAAGACGTTGAACCAGAAATTATTCTTGATTTAACTCGTCATTTATTTTTTCTACAAATCAAGCAAGCTATTTTATCAATGGATTTGTATTGTTCTCCAGAGGCAAGCGTTTTGCTAGCGAGTTTTGCAATTCAAGCAATGGTAAATATAATTTACGCCTTTCATTAATTTTATTCGCATTTATAACTTTCAGCATGGCGATTGCAATGATGACGCAAATGCAATTGATCTTGACAAATTATTACCAAAAAGTGTTATCGATCAATATGATATGAGTGCAGATATGTGGAAAGATCGGATCAAACGATGGTGGTCCCGAAACTCTGGACAGTCAAAGTAAAATTTTCAAATCAATAAGTAATAAAATTTTGTATGCGCAGGGAAGAAGCTGAATTAGAATATCTTCGAGTTGCACAAGATCTGGAAATGTATGGAATTTTGTATTATCCAATTTGCGTAAGTGTTTAATTTTTATTACATTTTAAAGTTTGTTTTCAGAACGCTAAAGAAACCGACCTTCATCTTGGAGTCTCAGCTCAAGGGCTCGGAATTTATAAAGGAGTCAATCGAATAACTCCTCGACCATTTTTCAGCTGGAGTGAAATAAAAAATATTCAATTTAAAAATAAAAAAGTAAAATTTAAATATTAAATTAATTTTCAAGTTAAATTTAAGTTTCACATGAAAACCGTTGATAAATCAACAATTTCATTTCGATCAAGAGAAAGTTCAATCGATTCATCAATTCTTGATCTTTGTATAGGAACGCATAATTTATATCTAAGACGAAGGCAACCTGATACATTAGAAGTTCAGCAAATGAGATCACAAGCAAAAGAAGATAAACAAAGAAGAATGGTTAGATTTCTAAAATATTGTCTTTTCAGTTTAAAAAAGAATTTTCAGGTTGAAATGGCAAAATTAACGCTGGAAAGAAAGGAAAGAATTCAAGCTGAAAAAAAATATTTAGACTTAAAGCAACAGGTTGATGTTATAACGTTAGAATTATTAAAAGCAAAGGTTTCGAAAAATATTGAAATAAAAAAATGTTTTTCTTCAAATTTCAGGAAGCAATTCGAAAAACAGAAGAGGTAAATGATCAACTTGCTGAAAAAGCAAGACATAGTGAACAAGAAACATTAATGCTTTATAAACAAAAAAGTGAAGTTGAAGCTGAATGTAATCGATTGAGCATGAACAATATGAAGGTTTGAATTATATTTTTTTACATAAATTGAAAATATAGTTTTTAGTCAGAAGAAGCTCTCCTTCGAATGGAACGAAAAGCTCGAGAAGCTGAAATTTTAGCCAAGCAAATGTCCATGTCATTGGCTGATGTTAGTCTTGATGCGAATCGGAAACAGCAATACTCAAGTCAAACCGCATTGGTTATTGACCCAGTAACGATTGTTTTCCGAGAAAAAATAATTTAAAAATGTTAGTTTTAGAACTGGACGCCTGCTCCGTCTACTCTGACAACTTCTGGGTCATATCATCAACTGCAATCATTAGAAAGTTGGTAGAAGATTTGAAACATTAAGTTTTTTATTAAAGATTCAGACCCACCACTTATGATGACCAGAAGTTTGAATTCATACGCGTCACCATCATCAAATCATATTCAGAATCTAAATGGTGTTCAACAACAAGTTCAAAAGCCGGTTTATGGATCAACAACAGTAAGGAATTATTAAAAATTAATAATAATAATATTTTCCTGAATTATTCAATATTTTCTAGATGTTGCCACCACCACCAGATCCGTCGATTACTCAAATTTATGAACTGCATAATATTAGAACAGAATTAGAGAAATCGAGGTAAAACAGAATTTTTTTTAAATTTTTTGTTTTTAAACATCAAAAAATTGTAGAGGAGAATACGAAAAACGAGCTCGTTTATTCAAGGAACATCTTGAAGATTTACGAAATGAAATCGAAGGTTTAAAACGTGAAAATGTGAATGGTGTGATAAGTGTTGCTCAACGTGAGCACGAAGCAATTCATGCGCAAAACATTGTCAATGGTTTTGATAAATTCACCACAATGAGAATGGTAAATTCCTTTTTCTTTTTTATAAAAAAATTTAAAAAAAAAAGAAGAGATGCGATTATTTCCATTTCGTTTTCTGAAATTTGCGCGCACAGATTAAATCAAAAAGCGCCAGCTCGATTGCTGGGGGCCTAAATCTGGTACTGTCGATGTGGCCTGATAATGAGGCCCAAATGTTATCAACATTATCATCAAGCAAATTTGTAAAACAATTGTCGGTTGAAATGGCGAATTGGGATTTTTGAAAAGGTCTTTGAAACGTTTGCAAGAAAGCTTCTTGAAGTTTTTGCAGTGTTGGTTCTTGTTTTTTCATTTGAAAAATCAATATCAAACAATTTTTAAAAATTAGTTTAAACTTTTAAAAAGTGTTAAGTTTTTAGTTTATAAATCGTTTTTTTGTGTTCTACAAATTCTTTGCATGGGATTCTTTTCATTGTTCAAAGCCAATCAAACCAAACAAATAAAAACGTATTAATTTATTCCAGAGCATGCGAGGAACGCCAAGACAACGAGCTCAAGCCTTCGATGGAATGTGATTGACGCCCGGGATATTTTTAGGAAAAATTAGTGAAACAGCACGTATTTTATTACCTTCGACAAGCTAAGAAATTGATAATTTTGTTTGAAAAAAAATTACAATGGAGCGAGGTTGCAGTGAGGTAATAAAATAAATGCGAAATTCGTAATTTTTCGTGGACTTTTTTCGGATTTGACATTTTTCTCGATATTATGTATCGAAAGTTTGTATTTATTTTAAAAATTGTGATTATAGATTTTTGTGAAATGTTTAGTTTTTTTTTTCATCTTCTGTTAAAGCTACTTTGAGCAGTCAGTTTACCCATTCTGTGCCTTTTTTTCTTGCTCCAAATGCTTCAAATGTTGCCTTTTTTTTTAAAAGAAAAGTGTCTTAATTTTTCTTGTTCACAGCAAAACGACGCGTATTTTTCTTGACCAACATTGATTGTAAATTTTTTGAAAAGATTTCTATTATTTAGTGCATATTATACAAAATAATAAAAACTTTTTTTTTCGAAAATTTTCTTGAAGTTTTGAAATGTTATCGTTATCAAGGCGAATATCGTTATCAAGGCGTTAGAGATTGTCTTTATTTCGGTTTTTATATTGAAACAATTTTCTAATTTTTCTATTTGTGAATTTTCAAAAATTCAAATGACACTTGTTTTCGTTTATGGAACTTTGAAACGCGGTGAACCAAATCATAAAGTCCTGATCGAAAGTATCGGCTCCCAAAAGTACCAAGAAGCTAAATATTCAATGTATTTTTTTCTCTGAAAACCTTCGAAATTTTTACAGATTCTTGGGAACGGGAAAAACTGTCGAAAAATATCCGCTCGTTGTTGGTACAAAGTACAACATTCCGTTTCTTTTGAATCAACCTGGCGATGGAAATGTGAGTTTCTTTACACATTTAAATATTTCAAAATATTTTTTTGTCTAACCAAACTGAAACCAGAAGCAGAAGGAAAAGCAAAAAAAAAATCCAAATTTTAGCTACCGAACAACAGAAACCAGCAGTATTAAAACAAAATAAACTTAACAAAAAAAATGATTAAATATGAAAAATACGGTATATTAAAATTATACAAAGTTTAGAAAATTCAAAAAAATAATTACAGTAATTTAATTACTGTAACTTTTTTTGACAAAAATCAAAACAATAGTTAACAAAACAATTAATAATTATTTAAATATAATAATAACAAGAAAAAACATTTTTTTTTAATTTTAACACGATTTTTTTAATTTTTTTAATATGAATATTAATTCACAACCTCTCAATGTTTCCATTAAACACCTACTGGGCACACTGCTCAGCGTTTTCATAATATTTATTGGCCAGTTTACCGTTCATCGCTTCCATTGCCGCTTCTGCTGCTTCAGTAAACAAGTTATAAGCTCGATCGAAATCTTGATTGAGACCATAGCCTCCATCTTTATACATTTCAGCCATTTTGGCCAATATTTCATGTCGCGATAATGGCGAAAATGAGGCGAAATTCGATTTGGAATCTTTTGACATTTCATCTTCTTCTTCGTCTTGAAATCCAACAATTCTTTGATACCTTAACAATTTAGAAATTGAGAAAACCTTCTTTTTTTTTCAATGTCTTCTTACCAATCAATTGCCTTTTTATAATCTGTTGATCTATTTGCTCCTAAACGCTGTCCCGTTTCATAAGCATGAGCCATGTAAAGCATTGCTCCTTTATCGCCCATTTCAGCTGCAATTTCCATCAGATCCGAACCGAATTCGTCGAGATCTTAAAGAAATGACGGATGAACAAATTTTATATGTTTTTTTATTATTTTACCGTTTATTCCTCCATTCTCTAATCCATTCGGGAACAAATCTGAGATCTTTACATCTTTCAACAGTTCATGAGGCATTTTTAGAACGATATGAGCCGTGGTCAAAATCGCCTTAAATAATATTTTGTTTTTTTTCTTTCTTTTTGCTTTGAAACCTCTAAAATTCCACATTTTCTTGCCACATCAAGATGAAATATTGCCGATTGTTTATCATAATCAATTGGTTTCCTCGAATCATTATCAATCATTTCCTTCTCTTCGGAATTTATCGATACGAATCTTCCTAATTCATGATAACGTGCTAAATCAATGTGAATTTGTCCGAGAATCAGGAATTGTTGAGCGCTTTCATAGTTCGCCAATTGTAACCCAGCAATATTTGCTGGTATTGATTTTTTGTTAAACATCTGGAATTTCTAAGTAATTTTTTTGTTTATGACTTTCAACTTCACCTTCCAAAATTCATCTCTTTCTGTGTCTCTAGTCATTCTTGAACTGTTCATTGAATATGCTCCGACTGAGCTCATGAAACTATCATGTCTTTGACGAATCGAATGCATATCGATAAATCCACTGCTTCGCCGTCTTATTGATTCGTCCCCTGATGATCTGGTCGAAATGCTCATTCTTGATCGTAAACTTTTTGATGTGCTGTTTGCTTCCTCGTCTTCATCTTGATCTACTTCTTCATCAGAGACTGGCTCAATAAGTTGTTCAACCATGGGAATACAATCAATACATATGCAATCAACACTGTGCTGCAAATATTTTACCTTCGAATTTAAGTTTAAAAAAGTTTTTTTTTTTACATTTATCGAAAATTCTTCACTTGTTGATCGATTCATTGTATTTCTTCTTCTCAATTGTTCCATCGATATTCCATTTTCAACACTCTTAAATTCAAATAATAGAAATTTTATAAATAAATCGTTAATTCTTACCACACATTCACTTAGAATTCTCGATCTTCTTGGCGAAATAGCTGTTGCTTCATTGCTTCTAATATTTGCTGGCACTTCAGTTTTATCAATTTCCGGTGGTGACAACTCGAAATTCGATAGATCCATATTGTCACAGATGTGATTGCATCGATGCGAATGGAAAAACAATGCCATTCCTCTTGTTCCGAGGTTTCCATCCCCATAATCGGTTCCGACAACTGTGTGAATTTGTGGATCAGTGTAAAGATCTCCGACTCCTTGAATATCAACAACCATCATTTGATGACCAGATCTCTCAAAGGTGAAGTGAGAAAATGCTTGGGGCGTTAGCCGTGCGTCGCCCGACACAAATCCAGAATTAGAATTATATTTAAGATATTTTCCTTCGATGAAATGCTCCAAATGATAAAGCGGAGCACCAGGAGCATCAATTAGCTCAATGACGCACATTTGAACAATATCGATTTTCTTGGGCGGGTTGTATCTAATTTAAAATATTGATTTTTCATGTAAATCTTCATAATAACTCTTACCGATTAAACTCTTCTGCCCATAGTTTAGCATCCATTTGTAATCGAACATCATCAAAAAGCACTCTTCGATCAACTTGATTTATATATTTTTTTGCCACATAATTTTGCGCTCCACTCCAATCTTGCCGTTTTCCTTTTGCTTCCAAAGATGAAATTTTTTTTAAACGATAACATTCTCTCATTGCTCCGCGAGCAAATGATTCGGGATGAAGACGAACTTCGACGAAATCCTCTGCCCACTTTTTTCGAATCGCTGAGTAGCGATATCGTTTAGCTCTTTGAACTGGATAATTCTAAATAAACTTTTTCTCCTTTTTAATTAAAACCAAAACTTTCAAACCTCGATATGAAATTGATCCCACGGATCGACATAGTCAGTTCTCGCTCGTCTCGCTGCCGTTCTCCATCGTTGCATTAGTTTTTCAGTTTCATTTTTACTAAAAACAGCGGGGATTTCTGTATTTTTTTGAAAAACGTCATAATCATCAGTTATTGGCACCAAATTTTTGTTGAATGAAAGGAATCGATCCCGTGAATCCTACATTTGCTTTTTCTCTTCTTCAAAAATAACCTGCTTCAACTTACTTCGTTTTTGTCTTCTTCGCTTTTTCGATTTCCTTGCCACGGCTTCAACGATTCCGTTTCATTGTCAGCATCTTCAGTCATCTGAAAATGTCTTGTTTTTCAGCATATCGAAGGTGAAATCTACGAAATAGACGATAAAAAGCTCGAAATTCTTGATGAACTCGAAGCGTATCCAACACTGTATGATCGAAAAATATGCAAGGTAAGAGAAGAGAAAAACAAATAAGAGCGTTATAACGCCAGATATTCTAGAATGTTCGCGAACGCCAAACATTTTTTTCCGCATCATTTTAAGGAAAAAAAATATATAAAAACGTAAATTTTTTTAAAATTTACCTAAAAAATGTATGTTTTTAATCTTTTAAAGACAACTTTATTAGGTTTTTTAATAATTGGAGGGTCTCACGTCAAAAATTGCAAAAGTTTAAACTGGCGTTTCTTTTCACAGTGCCATTCTAGGATCATTTCGTTTTTGTTTTAAAAACTCACGAAAAAATTGAATTTTTTCGATAAATATGTGCTTTTTTTAAAAATTTTTATTGTTGACATAGCGCTTCGATTTTCAATTTGTGTTGATTCGTTACTTTGACCAAATATTTTTTTGTTGTTTCAATTAAAAGAGAAAATTTGAAATAATCAGATAAATTTTAGATAACGCTCAGCGAGACACAAAAAGAGATTGAGGCTTTTATCTATTTGCTCAAATCTTGGCGTTCCGATCTTCTTGCCACATCCTCGGCTCAAATGTCAAATTATTCAAGTTTGGGACCACATCTTCGGCCCTATGTTGACAGGTTTTGAAGTGTAAAATTTCAACAAGAAACATTTTTTTAAACAAATTTGGAAAATTTTTAGGTACGTTAGAGCCAAAGAAATGCTTTTCAGCGACGAAGCTAGTATTTATTCGGAAATTCTCGGTTCGCACGCCAATTTTGAAGATTTAACGCGATTAAAAGCCGAATTCGATCTAAAAAAAGTTGAGGATTTACAGTGAAAATGTTAGCTGTGAAGAAGAAATGTACGAATAAAGCCGAAATTTTCAAAAAAACAAGAATAAAAATGGCCATTCCAAATGTTATTGCGAAATTATTTTATTTTTATAAAACAACGATTCTCTCTTTATTTTCTCGTTAAATGGAGAACAGATTGAAAAAAAAAACAAAAAAATCAAACGACAAATATCAACGGTCACGAGATGAAAATAATGTCATTTTATTTTTGATTGAAAGGACGCAAAAATAGCAGATTTCTATCGAAGGCCAAACGAAATTCAAAATCTCTATCAAATGAAATATGCGAAAAGATAGGTTACTTTTCAAACTTAACATCTGGCACATTTTCTTTGTAAAGAAATCGGAATACGCGCATGTCATATTTTATGGTTTTTACTTTGAGTTAATAATTCTACAAACAAAAACCAATAAACAATAATCGTAAATCTTTACATTTTTAGCTTTTTTCTCACCATATTTTTTAAATATAACCCCATTAAAAAGAAAAGAAAAAATCCAACAAAAAAAAAACACGAATTCCAAATAGTGATATTTAAAAATATCAAAAGAAAACAAAGAAAAATACCGAAAAGACTTCTGATGATAGAATCCCAAATTATTAGAGAAGAACAATCATCGGATTAGTCACAACAAGCAAACAAATTTAAAAAAGAAAAGAAAGATGCTAATAATCTGAGCTTTAAGCACAAGAAAAGGCTAGAAAACACTGGAAAGGTTGGGGAAAGGAGAAAAAACAATATATTTGTTTCATTTGAATAAAAGTTCGAATAATGTCTAATCAAATACTAAATGAGCGGTCTTATAATTTGAAAAGAAATTGTTAACTTTCAAGCATTTCTCAAGTGTGGAGGAACATAGGATCCTTTTGATGGCGCTGGAAGAGTAACTGGAGCAGCAGCCACTGGGCGCGGCACTGGCTGCGATGGGGATAAGTTGACAAGATTCTGGAATTACATGAATTATTGCAAATTGAATCTTTTTAATTCTAATTTATACCTTGACTGCAGCAATAGCACTTTCTTTTCCGCTTCCAGTAGTAGTTGTGTAATTCCTATTTAAAGTTCTGACATCAGAAGATCCAGCCTTTGTCCATCCAACGTTTGATTTTGCGTCTTCTTTTTTTGTTTTCTCTATTTTCGAAGCATCAGCCAATGATGGGAACGCCATATCACTGCTCATATCAAAATTGGCAGCAGCATTACGAGAAAATACTGGTGGGACATATTTTCTAGCCGCTGGTGGTCTGTAGGCGGCTGCCATTTGTTTATCACTTATAGTCGTGGCTTGATCGCTTTCTTCCGCTGGTTTCTTTTCCTGAAAATAAATTGATTTGAAAATTGTTAATAAAGCGGAAGAAAAACCAACACTATTGATTTGTCCCCAGGTTTTTGTTTCATGAATTTCACGATCTTCTGGCTCGTTATTATCATCTTCCGAGTCATCTTGTTCCAACCCCATGTCTCTAATTTTGAGTCCTTCTAACCTTCCTTGATTATTATCACCATATTCTATCCATTCACTTTCTTCAGAATTTGTCCATTTCTCATCTTCATTTCGTTTATCGTTCAACTGCTCTTGTTCTTGTTCATACTCTTCCTTAAAATTAAAACATATTCAATTGATATTTTCAAAGTTATGATACTTGTTTTCGAGCTCTTCGTTCCAAAGCTTGTCCAACTTCTTCAATTTTGACGGCTGCCTTCTTTTTTTTGTCCTTTTTTTTGGCAAAAAATGCACTCAAATCGTCGCTCATTTTGAGTTTAAAAAAGTTTTACCTAAAAATAGGAGAAAGTTGCAATTTTTTGAAATATGAAATGCGTTTGAATATAAGACGAATGAATGAGAACTAAAATAAGAAAAAAATTATCAGACTATTGAAAAATCGATTGAACAAACACGTAGAACGGCGCGACACGGTACAAAACCGGAAAATTTTTGTGGGCAAAAAATAAAAAATATTTAAAACCGCGTTGCGACACGCATCGCGACATGGCTGTTTTCTACAATTTTGGGTTTTTAGGCCACCATCATCGTACTCCTATTTTTTTAAAGAATTTTAATTTTTTTTAAAATAGCAAACTCATTATAATTTTTAGTTAAAAAATGTTCTGAATAATGAAAAATTTAACTAAATTTTTCCTTTTTCATCGTTTTATAAACATTTGAAGCCATTTATAATAAAAATCGTGAAATACTTTTTTAGGAGATCCTCCAGTTTATGCTTGAAGAAACTCCTTGGGTTGATGAATTAACCGCATCATTGATATCAGATAAAACATATTACTTTCTCTTGATTCCCAGTCTTATTCCAGTGTTTATTTGTTTTCATTTTTTCATCTGGCTTGGTAAGAATCTTGCTAAAAACCCACTGAATCATTCATGGTTTCCAGGCAACGAATTTTTTGTAAACAATTGAAGTTATGGCAAACGTTGATGCAATTCCCGGTTATCTTTCGGGAACATTTCCAACTCTACCAATAGAAATTAAAGACTACGTAGCGGCAGTGCTAAAAGAAAACGCGGATGAAATTACGTCATTGGAAGATGTTCTTGACGCTGTTGGAGAACATCTTCAAGCTTCTGTAGAAAGCTTATGTTATGCTGGCACAAAAAATGCCTGTCAACAATTATTAAAGCTTCTTCATGGAGAGTACGGTTTTTGGCGTTAAATATTAATTTAAATGAAGAAGTTTCAGCAATTTACCGAAAACTGTGAAGCATCAAGAAGCTACAACTCGTAGATTAGAACAAACTGTAGACATGGCAGCTGAAAATCAGAATTTCGAAGCTTTACAAAGTATTTGGAAGGTTCAAAGTCGAGATACTCCAACTGTTAGTCGAACAAAAAATTAAGCCTTTCGAAACTAATTTTATCCTAGATGACAGATAAAAAAAAATTGGCTAAAGCTGAGGATCGAGCTGCAGCTAAAGCAGAAGCTCGTGCAGATGCTCCAGGCGATCAAAAGAAGAAAAAGAAAGTCGAGCAAACTGCCACAGCTTCTCAAGCTCCAATTCGAGATTCTGGAAACCGTTCAGCAAATTCAAAGGATATTAAGCTTGAAAGTGTTGACATTTCAATTGGAACCAAACAACTTCTGTGTTCTGCTGATATGACAATGGCTTTTGGTCGACGATATGGTTTAGTCGGTCGAAATGGTATTGGAAAAACAACATTGCTGAAAATGATTTCAAGCGAACAACTTAAAATTCCATCTGGAATTAGCTTGCTGTCTGTTGAACAAGAAGTCGAAGGCGATGATACTTTAGTTATTGACGCCGTGTTATCATCAGATACTAAGCGTCAGCAATTTTTGGATAAAGAAAAAGTTCTGCAAAGCAGATTAAACAAGTAAGATTAATTTTTCAAAATATTAGTTAAATATGTTTCATACTTTAAAGAGAAAATGTCGCTGAAAAAGAAAAAGCCAAATGGGAAGAAGAACTATCAAAGCTTTATGCTGAAATGGAAGCATTACAGTTGGATAAAGCACCAGCAAGAGCTTCATCATTGCTTTATGGTCTTGGATTTACACCAGATGAACAGAAACGTCCCACAAAGGTTGAACTTTTACTTGGCTGTTTTAAATACTTTAAACCTTCAATATAATGCTTAATTTTTTAAGGAATTCTCCGGTGGATGGCGTATGAGAGTTGCTTTAGCTCGAGCCTTATTTGTAAAACCTGATTTATTGTTACTTGACGAACCAACAAACATGTTAGATATGAGAGCAGTTTATTGGTTAGAAGGTCATTTACAAGTATGCAAAAACTTTAAAGTTTAAGGAATTTTGAAAAAAGTTTTTTAGACATGGGAAGGAACAATTTTAACAGTTTCTCACGACAGAAAATTTTTGAATGAAATTTGCACAGATATTGTTCATTTACATACCAGAAGGTTGGATCATTATAAAGGAAACTATGATCAATTTGAAAAGGTGTCGTAGCAAGACAATATAAAATAGAACCAAGTTTGATTATTGTAGACGATGAAAGAAAAACTGACGCAACAAAGGAGAGAATATGAATCACAACAACAACTGAGACAACATACACAAGAGTTTATTGACAAATTTAGATACAACGCAAAAAGAGCACCAATGGTTCAATCAAGAATCAAAATGTTGGAAAGATTGTATGTGATGATAGTTTAAAAAAATGATTTTTCTTCTCGTTTCATCATTCTGAAAATTTGTTTACAGACCTGTTCTTCTACCAGTTGAGATAGAATCCGACATTCACTTTAAATTCCCTGAATGCGAAATACTCAACAATCCAGTTCTTCAATTAGATGACGTTTCCTTCAGATACAATGAAGAACAGCCATATTTGTTCAGAAAATTAAATTTAGGAACACACGCTAGTTCAAGAATCTGTATTGTAAGTCAACAAAAATCTTATCTAAATCAGTTTTTTTTTCAAAATGTAGGTCGGTGAAAATGGAGCAGGTAAAACTACGCTATTAAAGTTGTTGCTTGGAGATTTAGAACCATCAATTGGATTGAGAAATGTAAATAGGTAAAAACGAAATTGCTCCAATCAATTAAAAATAAAAGTTTTTTAGACGAATTCGAATCGCCTATTTCACGCAGCATCACGTTGATCAATTAGATATGTCAACATCTGCAATCGAAGTTTTGATGAAAAACCATCCAAACAAGTCACAAGAAGATTATCGTGCCGCTCTTGGAAGATTCGGATTGGCTGGTGATATGGCTTTACAATCTGTTGAAACATTATCTGGAGGACAAAAATCGAGATTGGCATTTGCTAATTTAGCAATGATGAATCCAAATTATTTGATTCTTGACGAACCGACAAATCATTTAGATGTTGAAACAGTTGAAGCACTGGGAAATGCATTGAATTCATTTAATGTAAGTTTTCAAAAAACGAAAAACTTTTCAATTTTAAATTTAATACAAAATTAAAAAATAACAATTTCCAGGGAGGAGTGGTCCTTGTTTCTCACGACGAGCAGCTTATTGAATTGGTTTGCAAAGAACTCTGGGTTGTAAAAGATCGAATGGTAACTACACTGGAAGGAGGTCTTGAAGAATATAGAAAACAAGTTTATAAACAATTGCAATTAATTTCTTAATTTTAGATTTAAATAATTCGATTGTTTTTAATATTTCTGTTGTTTTTTTTTTGTTAACTCAACTCGGTTCAAAATAAATATTTCTATAAAATCTGAAAATTTTAGTTTCCATTGTCTATTGCAAGATTTAAAATATATCGCTATTTGAAAAATATAAAAATTTAATTAAAATTGAAATGGAATTTTTTTATTCATATTCGTTGAAAACAAAAACAAATTTGCCTTCAAACTTAAAAAGTCTAGAAGAAGAGTTTTCGAAAAAGAACAAATTAATGTTGAAAATATCTTCCAAAATTTTCGAATTGTTTTGACAATAAAAATTTGAAAATTCTTCTATGAAAAATTGATATCCTTTGGATGTTTTTAATTTTTTTTTTTTTTTTGGAAAATTCAGTTTTTTCAATATTTTCTATACATCATTTTTGAATAGAATTATTCAATTTTGAAAGGGAAAAATTCTTCTTTCTTTTTGTGTAGCAAAAAATATTATTTAATTTCTCGTGCTAGCATTTTGAAGCTTTTTGAAGCCGGAAAAAAAGTTAACGATGAAAGGAGCTTGAAAAAAGAAGAAGAAGCCAATAAGACGAGGTCAAAAAATATTGAGATTGAAGTGAAATCAAAATTTGAAAATGTTGTTAATTAAAATTAATAAGATTTGAAATCAAAAAATGGATTTCTAATTAAAAAAATAAAAATTGTTCTGAATTTTCGAAAATAATCATTTTTTTTACATTCAAAAAGATTTTTGAATTATTTTATTTCACTTTTTTAATTAAAAATAAAAAAAGAAACAAAAATGGATAATTTTCAATGTCAAAACTTGTTGAAAATGTTTCTAAATTCCACCTAAATCTTAACCTTTTCCTTTGTCGACTGTTGAGAAAAAAAAGTGTTCAAAATTTCCTCGAAATATACAAACTACGCCCTTCCAATTTTTTTGGAGTTCTCGGCTTTTTTTTTCTTGTTGAATATTCAGTGTTTTGATGTCGATGAAGAAGAATAAGGCGGCGGCCTGTTATTTCCGAATTGCCTCGCTCTTCTTCCTTCTCAACTCTCTTCTCCTTCTTCTTCTATTTTTTTTTTGTTGCGATTCTTTTACGGACCATTGTGCGATGTGCTCTCGGTGAGCATGGCCGGTTAGCGCACACGCATTCAGTAATTATTCTCAAACCTCTTTTTTTTTTCACTTTCTCATTTTTTTTTTGGTGGCTTTCGCGTTTTTTTCCAAGTCTTTTTCTTTAAACGAAAAGCCTGAGAATGTGAGAATGAAAAAATAAATGTTAATTTTAATATTTGCACACTTTCGTTTTTCATTTTTTCAAGTTCTTAAAAATTGTTTTTTTTTTTTTTTGGTAAAAAAAAGAAGAGAAATACTTTTTTTTCTCGAAAAAACAAAATCTTTAAAGATGGATCTGCAAACTAAATTAAGAGCTTCTTATCTTGGTAAAAAAATGTGTTAAAAAACAGAGAATTTTTTTGAAAACAGAGCCCATCAAGTACTCGAGTTCGTCAGAAATTTGCCTAATTTGTTTGAGTGGCTCATTTTCGTCAATCCTGACTTGAAAATTTTTCTAAATTTTATTCCCGTTGTGTGTGCGCTTTTTCTGTTTTGTTTTCTTTTTATTTTCTGGTCAGAATTTTTTTTTGTTTTTTTTTTCCTTTTCTCCATTTTTCTGCGCCTTGATCTTTTCTATAATTTTGTTTTTTTTCAGATTTTCATTGAAGAAATCTACACAATATCTCATCGAAATACTGAAAATGTCTGAAATTTGGTGTCGACGATGAAAACTGACAAAAATGGTTTCCGATTTGATGGCAATGTTGACAACATTGGCTCTAGTTGGTGGGGAAAAAAAAAGAATTTATTTTTATTTATTTTTTTGAAAAATATTTTGATTGACTGACATTCAAGACATTCATAGACACAAAACAACTTATTAAATAATTTTATTGTGGATTTTCGAAAAAAAAATTTATTTTTCTAGTTTTTTATTTCTGAAAAGTTGGAATGAATGAGCGGCTCGGCGAGCAACAACACCACAAATATCTCTGTTTTCGTGTTACAGCACATTAAAAGCTGTTTTGTTTTTTTCATCTTTTTGCTGATGTTCCGCATGTGCATAAACAAAAGTATAATTTTTCACAAAAAAATAGAAGAAAAACATTTGAAATCGAAGAAAACAAAGTTACTTTTTCAAAAAGTTTGCAATGTAAATTCGATTTGAAATTGAAAATCTTCCTTGATTTTAATTTTAATCTTTTTTTAATCTTTAAAAAAATTAAAAATTATTAAAACATTCCTTGAATATACCAAAAAAAAATGCGAAAAAAATCGATAGCGCTTACATCTTTTCGGATCTTTAAGATTTGAAAACGCTAAAAAGTTCAAATCCCAAGATAAAAAATCTGCATAAACAAATTTTTGTTTCGACGTCCCGCTAAACACAAATCTAATAATGGCGCTTCTTCTCCCAGCAGCATCCATCTCCTTTTCATTTCTTTTCTATTCATCGCCTCTTTTTTTTTTTTACTTCAGCTCCACCCACCTCCCCTGAGATATTTAGAAACATTTTCAGAAGGGCGACGTCTTCAGAAAAAAAACAGACATGACATTCTTAGATCGAACGGCGGAAAAAAATAGCCATGAATAATCATATTAAAATACAGGCCTCTTGGGAAAATAAAATGAGAAATGTTGAAAATTTACCCAGAAAAAAAAAAATTTTGGTAACTTTAGAATAAAAAATACTAAAAATTTGGGAATTTAGGAATTTAAATTATAAATTCAGGGGCCTTGAGATATGAAAAAATTAATAATTTTTTGAAACTTTGTTAAACGTGTCACTGGCGCGTATTAAAAACTTGACACACATCTGGTGCATTTTGGAGTGAATTTAAAATTCAATAGTTATAAATGTTTCTATAATGAAAATAGAAGTTTTTAAATTTTAAGATGGTTTCGCATCAAAATCATCAGTTAGAATAAGTCGATGGGATCAAAATGTGATGCGATTATATCGAGATATTTTATTTGATTATAATAACGAAGTTCGTCCGTCAGTTCATTCAAGAGAACCAATTAATGTTACTTTTGTTTTTTCATTAACTCAAATTATTGATGTGGTAAGTAAAATTTGAAAAAAGAGTTTTAAAATTAAATTTTGTTTTTTTAGGATGAGCGAAACCAAATTTTGACGACGAATTCATGGGTCCGTCTTCATTGGGTCGATTATAAACTTGTATGGGATCCAAGACTTTATGAAAATGTCACCCGGCTTCATATTCCAAGCGATAAAATTTGGAAACCAGATATTATTTTATATAATAAGTAAGTAAAGGTTACAAAAGGAGCCAATCATCATTATTCATATCTTTTCCAATATTAATTTGCAGCGCGGATGCACAATACATGAAATCGATAATGTCAACTGATGTAATTGTTGATTATTTAGGAAATATTCATTGGCCAATGTCTGCCATTTTTACGTTAGTTTTTTTAAAATTGAAAAATTAATACTGTCAAAACACTAAAGAACCAACAAATATTTATTAACAAAATAATAAGCTTCATATTCTATTTTTTGAGTTCACATCTCTGGCAAGGGCGAGGACATTTTACAATAAATAAAGTTAATTGACGAGTATTTATATTCCCATTTTTGATCTAAAAATTTGTTTTTCGAATTTTAGAAAAAATGATTTAAAAAATTACAACTGAAATCATTTTTCCATTCGCTTCCATTCTTAAAGATCCAAGTGTATAAACGTGCTTGAATCTTATGGTTTCTTTGGTACCGTTAAGAGTTATGTCGGATATAATAAACTTAATTTAATTTAAAATTTTTCAGTATAAAAAGTTAACTTCTTACTTCACTTTTTCCACGAAATCGATGAATCCACATAAGTATCCCATCTAAGAAATTAATTCAAGTTAATTAAGACATAAAACAGCTGATCATGCTTACCAACATCTGTATCTTGATCACAAATTTTAATATTTTGGCCATGATATCCGGTATATCTGATAATCCGTCCCAAATGAGTCAAAAAATCAACATCCTCGTTTTTAAATAATTCGCCGCAAAGTGTTCCATTGATAAATAAAGCACAGGATAAAAGAAGAAAAATATGATGTGAATTTCTCATTTTTCAATTGAGTTTTTTACAGAAATGGAAACTTTTATAGAAATTTTTAATAATTTAATCGAATTATTAAAACAAATAATTGATTCATTTCAAAAATTTTATTTAAAATTGAATTAAACATTTTTCAAACAAAAAAAAATTATAAAAATAGAAAATTCTATTTTTTCAAATATATTCTTTTTTTAATCGATAAATCAATGATTGTTAACGTAAAGTTTATCTCTGGATTTTAAATTCAATTTACCATTTGAAGTTTTTTTTTGATTTTTCAAAATTTTTTAATTAATTTAAAAATTGAATTTCAGTTCTTCTTGCCCATTGGATGTCAAGCATTATCCATTTGATCGTCAAACTTGTATCTTGAAATACGCCAGCTGGGCCTACGATGGCACAAAAATTGATTTAGTGCTGAAGTCCGAACGGGGGGACATCACAAATTATATCACAAACACCGAATGGAATCTCATCGGAATAAGAGCAGAGAAAAATCAAGTCGTCTATAGTTGTTGTCCAGAACCATATCCATTTATTGATATTCACGTGACGATTGAACGGAGATCAATGTTTTATGTATAGTTTTTAAATTGTTTAAGATGCTCATTTTATTAGCTGCAAAGTCGCTCAACCGAAAATCCAAATTTTTTGAGTTACAAATTTACATTGAAATAAGATTTTTTGTAGGTATTCAATCTGATTCTGCCTTGTGTCTTAATTAGTTTGATCGCACTGATGGGATTTGTGATGCCAACAGATTCGGGTGAAAAAGTCACACTTGGAATCACATCACTTCTTTCGACAACCGTCTTTTTAATGCTTGTCGCTGAAGGAATGCCGCCAACATCCGAAGCACTTCCATTGATTGGAATTTATTATGGGGTAACAATAATGTTGGTGGCACTGGCGACAGCAATGACCGTTTTCACTGTAAACATTCATCACAATGGTGTGCACGGTTATCCAGTACCACCATTTTTGCAAATTTTTGCGTTTCGCTATTTGTCAAGAATTCTGTTTGTTCGTATTGAACCATATCATTCAATTACTCATCACGTTAAGCATATGTATCAGGTATTGCAAAAAATTTTGATCAAATGTTGGTCTCTAAGCATTTTTTGTCTTTTTTTTTCCAGAAAGAACATCCGAATGAATGTAAAATATCGGCTGGAGTTCATATTCAACGACTTGAAGATTATGATAATCAAATGAAAACACAAATAAATTCAAATCGACAAACTTCTTCACGTATGTTTTTAGCTGAATTTTAATTTTTTCAAAAAAGTTGATGTTTATCAAAAGATTCCTTCCAGCCATTTCTTTTGTGTCAACCAGCGTTCATTGTGATCAAGACGATCGTTTGATGGCGAACCATCATCGATCAATATCCAATGATCCAAAATCAATTCGATCTTCATTATCAACAAACAATAAAATTGGATCACCAGTTGTCGCAAAGAAAAAGGTTTAAACATTTTCTTTTGTTTTTTTTTTCTTCAGATCGAACACATTTTTGCGTCTCCATACACCCAGTTGGCGATAGGTGTTATGTCCCGTTTTTACAGGGTCATATACGTGTATCATCGTCGAATAATCGACGAGTCACCGAATCTGATGTTTTATATTTGGTGTGAAATATTTTCGTTTATTTGCTTCTTTTTTTTGTCTCGTGCGGTTCACTTCTCTCGTATTATAGGCTTTTGCTTTTAAATCGTGCTTTTCTAATTAAATTAGACATTTATATTGTTATTTTTCTTAATTATGAGAACAATTTTCGTTTTTAGGTTTAAGAGTAGAACAATTGAAAATTAGGGAGATTTTCCTACTGCAAATCCTGCCAATTTTTTACTTCAAAATTTCACCTTGTTGTTTTTAGGTCTCATTTTCATCACCCAAACCGCCAGAGGCACTTGTAGATTCGCCTAAAAGCGAACGAAAACATGGGCGGTTGGTTTCCAGTTGCTCAATAATTATAAAATCGTTATATTTTTCATTAAAGATTCAATGAGAATGACGTCGATGATGAACAATCATCAGAACAATTTTCGACACCACCAGTTGACGATTTTGAACGTGAATTTTTGAGAGTCATGTCAATGGTTCATGGAATAATTGAAAGAAATGAAATGCGTGTCGCTGAACGAGATAAACGAGATGCAATTGCCTTAGAATGGCAACAAGTCGCTATGGTTCTTGACCGTTTTCTCCTTGTCGTTTTTCTTATTGGCACGTCAACTGCCACTTTTGTTATTTTGAATCAGCGAAGTCTTTTTGAATAATCAAAAAATTAAAAAAAAAAACGGGTAGCTTTTTTCTCGTTTGCTTCTTTTTTTTTGAATAAAAATACATGTAAAATTATTAGAAACTACATAATTTATATAAAATTATATACGAAGAGTTGTAATTGACAATGATTATCAGACTACCACTCAGTAAGGTTTTAGGGAGATATATAAATATTAATGATAATATTATTATAAACATTTCAGAACTTTTTTTGCCGATCAATTTTAATTTAAAAAACCTAAATAGTGATGAAATGAACGCCAAATTATGTGCAAAAAAATCTGTAAAAAATTTTCAATCAAATAATATTTTTTTCTTACTTCACTTTTCCTGAGATGTTAAAAAACATTTACAAATGTTTTCAGAAGAAGAAAAAACAAAATGGCAATTTTAGATCAAGCGACGAGGAAAAAGAAAATTCATGCTTGGGAAAAAAAAATTTAAAAATTTGTTCCGAGTTTTTAAGTGTGTCAGCGAATGACTGGCGTCTTTTAAAAAGCATTGACGCATATTTTACAAGTTTGAATTTTTCAGTTTTAACATTTCTTTTCCCTTTTGATGTAGTAATTAAGATTTTTTTTAAGTTTTATAATTAAAATTTGTTTTCTTAGGATTTCTTAAATTGTTCTTTCTTATGATGAGCGAAACTAAATTTTGACGACGAATTCATGGGTCCGTCTTCATTGGGTCGATTATAAACTTGTATGGGATCCAAGACTTTATGAAAATGTCACCCGGCTTCATATTCCAAGCGATAAAATTTGGAAACCAGACATTATTTTATATAATAAGTAAGTAAAGGTTACAAAAGTAGCCAATCATCATTATTCATATCTTTTCCAATATTAATTTGCAGCGCGGATGCACAATACATGAAATCGATAATGTCAACTGATGTAATTGTTGATTATTTAGGAAATATTCATTGGCCAATGTCTGCCATTTTTACGTTAGTTTTTTTAAAATTGAAAAATTGATACTGTCAAAACACTAAAGAACCAACAAATATTTATTAAAAAAATAGTAAACTTCATATTCTATTTTTTGAGTTCACATCTCTGGCAAGGTTTATGACACTCTTGAATAATAGAAAGCAAAGTGCGAGTCCTTCGATTTCCATTTTCGATCTGAAAAGGTTTTTTTTCGAATTTAGTAAAAAAATTTCTTTATAGTTTTAGCTTTATGTTAAAAATAGAATAAGAATAAAATTATTTATTTATTAAAAAATTTTGTAAGTAAGCGTTCATTGATATTTCAATATTCAATTATATCCTTTTGTACCGGGCAATCTTGGTGCAATGATTGAAATATTCGTGTTCCATCCTTTCTCTTAAATATTTTTCTCGATTGGTCAAAGAAAAATTAGAAAATGTAAAAACTGACTAAAAATACAGCTGTTCCTTGAGCTTCAAATCGCATATCTTTTACAAAGTAAACCTGTTCATATTGAATAGTTTCATTATAATCTTGGTCTCTTGTAATGCTGATCATTTCAAACTAAAAAAAAATAATTGAAAAATATAAAAATGGAAATTTCATATTAACCTTACTAATTGAATTCCACAATGGAAGCCATAAAGTTTGAAATCCCCCTTTAAAAATATTTTTTATTTACTTAAATTCAAAAAAGTAATTTACATTTTGAATATGAGTGATGACAAATTACAACAACGTTGAGATCATTTGAGCTATTCTACAGGATTCTCTAGAAGAGAATCCTGTAGAATATCAACAAATGAATCAATATTATTCCAATCAAGCGCTCCATTTATTTGTTGAATAAATAGAAATAATGTTGAGACACAACAAATTCGTTTGAAAATTATCATTTTTTTTTTAATTTGAAGGACAAGATTTGAGAAATTTATAGCATTTTTTGTGGTATGAATCAAAAATTTTCTAATCGAATCATTCCGTTTTGTTTTTGATTTAAAAAATTTAATTTTTTAAATTCGAAAACTGTAAAATTTTGGCGGAAAAATCAAACAAAAAGTGTTGTAAATTAAAATTGATATCTTTTTTCAAACGATCAAATTAAAAAAAATGCAAGACTAAAAAAATTTTGGCGGGAAAAAATATGCCCGCGAAATTTTTGAATTATGTTCGGGAAAAAATTTGAAAAAAAAAACACGCAACGTGTTGGCGTTTTGTTCGGGAAATTTTTGGCGGCATCGATAACAATTTTTCGCTCTGCACAGTCAACGTCCAAATTGTCAATACCAAAACGGATGAGTGTCCAGTCATCAAAGCTAATGCTGCTTCAATAAAAAAAGGAACAAGTGGTGTTCCGTTTCTGAAGCGAAGTTAGAAAATAGTTTTGGCCGATGGAGTTTGAATGACGTCTATTTTGAACGACTACAAGTTCGGAATAAGAAATTTTGGCAAAGTTTCGAAAAAAAGTAAGAAAATTGTTTTTTTTAATTTAATAAAAACGAATATTTCAGCTTCATCAACCAAGGTAAGAACTTATGGGATGATTCTATTCTGGATAAATCTAAATATCTTCCATCTCATATTTGCCCACTTATACAAGTCGATGCATAATTATTCGGACTTATTTAACAAAAAATAACATTGGTTAAACAAAATTGGTTTATTCTGGAGAACATTCACCGCCTACATCAATAACTTATTGTCATCTGTTTCGACCGTTGACTGGTCAAAATTGAATTCACCTGCCAGTCTTCTGGTTGTAAAAGACAACACTCTTCCAAGCAATGGAAATACACTGGTGGAACAATAAGCTGGAAGCCGTCGAATGAGAATGTATATAGCGAAGAAACTAAAACCGAGAACAGCGGAAAGGTCTTTGCTTAAAAACTATTTGAAGTGAATTAAAAACTCGGCCACATTGGTTTCGAGGTTATTCAAATTTGGTTTCAAGTTGAAAAAGGATGGCTTTGAGCTACTATTTACTCGTTTATTTCATCAGTTCCATCTAGAAAACTATCAGGTCAGAATTTTTGTTTTTGACATTGAAAAAGAAAGGGAAAATGGATGACATCTTTGGAGGGGGCGGACCTTAGGAAAGTGATGGCACAATAGAGCACAATTACATAATCAGTGGGATTAAGTTTTCTCCATTATAACAAAATGATTTTCAGAAATTGCATATAGCCCCTACGTCAATTTAGTAAATAATTTTTCTTAAAGTCCTGTACACGGCCGGAGCATGTTCGACGATTTGCTGAAGTCTACGAGACAATTTGTGAGACGACCTGCAGCGGGAGAAGCGGAAAGGCGACAACAAGGCGGCGACAGATTAGGAAAATGCGTTACTCCCATTCGGCTTCACCCGATCTTGGTTGTATCTTATCACAAAGTTAAATGAGAAATTGATTGAAAAAATAAAGGCTGCCGGAAGCGAAACAATTTTGAAAAAAGGAGAAGAAGAACGATAGGTGAGAAAATATTTCTTGGCAAATATTTTTATTTATTTCAGTTTCGATAATTGCTTTAATTTGAAATGCCGCTTTCGAACAGTGCTTTACTCGAAACAATGACTTCATTCGTTTTGGTTCTCATCAAAGAAAGGTTTTTTTTCAAAGTTTGAAAATCTGCTTCCCTTGTTTCTGGAATCAGTTCACTCTCATATTTAGATAAATTCAGGACACTTGTATCCTTTGGGCCAAACAGACCAGGTAATTGTTTTTTTTTGTGTTAGTGCGTAGAGAGAGAAAGAGAGAGAGAGAGATATTAGTGCGTATGGAATGCTCAAAATGTCATCTCATTAGTTTTGAAACGTGGAAGTCTTGGGATCTCCAAATTACGTTTTAACTGACTACACATTGTTAAAAAAAATTAAAATTGCTCGTTTAAAAAATGTGTTTGTTCTAACACTTTTTAATTGGCGAGAGACTTAGCGGCAGGTTAATAAATCTTATTAAAAATTCATTTTTTTACCCGTGTTCGATTCTTTTTCATTTTTTGTATAAAACACATCTTCAGATTTAGGGAAATTTAAAATTTGTAAAAAATTTTTTTTTTAATCCAACTAAATGTTTGGTTTACTAGCTGTTGGGCTGTTTTCGGTCTGTGTTTTGCGTTTTTAAGGGTTTTTGTTTGACGATCGAAATTTTCTTAACCTTCGAAAATCCGCCAAAACAACGGTCGAACAAAGTGAATCCCGTAAAACAATACAACTGAAAACAGCCCAACAGCTAGTAAACCAAAAATTTAGTTGGATTAAAAAATTTTTTTTACAAATTTTAAATTTCCCGAAATCTGAAAACGTGTTTTTCACAAAGAATGAAAAAGAATCGAACACGAGTAAAAAATGAATTAAGGCCTGCCGCTAAGCCACTCGCCAATTAAAAGTGATAGAACAAACACATTATTGAAACGAACAATTTTAATTTTCTTGTAACAATGTGTAGTCAGTCCGAACGTTTTTAAAACTAGAAGTGAGATGAGATGGCTTCTTGAGCATTCCATATATACACTCTATGCACCAACGCAAAAAAAAAACACGGTCCTGGTCCGTTTGGCACAGTGGCTTCAAGTGTGCTGAATTGAGAGAGAGAACTGATTCGTGGAACGGGGGAAAGAATTTTTCAAATTTGATGAGAACCAAATGTGAATGAAGAAGGAACGACAGCAGCTAACAATTTTTTATAATAAAATTTTTTATTTGAAAGAACTTCGTACAATATATACAATTAAATCAAGGCGCCGACCAGTGTTTTAAGCGACTCTTCTTTCAATGTACTCCGATAAAAATTTGACTGGGCCAGTTTCTGAGATTTCTTTCCTTTGTACCCGTAGATTAGTAGAACCGTGTAAAAAATAAGATCCGATAATGATTTTTCCACAAAATCTTGATAAATGTTCGGTTTTGAAGCTCCAACGGTTGGGAAAAGTTTGGTAGTTTTTACAGCGGGTTAAAAAAAGTTTCTACTTTTATTCCTGAATTTTTTAAAATTCATTTTTTTCTCATGTTTTTTTCAGCTTTCCTTTGTAGAATTATAGCAACCCGTTGATTAGTAAAACCGTGTAAAAATTAGGATCCGATAATGATTTTTCATATGATTAAAAGTTTTCCGTTTAAATTTTGATAAATGATCGATTTGGAAGCTTCAATAGAAGGATTTGATGGTTTAACAGAAAACTTTTCTACTTTAGTACCCGGATTCATTTTTTTTTCCAGTTAAAAAATTTCAGAACTTATTTTTTAATTTTTATTCTTGCAAATTGATTTTGTCATGTATTTTATCTAAAGTTCTGCAAATTATTTTTTCCTGAAAACAAATAATGTGAAATAAAATGTTATTTGTTTCCAGTGAAAAGTAATTTTCAGAACTTTAGATAAAATTCAAGACAAAATCAATTTGCCACCTAATAAAATTTTTAAAGACTATTTTTTCTAAAACTTACAAGTTCTGAAATTTTTTAACTGGAAAAAAATGAATCCGGGTACTAAAGTAGAAAAGTTTTCTGTTAAACTATCAAACCCTTCTATTGAAGCTTCCAAATCGATCATTTATCAAAATTTAAACGGAAAAATTTTTAATCATATGAAAAATCATTATCGGATCCTAATTTTTACACGGTTTTACTAATCAACGGGTTGCTATAATTCTACAAAGGAAAGCTGAAAAAAACATGAGAAAAAAATGAATTTTAAAAAATTCAGGAATAAAAGTAGAAACTTTTTTTAACCCGCTGTAAAAACTACCAAACTTTTCCCAACCGTTGGAGCTTCAAAACCGAACATTTATCAAGATTTTGTGGAAAAGTTTACCCTTAATCATATGAGAAATCCCTATCGGATCTTAATTTTTACTTTTCCCAAATATTTTTACACGCTTCTACTCTTCGATTCTACGGGTTGCTGTAACGTAACTATCCGATGACTCCACAAAGGAAAGAAATCTCAGATTAAATTAAATAAGACCCAATTAGATTATCTTTACCGGAATTCATTAAAATATTAGTCGTCTAAAACCCTTTAATTGTATGTTGAGTTACGGGAGTCTAAAAATTTGGACAAAACTCCCTCAATTTTTCGTAAATGTGTTTGGCAGTGGTGGAAAAAATAAATTTGTTTGAAACGAAGTCCCCACGGCGAGTTTTGAAATAATTTAGAATTTTAAAAATGCTATTGTTTTTCTTTTTCGGTCGAGAAAATGACTGGTTTGAAATCCGAGTTCCACAAGAACACAACCCACTTTTATGTTACCTTTTACATTTGGTTCGACTCCCTTCTTGCGATTTTTTGAAATGATTTCAAAGTTCAATTTTTTTTAAATAAATAATAATTAATAACGTTTGTAATCGAGCTTAGATGTTCAATTAAATCGCACAAAATTTGAAACAAAAATAATAAAGTGATTATTAAGTTTTTATAGTGCAAAGAGATTATCGAACCCTCGTTTCAAGTTTATTATAGCACTTTTTTTACACTGCCGAACACATTTATAAACCATCGATTTTTTTAGTCCCATAACTCAACTTAAAGAGGACTTGGAAAAAATCTCAAGTCCCCCGTGTTTTTCTGAGTAGCACTATGTGCCTAGTGAAACAAAAAAAACCGTAAAATTGTTAAAAACCATTTAAAATTCATCGGACGTGTTTAAATGTTCAAATTTTCAAAAGGTAGACTTCATGCATTTTTCTACCAACCTTGTTGCAATGAAAAAACTAAAAAATGCCAGCACTTTGTTTTAGAAGAATGATCCTTTCTCGTTTTCGCTTGAAGTGTCGATTGTCACACTTTCTATTCGTTTTCTTCTCCTTTCACATCTAAACATTTTTTCGCAGATTAATTATTTTTAAGATGTATTTTTCTAACCTCGGACAATGCATACTTTTCTTTTCGAAACATTTTCGATGGTAAACAGCTAAGCATTCTGAACACATCCTCGTGTTTTCAGTGAATGCAAAAACAATCTTTAAAGACATTTATAGAGATCAGATGCTGTTTCTAGAAGTTCTCATTCACCTTATTTTTTGCTTCATTGTTTTCATCGCACAATTCACAAAAAAATCCATTTCCTGTGCAAATTTCGCATTCCTGTAAAAATTATCGCTTGAAATTTTCTCAATTTTTGTGCTGGAATTTGACTTCTTCAATGTGTTTACGAAAAACTTCATGAATCGCTTCTAATTCTGGTAACAATTTTCCTTCACACAATTCACGAAGCTGAAAATTTAATGAAAATTAGGGATAAAATTTTCCATTTTTTTAGGTGTCAAACTTCTCTCATTGAATACATAACTGATGTGTCGACAAAATGCGAATGATTCCGTAAATATTGGAGAATTCTCAACTTTTTTGCAGTCTGAAACTTGGGTTAAAAATTGATCTTCATGAAAAAGTTTGTTTAGAAAATGTCCTACCCGACAACTAACAAAATAGCATTTCATCAACAAAAAATTACGACGAATCTCGTTTACTCTTTTGAGCTCTTTATGAAACTTAATCAACGACAAACTTGATTCATTTATATCGATAAGTGGTCGATTATCAATGATGCTTAACAATTGTTTGACAGCTCGACACACTGGCCGTAGAGTTGCATCAAGATTGTGGACGATTCTGAAGTTGAAACGTTAAAAAAAAGGAAAAAAATGAGAATATCTAGTTTTGAAACACAGTTCAAATAATTAATTTCAAATAGTTTCATTTTTGAAAAGTTTATTCAATTTTTTTTTGGTTTCGAAATTTAAAGTTGATCTGTAGATCAAAAAACTTTTGAATTAATCATGTCTGATCTCTCTTAAATTAAAATTTTATGTAAAAACATTATCAATGGGATCTCATCAAATAACAATAAGCTATGAAAATAAGTTTTAATTACCTGGCTGGTATGCTCCAACGATCATTCCAATGACAATTTGGACAAAACAACTCTCCACTGTAATCGCATAGTCTTGCTTCCATTCCACCTTCCCCACCATCACCGCCTGTTGTTGAATCGAAACTGATCGGACAAGCGCACTCGGCACATTGATAACCTTGTTCGGCCAGACTCTTCTCTTCACAAATTGTTAAGTTCAATTGGAATTTTGGCCGAGATGACAACAGACCAGCGCAAACGCGTTTTACTTCATCTGCACATTTGTCATGGGCTCGCATTCCGCAAATTCGACAACGCCGCCACGATTGAACTAAACGCCAAATTGTGTGCATACAAATCTGCAAAACACTTTTTTCTCTGCTATAATTAAGATTTAATTGATTTTTCACTTCACAACACGGATTGTGTCCTCCTCGAATTGGTTGAATAATAAATTCGTGTCCTTCTGATCTTACGACGACGTCATCGATTGCTGAAGTGTTCATTTCTCCGGTCGTATCGTTCATCTTTTGATCATCTTGAATCGCCTGCTTTTCCAGTCCAAGTTGGACGATTTTGTCAAAAAACATTTGTTTCATCGCCGCTCTTTTCTCGAAATCCAAGAAATTTGGCAAATTTCCCAGGACATCAGCGTTGGATGTTGAAAAAGTGCCAATTTCAACTTTAAAAAATTGAAAAATAAGAATTTAAAGTTTTTCCTTTGAACTACTTGGATTGCTTCTTCGTATTCCATTCAAATTCATCTCCTCTTGATCTTCTTCTCCGGCGTTTAATAAATCTCTCAGCTTTTCCTTGCAAACTTTCAATGCGTGCTCAATTTCTCTGATTCTGAAAATAATTTCAACTTACAATTTTCACGGCCACGTTTTAACCTATCGATTTTTCCATCGTTTTCTCTACGGAACTCGTCAATTATCTGGTCAACTTCTTTGTCAACTTCATTTTCATCGATTTTCGATATGATCCAACTACCTTTTCGAGATCGGGACATCTCATCTGAAGCATACGATGAGATGCACGACATCTGAATTCCACAACTTTTAAATATCACTTTCACACATAAGTTTTCCTTTTAAGATATTATTCGAAGAGTTAACTAATTTCCAACAATTTTGATTTCCAAATATAACAACACATCGATTTTATTACACGTAAACAACACAAAAAAAGGTAGATTTGATAGATGATTTTTGAGGTTTTTCAAGGTTTAGAGAAAAATCCAAAAATATCAGTTGAAAATGAAAAAAAAATTGGTTTAAAAACAAAGAAACAACACATCAATTACTTTTTCTCCGCCGAAAATGGCCAAAAACTGTCCTTGACCATTCGAAAAAGGTCGAGAAATGTCAATTTCGGCTTTGAAAAAACAAAAAAATATCATCAGCTTGAAAAAATTAACAATTTTAAAGCTAAAAATCGAAAAAAAAAACGTTAACAAAAAAATTGATTTGAGAAATGGACCATTTTCTTTCACAATTTCTCGCTTCTATTACAAATAAAAACATTTCACGACGGATTCTCCACGCTTTACCGGATTGTTTTACAGTTTACCAATTCCTAACAAAACTTTTCAGCATCGGAAATTCTTGAACGACGTGATATTGAAATTTCGTTTCAGCTAGACAAAAACAAAACATAAATTACAAAAAATTTGGAGAAAAAATTTGAAAATCTCTAATTATCGTCAGTTTTGACAATGCTTCGACCACAATGCGCTTCTAATTGTTGAACAAGAATTCGGACATGAGTTGGTAAAATGAGTAAACCTGAAATTTTTATTAAAAAACATGAATATAATTCTACATTATCCTGATGAACGTGTTCTCACCAACAATTTTTTGATCTTGTTCAGTTCTAACCCGAATAATTTGCATTCTTGAAGATTTACGATCAATACTTGCCAGAACTTCTTCAACCGTCGGCCAAACCGACAACACCGATCCGGATAGGACGAAATATGTTCGCGTTCGTCGACCAACTTCACAATATGTTCCACTTGTTTCTATTTTGCATTTTCCGTGAACATATTTGTGTTGACACATATTCGCCGCTGCTTCGAATTGTGACTCCCAACATTCTTTGGCTTCTTCCACTGACGATGCTTTTTGGAACCGTTTTGTCAAATCAGACATTGTCATCAATTTTGGTGATCGACCGGTTGATGGACGGGTTATAGCATAAAGGCGAGCGCCATTATCCAGTCGAACCTTTCCAATCCCGTACACTAATGCAGCTACTTTCCGAGCGTTTCCACTCGCCGGTGGGTGACAAATATAAAAACCATCCTAAAATGTCTCGCTTTTTGCGCTTTTAAAATCAAAATCTTACCTCATCAGAATTGTGCTCTTTGTACAGACCAAATGCTTCCTCCCAACTAACACCACGCTCAACTCCAATTTTATGCATTTCAACACGAAAACTTCCATTATCAACTCGTCCGAGGAAAATTCTCGTTTCAAGTTTTCTGACCTGATCATCTCCAGTTCCAAGGTCTTAACGAATTGGCATTTTATTGTATTTTTTTAAAATTTTCTTACCCATAATTCCCGAATCATATGTTCCATCGTGTTTTGATTGTGCAATCAATTCTGCCACAATTTCAGAAAAATAATGAAACAACGCGTTTTGGGCGTGAACAGGCAATCCGAGAATTCGATTTAAAAACTTCGAAATTGTCGCCGCATCCTTTTCAATCGTGTATTGATTGTTTTTGTTTTTCGTCAATAATCCAACACCTTCCATGTATAGTCGCATATCTGAAGAAGGGTAGTTTTTATCTTCATATAAAAACTTGTCTAAAGAAAACCTTCAAAGAAGTCTCCAGCTTTATAATCTTTCGGAGGATCAATTAGAGGTGGAGAACTTTGGCCGATAACAGTTTTGAGAAGAATATCCAACGCCACTCGACCATATTTATTGTCCATATTGAATTGAGAAAGATCTCGCGTTTCGGTCGCTCGACGGTCTCCATGGGTCAACGCACCAAGTGACTCGAGACGTTTTGCCACAACTGACGCAAAGCGTTTTTCTCCCGCCAATTCTGATATCAAAAACACATACTCTGGACCACTGACTTGATTGGAGCGATGTGTTCGACCTAGAGAAAAAACACTTTTTCTACGTGGCTACATTGTATTTGGTTTTTCTCACCAAACTGTTGAATTGCTTTATCTGCTGACCATGGCAGTTCCAATGTTATGTGAACTCGTCGTCTCGTATTTAGGGCCCTTCGATCCGATTGTAGTGAGATTCCACTGCTGGCAGCTTCAGAGATAATTGCAATCAGCTTCTCTCCTCTCATAAATTTTTCCTTTTCTTCCATATTGATTAATTCCAAAGAAACTTCGGCATTTTTATTCCGACGTTGGTAAACAACGTCACCAGTTTCGTTAGTGATCATATGTCCACGTCTTCCAGTCATCTTAAATAAATCAGTTTTATGAAAATTTATCGAAATAAATTCCTCACCTCAGCCACAAACTCAGGTCCCCCTAGCTCATCAATCAACTGATCTAAAGTGTTTGCAGGCAAGCTTGGCGCCAATCTTTCAACTGCTGCCAAAAGTTCTGTTTTGATGAGCATCGGGTTGATATTTGTCTTATCTTCTTCACCCGCTCCGCAAAATCTTGACGATGTTATAAAGTCATTTGCGTTTCCTCTCTGCAATTTGAGCATTAAAGCATAAAACTTCAATTATACAGCTTCTTCTTATTCTACCGTTCTAATCGCTTCCATTCTTCTGGCTTTTTCTCTTTCGGCTCTCCGAGCTTCTCTTCTCAATTTTTTCTCTCTTCTTTCTTCTCGTTTCTTTCTTCTTTCCTTCAATTCTTCAGTTTCAGCATTGTTTTCTTCTACTCTTTTTCTTTTCTTTCCGTTCGGTTTTTCTTTTTTTTCTGGTGTATCCTCAACAATTTGCTGCTGTTTTGCCCACGGATCTGTAAGAGAAAAACAATTCAATAATTTTTCTATCAATTTAAAATTTTTGAAGATCAGTTACCATCATTGGTGAAATCGCACATAAACGGATTAAACTCCTCGTCATTTTCTTCTACTTTAACCTTTACATCATCATCATCATCTTCTTCTTCTTCTTCATTATCTGCAGCAATTGGCGCGTGATTACTATCTTCTCCACCTTCATCTTCACTGTCACTAGATGATTCAGCTTCAGCCAACAATTGCTTAACCCATTCATCTTCTTCACAATCGTCTAGTGTTCTTGCTCCTTCAGCTTCTTCTCTTGCACTATCCCATCCTTTGTCATCATTTTTTTCTTCTCCATCCGATTCCTCTGATGACGATTCAGATGTGGTTGAATTCGCATCTTCTTCACTTTTTTTCCCCATCATCGGCTTTTGTCCAGCCCAACCGCTCATTCCAACTGAAGCTCCAGACCAACTCCCAAAAGACGCGTCATTTAAAAAACTTAACGTATCATTATTCTTTCCTGAAAATTATTTTTTTTTAATTTTTATTTTCGAAAATTTTTCTCACTTCGTTTTGCTGGTTTTCCCGTTTCAAAGTCATCAAAAATGTCTCTTCCACTTCCTGTTTCAGTCGGAAAATGTTTATCGATTAATCCATAAAGCACAGTTTTCGCTGTCGACACAAATTCATTCAGTTCGCCGCCTTGTTCTTCTAACGTTTCCAGTGTGGCCGACTCGCCAGTTGATTGAAGTCCAATAACTACGCATTTTTTCGATTTTATAGCTTCGCGTGTTAGACGAACACACGTGTCAACTTTCGCCGCAATACACAAATATTTGAAAAATCGTTGATGACACGCCCAGAATTGTCCCCAAACCGTTTTACACGTCGCACGTTCTTCTTCGTCCATATTTTCGAGAACCACCTTCATTAATTTATTTTATTTTAACTTTTTAAACAAAAAAAAACCTGAAACTGCCTTCTCGCTTCCATCCACAACTTTACAGCATCATCGTACATCTTGACAAATTCGCTTGATAATTGAACTTCTTGTACGGAAAACGAAACACCTCGAAACGATAATTGTCTGGCTAAATAGAGACCTCTCTGTTTCATGTCCATCGCCACAATTTCCATTGCACCAACACCACGCCGCTCGACAGCTTGAATAAAATCGCCAAATTTTGGAAAAGCTTGTCGTTCTCCCCACAATCCGAGACGCGTCATGTATGCCATGTTTCGTGGTTCTTTAATTATTAAATTTTTTTTGAACAGCAAATTGAAAAAACAAATTACCAGTTGCTCCAGTAGCCGAAGCATAGACAACTCTGGCATTTGGTAACTGGCTTTGCAGCTCTAACACCATTCGACCTGTTTTTGTGGGTTTGGCTCCAGCTGTTGGCACTAAATTTTTTGCCCGATGACATTCATCAAGAATGATGACACCATCATAATCCTGCCCAAACCATTGAATCAATTGCTTTATTCGACTACGATATTTTCGCGATTTTGCTCCACGACATTCACCAATCAATGAGGTGTAGGTGGCAAAAATCACTCCCTTCTTGATGCTTCCATTTTCTTTGCTTGAAATTTTTGCATACTTCATTTTGTTCAAAGCATGAACAGCAATGTTCGGCGCTCCAACATCCCTGCAACGTTTTTTTTTTGAGAAACCGAAGCTAATATTCACCTCAAATCTCTTTCAGCATCAAACTTTAAATCTGACGACACTGATAACCAAATCGCTCTTTTTCTACCTTGCAAATAATTTTCAAAAATGATGCACGCCACAGTTCGACCTTTTCCGACTCCTGCTCCATCACCAATTAAATAGCCGTACCGTTCGCCAGACGGCATTCGTTTTTCATGCATTTGACACGCATAAATAACGGCTTCCAGTTGAAGAGCCGATATGTTGCCCATATCGATTAAATATTCAGGAATTGATGGTAAATATTTGACGTCTGGTGGTGAGACACTACTCAGCGATGCTGATTCAACGACACTATCTGGATGAGCTGTTCCTGATCTTAATTTTGCCGGCGTATATTCGGCATACGTTTCTGCATATCCCAAATTTTCTTCATCATCTTCTAAATCGTTGCGCCTTTGTAGTAGTGCTTCTTCTTTTCCCATTTGATAAGCCATTTTCATTTCGTCCTTAGCTTTTTGCGATTTCGTCTGTACAACCAACAAATTTGAGTTCGATTGTTGTCCTGATGATTGTTGTTGCTGTTGTAAGCCAACGCCACTACCATTATTTCCACCACCTAATCCACCAATCATTGGTGAAGACGGTGAAGCTAGCATTAACCGATTTTGTAATCCCATTCGCCCATGATCAGTTTGATCATACCCTCCGGTTGACAACCGAACGAGACCGTTATTGTTCGAAACTCTAAAATAAATTATGTTTTCAGAATTAAAAAAATTCCTCTACCTGTTTACCATTCCTCCTCGTAGTTGGCTAATCGTTCGCGGTGTTGAACCAGCCACCATTCGCCCGGCAACTTTTGGATAAGGACTTGTTGATAAAACTGTTGATTCATGATCCTGGAAATTAAAAAATTTAGGTTTCATCATCATTCCTGCTTCTTTTTTTTTAAAATTATTTTTTGAAAAACTGAAAACAAAAAAAAACACTCACCACATACTGAAACGATGGCGACGACGTGGACACATGCAAATACGATCTGTCTCTGTGTTCATATTCTCTGGGTGTCGACTGAATCGTTGTTGTATATCGTACAGCACCGACACCACCGCCTCGATTTACCACTCGGCCAGTCATTCCGCCAGCTCTGGCGATTCTCGTCGTTCCTGTTGTCGGTTGATGATGAATCATTGTTGATCCACCGGTTCCGCGCCCCACAATATTTGTGACACGATATCCGGCAGATGTATAAGCTCCACCACCTCTACTCCTGATGATCAAATTACCACCTCTTCCAACTGCTGCTCTTCCAACTACTGTCGTTCCACGTGTTCCATTATACATTGGCGTCATGGTTGTTGTTGGTGTAGTTGAGGAACCACTTATTAATGAGGTTCCTATCACTTTTTTCATAACGACTTGCCCATTCGGACCTTCCTGACGAACCATTACAATTCTTTCGTTTGGCCTAACGCCTGTAACCACTCCCCCACGTCCACTTCCTCGAAACGCTAATCCTCCACGATCTGTAATTGCTATTTTTTTTTCGCTCTATTTACTGAAAAAAATAGTTCACTTGTTGCTACAGAGACTGAAGCTGCTGGTGGTATCGAATTCACAGCTCTATAGATTTTCTGTCCCTGATCATTAATGTAGGGCTTTAAATATTGAGTTTGTATTCCGTTCCTTGTGTGAACTGTTCTTCGGATGATTGGGCCAGGTGATGCTGAAACGTTTTTAATTTCAAATTAACTAAATAATGTTTTTAAATTTTTACCTTTTGATGCGTTGGTGACCAATGATGTTCCACTGTTGTTGTTCTGCATTTGCAACGCTCCACCTCCTGAACTATTTGATATTGTCGATGCTGGTGAAGCTGTCATAGATCGTTGAGCTGTGACGCTGTTGTTGTTGACTACTCTTGGCGATGGTGAACACGAATTATCGAATTGCTCGCTTGATCTTCGATTGACTCCATCAATTTTCACATTCAGCGGTTCCATTTCCTTTTCTGCTTCTTTTGGTTTAATGACATCAGGTGGACGTTTTCTAGGGATTAATTGAACTTGTGGAATTTCGGGTGCAATCTGAGTTTCTAAGATTTTCAAACTAAATTTAAAAAAAAATCATACCGCATTTTCAACGTTTACTGATGAATTATTAGGCTTCGAATCTTCCTCTTGATCATCATAATCAGCTAGTGGATCGGGTATCAGATTATTAGGATACTTTTTTAAAGGTTCCGTTGATATTGATGTGCTTGGATTTGATAATGATCCATTTGTATCTTCTGTTACGCTAAAATTTCTTTTTTCTTTTCTAATTTTTTTCTGAAAATCAAGTTATAAAATAACCTTTCTGATGTACTTGGCACGGGCGAAGGTTGACAAACCAAAAATTCCTCCAACCCAGCTTCGCAAAGTGCAGCCGATAAAATATCGTCCATTCAACTCAACCTCAATCTGAAAAAAAGTTTTTTTGAATTATTACCCTAATTTTTTTTTAAATAAAAAAATTTTAAAAAGTAGTTAAAAACAATATTAGTCAGTCGACCTAGCAATTTTTTATTGTTCAGTCACGCTCTTCAATAGTGTTAAATAGAAGATAGACATCTAAGACAGTTTTTTTTTCAAATTCTCTTCACTGAGTGCAATGTAGACACGTTTTATAGTGGCGTTATGAAAAATTTATAAAAAAAAATAAATTTCGCAATAATTATTACGTAATGCAACAAAAAGTTCAAAATATTATAATTTAAAACGAATTTTAAGCAATCTCTAAATTTTTAAAAAATTCGACTTTAGTTTTATTTGGAAAACTATGAATATTTTATTGGGAAAGTCATTAAAACGAATTTTTTCGCGCTATTTTTATTAGCTGAAATTTGGTTGGAGAGAGAATTCATAAAAATTGAAATATTTGATTTTTCAAAAATACATAAATACTTTTTTTTGCAATGAAAACTAGAATTTATTTTTAAATGAAAAAAAACCTAAGAAATTATCAAATCGTCATTATTTGAAAATGTGATTAAAAAACTTTCAACAGGATATTTACAATTGTCAACAAAAAGTACCATTCTAAAATCAGACCCAGCTGGAGAGCGAGTCATAGTTATTGATTTTTTCTAGCTGACCATTGCAAAAAAAAAGAAAAGAAAAGAAGGGGTGTCATTTTTGATAAAAATTTGAATAAAACATTTTATATAATTTTTTTTGTGACGGAAAAAAATAATGACAACAATAACATCGGGAATAACAATATAAAACAAGAGAGCTGACGTTTATTCAAAAGGACGGAAAAAAGAAATTTATGGATAAATTTCAACGATTTTGATTTTTTTTTCAATTTTTAATGAAAACAATGCAATTAAAACTAAAAAGAAAATCTAGAAAAACTTGTTGATAAGCAGGCATATCGATAGAATTGATATGTCAGACGTATCAAAACGCCACTAGTCATTATTTCATCGATGAAATGATAATAATCATACTAGTGTTTCCACCCAGAATTTTTAGCCTAAATGATTTAAAAATTTGAATGTTTGATTTTTGTTTATGAAAAAGAATTTTAATAATTTTTAGAAACTTTTCTTTCCGACTTATTTTTAATAATTTGAAAATAGTTTACATGTTTAGTTGAAAATAATTTTAAACGAGCTAGTTAATTCTAAAATATAAATGTGAACACAATACTTTTAAACGCTCATGAATATAGCATAATTTTGTTCGATTCAATGAATTATTCATTTTTTTTTGCAACTATACTTACTTAAACTAAGTATGATCTTTGAAATGACGAAGTTTATGTTTAATAACACAATAAATATTTTTTTACAATTAAAATTATAACTAAAAACCTGATTTTTTTTAATTTCAAAGTATTAAAATTAAAATTAGGGTGAAAGAGAAAAATAAGCACTTTGCGCGTGAGATAAAGTGTTTTGGGTCCGCAGTGTTTTAATGCACTATTCAGAAACTACCGTAACCAACTGAAAAATACGTATAAAACTGACAACTTGAACAAAATTGAAATTCTTTTTTAAATTTTCGATTCATTTTAGCTTATATTTTTAAAAGAAAACTTTATTGATAAATCAAAACTAAAAATTAAAAAAAATTCTGCAATAAGCTCAAATTTTTGCTTATCATGCCAATTGTAAGAAATCAATAGAAATTGCGAGTAAGAGATGAACAAATACACCAATCCTAGTTTTTCGTTCGAAAAATTCAAAGACAAACACTTGACGCGAATTATTTTCACCGCTTTTACAGCTACATCTGACCGGGTTCTCCAGTCTTTATTTAAAATTAAAACTTGAAAATGGAAAATAATAAAAATCTTATACTAGTAAGAAAACTTGTAATTTAAAACGGTTTGATAATACAATTTGTTTTAAAAAACCAAAAAAGAAAAGAAAACTAAAAACAAATTAATTTAATTTCCCTTAACAAATGCAACTCCCTTGGCAACGTTCTTGTTCAATTCAGCGACCGAAGCATCAATCAATGTTTGTTCGTATGGTGTGACTTTTCCAACTCCCAAAATTTTTTCAACACCATTTGGTCCAAGTTCGAGTGGTGTTGAGAAGTATTCAGCTCCTTTAACCGCGTCCGAAGCAACATAAGCACATTGTACGTTCTTATCTCCCTTTAATCCTCGAACTAAAGAGTTGGCAAATCGAGCTCCAGCCAAAGCCATTGACAAAGTTGCTGATCCAGCTCCGGCTTTAGCATTTACGACTTCAGTTCCAGCATCTTGAATTCTTGGTGTCAATTTGCTAATCTCAGCTTCAGTGAAGTTTGTTGCTGGTTGCGTTTGAGAAAGAAGTGGAATAATGGTGATTCCTGCATGTCCACCAACTACTGGCACAACAGTTTTGCTAGCATCAAGACCCTTAAATTAAACAGTTCATACTGACACAAAACTCAATTTTCTTTTTTTCTATTTTTCTTCGTTATCTTTTCTTTTTTTTTAAATTGAAAACTTAAAGAACGATCATTTTTACGGTCAAGTTTTTATGATTACTAAAAAATAAATCATAATGTTGCTGAAATATTTTTTTTAAAGTACTTACTTTGAGCTCAGCAACAAATGCTTGCGATCTAACAACATCAAGAGTTGTAACTCCAAATACTCTCTTTGGATCATAAACTCCAGCTTGCTTCAAAACTTCAGCAGCAATTGGGACTGTTGAGTTCACTGGATTAGTGATAATTGCGATGAAAGCTTTTGGCGATGCTTTGGCGATAACCGCGACCAAATCGCGAACGATTCCGGCATTTGTGTTGAACAAATCATCACGAGTCATTCCTGGCTTACGTGGAACTCCAGCAGGGATCACAATAACATCGGCATTTTCAACTGCGGCATACAATTCGTTTGGTCCAGTATGTGCGGTGACTTTTGCGTTTGTATCGATGTGTGATAAATCAGCAGCAACTCCGGGTGTGTTGACAACATCGTAAAGAGCAAGATGAGAAATAAGTGGATCTTGTTTTAACAAGAGCCCTAATGGTTGACCGATTCCACCAGCAGCTCCGAGCAAAGCAACCTATAACCGCGCGTGTTTAGAACAAAATACATTTTTAAATTATAACCTTTGGGGCTTGGCTTGAGTGACGAACTGAAGCAAGACGAAGTCCTGAAGATGCAGCAGAGACAAGAGATTTGGTTGGAAGAGACATTCTGCAATATTCATTAAATTCAAAAGTTGCATCATAAAACCACAAAATCAAAAATTAGTTTGACGTGAAAAATAACAAATCAAAGGTTTGAAAATCTCATTGACCAGTTTTTTATTGATAAGAAATTTAAAAAGTATTTTCCGTTTTCAAGAGAAACTAGAGAAAACGAACAAGTTAAAATTGCCTGGTGGCGTTAAAGGCGCAAAATAGCTAGGCGGCGTAAACCAGAATCGTGGTGAGACCTTTTGGAGGAAACTCAAATTTTTTAAATTTTTGTTTGGCTCGAGTTTATAAACATTTTGGAGCATAGAACATTTATAAAATTTATTCCATTATTTAAAATGAATGGACTCAATAATCAATAATAATAAAATATTAAACAAACTGTTTAAAGCAAATAATAAACACGATTTTTATTTACTAGAGAATTTCAAGCAATCGCAAAACGGTTAAGTTTAAAACTATTTACTATGCAGCTTCAAGTTGCGGGATCAAGCTTGTTTGGAACTAATAAATATGTAATTTCATCTGATTAATTCAATTTAAAGCTCAATGACAGTGCCAAAAACATTTTTTTATCACAAAGCTTAAGCAAAAAAAATTTTTCCTGTTGTGACAAGACATAATTAGTTCAGAAGATCGACATAACATCAAGATGTGCAATGTATGAACCTCCCCCCCAAGTTGTGGGATATTTATTTTCGAGATAAAAATTCCAGTTGAAAAAACAAATTCCCATCGTTAAAATATAAAAAAAATTAACACTTAAATTTTAATAAAGCCTATTTTGAATTTTCGTTTCCTTTTGGTTTCCACATTCTTTTAATTTTTAAAACATTTTTTTTGATTTGTTTTATTTTATTTTTGATTGACATATGAGTAAACAACGTATTTTTATCAATTTTCAAATCTTATTCAACACCGGATTAACCTTGGATGACAAATTATCATTTCAAGAATATAAACAAATTTCACGCCTAATTTAAATCTAATAAAATCACAAAAAATTAATTGAACAAATATTTCGAATCGTAATAAATGAAACAATTCATTGCTATTATGAAGATAAATATAATATTTATCACTCTCACCTTGTCATAAGCCTTAGTCATACTTTCATTTGATAAATTACTAAATATTATTGCAAGTTTTTTCTGTTTTTTTTTCTGACTTTTTGTAACACTTTTTTCATGCTTTTACAGTTTTTTATGTACTTTTCACATTTTTTTTCTACTTTTTTTCTTCATTTTTTTTGTAATCTTATTTTTTTACCTCTAGAACCTTGAACAATTCGATCATTCACAAAAAATATCAATCAAAAAACTACAGTAACATATTAATAAATGAACATCATTGTAGTTCAAAAAAAGAAACTATTCTTATTGTTTTATAAAATAACTGAGGTCATTTAGTTTAAATAAAGAATTTAAAAAAAATCTGAAGATTCTGAACATTACTGTAGTCTTCGTGTTAAGACATTTACTTTTAGTATCATTTAATCCAACCCTACTCTCGACAAAATAATCAATCTCATTCACATTTAATCATCTCGTTTTATTCAAATTTATTTATCTTGTTGAATTGATCAGCAGCATCATCATCAGATCTAACTGATTCAGCTAAAGACGCAATGCGAGAGAAGGAAGGAAGAAGCTGAAGAATATTGTGCGGTTGACATTAATGGAGGAAGGAGAGATGAGGGTGAGAGGAAGAGGAGGTCTTTAAACAGTGTCGAAAATGAAAAAAAAAGAGACAAAAACCACAAAAAAAAAACGAGTTTTTATCGTTTCATGTAAGGAGGGATATCTGGGAGAGGAAAGGGGGGGGGGGGGTGGAGGGTGGAGGGAATGAGTGTTCAACTACACACAAATAATGCTAATTGCGTATTTCATTTCTTTCTCCACCTCCATTTTTTTTCAATCTCCTTTTGTCTTTGAAATTGCTTCATTATTATCTGAGTGTCAGATGGCAACTTTTTTAAATTTTATTAAAAAAAACCACGATTGTTTCTATTTTTTTGTTGACTCTATTGAAAGTTCGAGATTTCTTTTACCATAAACCTTTTCCCAACAAATTTAAAGCTTTTTAAGTTTGACAAAAATTCCAGTTTTTCCCAACAAGCATCAAATTTTAAATACAAACCAAAGCCGAGTTTATTGTTTTTCCGATTTTTCTACGTCTCTACAATCTTTTTGGGATCTTATTGATACGGATATAACATTATTAGTAGCTCATAAAATTAACTTTCCATTGATATGCTGACCCAAAATTAAAAATGGCGAAAGTGTCATAATTTTTACAACCCTTAAAAAGGAAAATTTTGAGAGGATCCCCCGCCAACTGGATCATCAACATTTTTTCCTTTTTCGTTCCTTTTTCTCTTCCATTATTTTCTTTCTTTTTCGTTCACAGAATCATTTATCATTGTCAATAAAAATTGTGATCTGAATCAGTTATTCAGACACATTCAAATCACCCAAAAAATCCACCCCATTTTAAATTTGACAAACGACGTTGTTTTAATTGGATTTTTGTCAGTTTTTTCCAAGTTTTCATAATTCCCAATCATATATAAATCAAAGGTGAAAAGATTTTGAAGAAGCTTTCCTTTCTTTTAGCTTATATTTTAATTTTCAATATATCATTTATGTTAATTTCAAGATTATCAAATCTCCAAAAAAAAAACCTGATTTTTGCTTCTCATCCACTAAATATTTTTGAAACATTTTTATGAAAAAATCCTAGAAATCCGGTATTTATTTCTTTGATTTTTTAAAATTCGAAAATAATCAAATTTTGAAACCCAATCCCAGAGCTAGAAATTTTTTAGATTTCATTGATTGTTTCTTTTTTAGAAAACACTTTAATGTTACCATTTTCTTGATCTCAATGAGAAATTACTGTACCCCCGTTTAGAAATTGACTTAAATATCTTCTGTTCTTTTGAATTAACCGAAAAAAATATTTTTTTAATCTTCTTTTTTTTCATTGGAATTTATTTTCCATAAAAAAAAATCCAAAAAAGCGAGTTTTTTTTTCATTTCTTTTTCTCCCTTTCTCTGCCCCCTGGAAATCAAGTCTCTCTCTCTCTTTCTCTCTTTTTCTATTTTATGTCGCCATGTTTATTATTTATCATTGGCTAAGTTTAGCCATTGTTGCGTAAATTATCAAATGGAACAAGCGAAATTTGAAAAATCTCAATTTGTACGAAAATGTTTAGCCTAGGCACAAGAAGAATGCGTTGGAGATCAGGCTGGATTCTGCTTTCACTGATTATTGGATCAATTAACGCTCAGACCTACGAAGCTTTTCCAATTGGATCACCAATTGCAAGACCGTTGCCATCGCCACAACCTAGTCCTCCTCAACATTTTGCCAGAGGCTATCAGGTAAAAACCTAGAATCTTCAGAACAAAAAAAATTTAATTCTCTTTCTTTGAAGCCGCCTCCACGACCAGCTCATTTTGACCCACCAAGAAGTTATGGTCGTCAACATCATAACCAGAATCAGCTTTCAACTGATGCTACGCCACCACAGCCAAGATGGTTTAAGCCAGCCTTTCGGCAACCTTCACTAAACTTAGAAAAAAACAATCGAGATTTGAAGGTGAACTCTTTAAAAATTTTCTAACCGATTGCTTTTTCTTTGCAGACACCAACAAACTGGCAAATGCAACAACTGCAGCAACAACATCCACAACGATTTAAATCACAGGTTTTTTTCCACTTATTTCCCGTTTTTTCTTCATGATTTCATCTTATTTTCAGATGCCACTATCTCAACACCGCCTTAGCTCTGGTGCTCCTGGACAAATGCCCAGATTCCAGGTAACCGAATTTTATAGCACGGGCTTTGGTGGTTTATTATTTTGAATTGTCTGTTCTTTTTTTGGTGTCGTTTTGTCGTCAATGAGCTTAAGATTTTTAAGCTCTGGATTGTTATTTTTTTGGCATAAAGCCAAGTTAGAATCTTCATTTCTTATTATTTTACCTATTATTTTTTTTATGTTCACATTTGCATGGGTTTGCGATGTTTTTAAGGAATTTAAAATATTTAAAGCCTTGAAAATTTGAATATTTCAAATTCAAGAAAAATTTCTTTCTTGATTTTTCACGTCTCTTTCTGTCTACTTTTGTCCAAAAATTGTGCCCGACTGGTTAGGTAAATGTCATTCTTCTTTTTGTTATTTTTGTACGTAGATTTAGACTTACTTTTTACAACTTTTCCCCAAATTGCAGTCAACTCCTCATATCCGAATACCAGCGTCCAGTATTATGAACAACTCGAATCAAAAAGCTCAAGTTGAAGTTTCGGCCGCTAATTCTGAAAATAATGTTTTTTTTTAATTTTTAATTGTTTTTTTTCTACATTTAAACAAATTTAAATTTAATAACAACTTTTAATTGAATTATTCAGGTGGGCCAACTTGATCCAATCAATAATATTATTATCCATCTTTATCTCAATTCCAAGGATCGAATGTCACACACCGAAATTAAAACCCCTATTCGTGGCCTTTTCGGTATCGGAACATCTCATGGGTATGCGAATTATAAATAATCAAGCTTCATCTTTTTTTTTCAATTTTAGCGGTCCTGGGTCACATTCTGATCCAATTGTTATCACAAAAGATTTTGATCGAGACACATTGGAGTTTGTTGACGGATCTCAATCTGGTGGTTCTAATGTGATTGAAGTTAAAGCAACAGTGAGCACCCCAAATCGACAGCTCGAAAACACAGTTAATCGAGCAGTCAATCAAGAATTAAATAGAGCAATCCCAAAAGTTATGGATAGGTCAGAATCTATATCATTTTTATTTTGACAATTTTTTACGTGTCTTTTTTAAGAATGCGTGGGAGTTCAATAGAAATGGATAACATGATGAGAAAGGAGTTGGAAGAAGCATTGGTGGATGAATTGGCCAAAAATCTTGGAGAAACGATCGATAATACCGACATTACTGAAGAAGATTTATCAAAATTGATTGAGGAAGGTTTTAATGAAGTTACGAAAACAGAAACATCAACTGCTCCACCAATTATTCCAACAACAAGATCAACAAGCCGATGGACATCTATTCCGACAACTACAACAAGACTTGTTACCGCCACAACTACTATTCCCCCTAGAACCAATGATTGGTTTAACAGCGTTACCTCATCGAACCAACAAAATAATGACGATGATTATTCGATTGAAAGCGAGGATATTTCTAAGACAACATCACAATCGCCACCAAGAATTGTAATCACTACAACTGCTCCACCCACTTTTGTTCCATCGGTGACTACTACCAACTTTTACACGAATTCACCAATTGGTAGAACATATGGTGGAGAGCACGTGAGAATTGTACCAGGATTTAGAGTCACCGAAACCAGTGAACCATCGACCACTCAATCAACATCAACGACTACGCAGAAAAAAACCACGGTGACTTCTCCATCAACAACCAGTCAGTCAACGACTACACCAACAACCCCACCATCAACCTCTACTTCAACGACTCAATCGACAACTACACCAACTCCAACGACTCAATCGACAACTACACCAACTCCAACGACTCAATCGACAACTACACCAACTTCAACGACTCAATGGACAACTACACCAACTTCAACGACTCAATGGACAACTACACCAACTACAACTCAGTCAACGACTACACCAACCAGTACGCAGTTTACAACGATTTCAACAACAACACAATCAACAACTACACCAGCAACCACACACTCAACGAACGCGTTACCAGCTTCTACTACGGCAAAAACTCAGTCAACTAATGATCAACCTCAAACGCCACGAATTCAAGATCTACCAACTCAAAGACCAGAAACTGAAGTATCCCCGGCTGTGATTCCACATCATGGCGTCGTTTCATTGGCGTCAGATGAGGAGGAAGAATACGAAAATCAATTATCTCCTACTGTAACATCACCAATAGTTTCGGTTTACACAACAGGTCGAATCTAATTTTTTTTATTTTGCTAAAATTTATTTTTTTATTTTAGCGGTTCATAATCTTCCAACCAAACCACCATCATCTGCGACACTTCAACCATCAACATTCAGTCCGCCATTGGTAACGGAAGATTTAAACTCACCAATCAGCACATCCCCCTTCAACACTGTTGCACCACTCATTTTTTCCACCCTTTATCAGACAACAAAACTGACACCCCCACCATCAACAACTGCGATTCAGGTTGAACCACACACCCAATACACGGAAGAGCCATTCTCATCCAGTATTGAATGGATTTCATCGACTGGTACTACATCTGAACTTCTTGAAGAGGAAGAAGAAGAAACAACGACAACAATGATAACAAAATCAGCAGAATTTGATTCATCTGCTGAATCGACACGGGTAACTCTGACGCATATCTCACCACCGCCTATTTCAATCAGTGATGATGATTATGATTATACTAATGATTTGGTAACAATTATTCCACCTGTATTTATTGCCGTAACGCCAATTTTCACCATCGCTTCTACTTCTACTTCTTCTTCTTTTTCTCCAACTTCTTTTCCTTTTTCTTCTTCTCCAACACCACTACCAAAATTTTCGTCTACCACATCACCTACCGCTTCTACTAATCCGATGCGTGAACCACTAATGGTAGAATTTTAAATTGATCTGTAAAATGTTCCAAGCGTTTTCAGAAATATTCAAAACAACCGACCTCATCAGAAGAAATTCAACCGAACGTTGTGCTTCAGAATGGCCAATGTCCAACACCAAATGAACTGTGGGATCGAAATCGGTCCGACGTTCTTTTCCTTATAGATTCTTCTGATGCGTTCAGCGAACAGAAATTCCAGCGTGCCATAGAATTGATTGGTGATACGGTGAAGAAGTTTAACAATTTTGGGCCAGATGGTGTTCAGGTTGAATCTCAAACTTCTGTTGATAATTTGAACTTTTAATGAACATTTTTAGGTTTCATTGGTTCAATATAATGATGAGCCTTACCTTGAATTTTCTCTTCGTAAACATAACTGTAAAAAACATTTGCTTGATGATATTGCTGACACCGAATATATGGCTGGTGGAAGCCAGCTTGGAAAAGCTTTATCAAAAGTTTCACAATTCGCCTTTACAAAAAAAAGGGTTTGTTAGAAATCTTTTTGAAAGATTGAAACTAAAAATAATTTTTAACTAATGATATAAAACAATTTCGAAATAAAAAATTTACAAACTAATAAATTATGTAATGTGTTAAAAACGCGCTCTATTGACACAAAAAACGGCCACAAATTTTTTTAGCGCGCAAGTTAACATTTCATTTTTTTCAAATTTTGTATTCAATATTCTTTTCTCAATAAATCGAACTTTTAAGGGAGATCGAGATGACGCTGAAAACGTTCTGATAATCGTAACCGATGGCCAATCTGACGATCGAGTTCAACAGCCAATCAAGCTGGCCAAAGAGCACAATGTCACAGTTTTAGTTATTTCTACAATTGAAGCCAATCAGAATCATGTTAATGAATTGGCAGGTAAACTTTTGCTAAATTTTTTTCTTGAAAAAAACATTTTTTTTGAAACTTAGGAAATCAAGGAAATAATCAATTTGAGTTAGATGACCCATCTCAAGAATTATCATGGAAATTGGCGAAACGAATCAGTGATGTTAGCGAATCTTCAACATCACAAACCTCTTCAGAACCTTCACAACGCCTTCAATCAGTGAATCCAACTGATTTAGAAGGTGCCAATGTTGTTGGTCAGCTCCTACCAATTTACAACAAGCCCGAAAAAGATGAAGATTCAACCGGAATTATTCATCTTGAATGCGTTTCTGATGGTTTCAAAATCAGAATTACACCAACGCCTGGTTTTCGAGGTATCGCTGTTGTCAAAGGTTATCAAGACGATGCTCGTTGCAAATCGGTAACAATCTTTTTCGATAGGTTTTCATTTTTTCTTTCTTTTCTTTCCAGACTGCTACATCTGAAGAAGAAGTGAACATGTTCATTTCAAATAATGAATGTGGTGTAACTCAAGTTAAATCGGTAAAAATTAAAACAGGAATTCCTTTTGATTTTAATTTTGTCAAACTTTTTTAAAGATAGAACCAAAAGGATTGAATTCATCGTTAGTTTTACACTTACTTCATGACAAGGAACTAAACACTGGCGATGATCGAGCTTATCTTCTGCAATGTTTCATTGGAGCTCCACAAGACTCCGAGTTATCCACAAATCTTGACGTTATACGAAGGTAATTTAACTTGAATCTGAGATATTCTGACTTTTTGCCAATTTAGTGATCTTACCATTGCTGAAACAATCTCATTGTCCACTCTTCCACCCACCTGCACCTATTCAATCCGTAACAATAGCCCTAATGGTCCAATAATAACAAAAGCTGCTGTGGGTCAAACGGTTTATCATCGTTGGGATTGTGATGGATCCAATGAAACGCTGAATGCTTATGGAATTCAAATTCACGGATGTTATGCAAGCGATGATGTTGAACGTCGTTTTGCGTTTGTTGATGAACGAGGATGCTCATCAGATCTTTCACTTCTTTCCGATCTCACCTACTCTGATGAATCTCTTGTTGCATTTGCAGCCAGTCACGTATTCAGCGTTCACGTAAGTCATATCTAACAAGTCATAGATTTTTAATTTTTTTAGAATGCCGAATCCTTGAAATTTGTTTGTAAGCTTAGTCTCTGCACAAGAGATGGAGATGGTTGTGAAGGAGTTACGGTAAGAATACTGTAGAACAATCAATTATCATCGACTTCACCAAAATCATTTCTTTTAGCCACCAACTTGTGGAAGCGAAAAGAAGTCAGATTTGTTGTTGACAAAACGTCAGAATCGAAATCAGAACTCAGTCGATGAAGCTCTAACATCGGCGCTATCCACAAAAGTAGGGTTAACGTCTTCTTCTTCTGACGGAGTTCAAAGTCTTTTGACGTGGTTAGCGAGAGATCATGTGTTCTGGGTTGTTGCGGTTGCTGCAGTCGCTGCAATTTTGGCAATTTGTAAGCTTCATCTTTTTATCTACGGCTGAAAAAATTTTTTTAGCAATTATTTCGAGAAAAACAACAAATTCTTCGGAGACGGCGACAACATGCTCGGATCCAACATCTATGTCGGATTCACAGGTAAATTTTTATTGTGGATACAAAATATGCAACTTTTTCTAAAAAAATTGTAAAATCGATACATTTTCAGATAAATTCGCCAAGAATGGTAAATTTTATTTGTTTTTTTTTTTGGTTTCTGCTTTTCAGTTTTTTTGTTTCAATGAAGTCAGGGAGAAGCATGATTTTAAACCTCCATTTTTCAGGATTCTGGATCAATTCGTTCATCGGAAGATCTCTCCATGCATTCTGGGGTCGTCACTCCAAATCAAAGACTTTCAGAATTCATGCGAAATTTCGATCGAAGTCGTTATGTCTGAAAAATAATTTCTAAAAAATAGGCGCTGAGATTGTTTGCTGTAATAATTGCTCGGAAATTTCTTATTTTTCTGTTTTCTTTTTTGTATATTTGCTTTTTCATACAAATTCCTCCCGAATTTCGCCATTTTTTCGTCTTGGTCTCAGATTTTTCTCCTATTTTTTTAATTACTTTTTATGAAAAATTTATATATTTTACAGTTTTCATCTAAAAATATGTTCAAATTTAATTGATTTAAATAAATTTAAATTTAAAAAATCGAAAATTTTCATAAAACTAAAAATGAAAGTAAAGAGAAGAGTGAAAAGACACAGAGATCTTTCATAACTATGGCGGTGAGATACATCAAAGAAAGTTCTTGTTTAACTATTCATGGAATTTTGCTCGCGTCATTTCGGAACTGATAATTTTCAAGACTCTTATCAAAAATTTTTTTTAGAAATCAAAATCAACACTTTTTTTATTTGTGTGTTTGGCGATTTTTTTCTCCATTTCTGACACTTCATTTTTAATAAAAATCAACTTCGTCAACCAGTAGTGTCGGTTTCGTTAATTCATCAAAAACGTTTCACCATTTCTCTCGTTCTCTAACTTTTTTTTTCCTCAAAAAAAAAATTTGGAAAAACGCTGTGAAGAAAATCTGAGAAGGGAGGGGTTGTAAAATCTTTCGTTGAACACTCTGAGAAAATGTCAAAAATGTTTCAAATGTCTGTTGTCTCTACTGAATACCACACTATTTTTGTTAGATGTTCTTTCAAAAAATTTTTTTTTTTTTTTGAGAAACGGTTGGTTCGGGGGCTGAAGAGATGATAGAAGGAAAAGCTGAAGAAGAAAGGGAAAAGAGAGAAGGAATCGTGGTCTCATACCTACTAATCATCTTTAAAGTTGATTTTTCAAAAAGCTTATTGCATTTCATTTTTTATTTCTTCTTTTTTTCCAAGAGTTCAAATCCATTCCCTCTCATGATTCTTCTGCAAAAAAATAAGTTTTTATTAAAATTGACATTTTTTTCAAATTTGCTCTGAGATGTCAATTCTCCTTATTTTTTACCGTTGAGAAATTTCAAATCATAAAAAAAATTTGTTTTTATCTAAGCAAAAGCTTCCGCTTAAAATTTTATTCTTTTTTCATAATTTATTCAACCTATTTCGCCCATTATTTCCAGATGATTAAATTTGTCTTTTTATTTGGTACTTTTTCCCAATTTCTAGAAATGATAGACAGGAATGTAATTTTTTTGAATGTTATTTTTATTTTTTTTCAAATTTCTTCTTCAACTTTTTTCACTTTAATTAAATGCCCCCCCCCTTTCATGTTTTAAAAATTAAATTACCACTACAGGGACACTAATTTCTCCTCTAACATCGGCGCTTTTTTGAATTTTTTGTTTTTTGATCACAATTTAAAAATTCTTCCAAGTTTTAGCACTGAAAGAAGAAGAAATTATTTTGAGTAAATTACTTAATATTTTTCTCTGCGTCACTCTTCTTTTTTATACCAAAAAATCAACACTTATCAACTCAAAAAAACTCAACTCAACTCAACACCTCCCCAACATCTGCTTCTCTATGTATTTGTGTAGCCAATGGGCGAAAAATGGTTGAGTGAAATTAAACTCCACATGTGTGCTACAAACAAAACTCAACTAAACTTTTTTATTTATTTTTAAATAAATATGACGATGGGGGAGGGGAGGAAAAGGGTTTTGTTGTTTATTATGTGTTTTTTATTCCAATCAAACCGTCAGAAATTTTCACACCATTATCATAAAATGAAGCCCATCAGTTTAAGGAAAAAGAAAATAAAAATAGTTATTGTGTATTTCTCTCTCTCTCTCTCTCTCTCTCTCTCTCTCTCTCTTAACATTACATGTTTGTTTGATTTTATTTATTCGTTTTGTCATTTTTACCTAATTCAAAAAGCTAGTTTTTTCATTGCCAACTTTCAAATCCAAGGTTAGAAAAATTGCCAATTTTCTGTTTGTGTCAGACGTTTTGAAGTTTGTTGCACACTTCTCTTCATATTGATGGTGTCAGCAAGAAATTAGCAAATTTAATAAAGGAGAACAAATGTTTTTTTTAATTTGTTTTTATGCGACAATATTTTTTAAGAAATTGCTTTCCTTACCTTATAAAATGGGCAAATATGTTCAATTTGTTTTTTTTTTCGCGATGACTCATCGAATAACAAAAAAAGTCTCATTCATCTTTTTGGATGCTGCTTCCATCTTTCTTCTCTAGAGTTCATCCTTTTTCTTCTTCCTCTTCTTATTTTTCTTTTTCTCAATTATTCTTCATGTGACGAAAACTTTTTTTTACTGTTCGTCTTTTCAATCGTTTGGTTATGAATATGCAAACACATTTCATTTCTTTCTTTTTCGACCTTTCATTCATTGGATTTTATTAAATTTCTTCAATTTTTATGGTGTTAAAAAATTGTTTAAAAATGTATTACTCAACCTTTCCTTTCCTTTTTTTTCCCTTTTTTTTCTCTGCCTCTCCACCTATGCTTCATCCACAGTGCCGAATTGAAAGGAATTAGCATTTTGTTTGCGTTTGTCGTTGAGGTTCGCTGATCATCGTCGTCATTTTGAAAACGATTCCTCCCTACTATAAAATATACCGTTTATTTCTTTCGTTTTTTCTTCTTTTCGTCTTCTGGAAATTTGAACTTTTTTCTATTTTTAGATTTACATTATTCTACTGATTATTTTTAAATGAAACGTGTATAAATTTTGAAATGGAAGCAAACTGGTTGAATTTACTGCTACAAAAAAATTCGCTAGATCCTTTGGAACGTCTAAAACTTGGCAATGTGCTATTAGTGAGTCCAAACAAATTATTACAAGAGTTCTTCAAAAAAAAAAAGGTTAAACTATAGTCTGAAGTCTCGCAACGAAAAATATCGCCACACTCGAAACTTGTTAACGATTTTCTGGATGTGCTTGGACAATGGTTGACGGGAAGCAATTTCAAAGTTAGCGACAGATCATTTTTAAAATTTTATTCAAGCGCTAAAAATTCCAGCCTACTTTTAGGTAACCATTATTGGACTTGAAATTCTCAACGCTGCTCTTCAGACGTCTCCAGAAGTGTTGGCATCTTATTATTTTGATAGAGTGGCAATTTTTATTGAGAGGTTTTATTGATTGGCTGAAAATAATAATTTTTTTTTTTTTTTTCAAGAATGGGTGATTCAAAACAACAAGTTCGAGACTTATCAATCAGGCTTTTGCTTCGTCTTTCATATCTTGAAAATTCATCGCCCGTGGTATAAACTTATAAAATTGAAATTGCTCAAAAACAAAAAAAAAAGCCAACCTTTCTCAGATGATTCTTGATCGTCTTTGTTGTCCAGCAACCGGATTTACACACAAACAATGGCTCGTCAAAGTTGGCTCAATGATTTTGCTCCGCGAATTTCTTGTCAAAAGTTTCGCTCTCGTTATTCAACAGACAATTCAGCTCATTCCACAGCTGTGTCGTTTGAGCAATGATCCAAATCCTGAAGTTCGCGATGTTTCCACAAATGTTCTGGTGGATATGATGGTTTTTGGCGGTCAACCGATAGTGGCCAGAATTTCAGCGACGCGATTGATTAATGATCAAAAGTTTGTTTTTTTTTCTACGAAATTAAATTAATTTTATTGTAATGTTGAAATCACGCTCTGTTGACAAATATATTTTGAATATATTTTGCGAAAAACGCCAGATTTACTTCTTTTTTTTTTACAAAAAAAAACAATTATAAAGTACGCAGCGAAATTTTAGCGAAGAAAAAGCCTGGCATAATCGAAAACTGAAAAAATCAAATATATTTTAAAGCCTGAAGCTTACAATTTCTTTTATTTTTTTTTACATAACTCTGGTCAATTTACCAAAACGGAGTGTCGTTACTATTCAGTAACGAATTTATTGTCATTAATCATTGACATTTTTGTCCTCTGTCCTCTTCTTTTTTATGCATTCTTATGAATATACATTAAGTCAAGGACATTCAAATTTCTGCCGATTTCAATGCAAATTCCGGTTGATAAAACAGTGTGTCACGAAAAGAGAGACAAGGCAGAGAGGGGGCGCGCGTATTCGCGCACAAATTTTTCATCAGTAACAATTCATAATGATCCGATATTCTATCGTTGATTACAGACGAAGAATTTTGTCTTCTTCATTTTATTCCGTTGTTTCAAATTATTCACGCTCTAGTTTTCCAGTCAGCTTTAAGTCTTTTCATTTTCCGCTTTTCTATGGATTTTCGCGGTCATAACCTTCTTTCTTCATCGCCGATTTTCTAAAATAAAAATTTTTAATTTTGTTGATTCTTCTAGGATGACCACTTTGATGCAACGATATCAATCGACATTGTCGACACGTGGTAACTTGCCGCCGAAACAATCGGTAACTATTGATCTACCAACACAGCGAAACTCGTTGATACGACGATCATTACGTTCGCCAGCGAAAATTGTTCACCCATCGCGTCTATCGACACCGCCAAGAAACAGTCCGGCACCCACTACACCACCAAGCACAACAACAATCATCTCACCATTAGGAAACAACTTTGGCGCGAATCGATCACGTGAATCGATGCGATCGCCTCGATCGGTGAAGAACGCGGCCGGGACAATGTCGGTGTCACGTTATCGAAGCTCAAGCAGCGCACCAGTTGTTAACAACGCTGTCAACCAAGATGATTTTCGTAAAGCTTTCACAGCCGTACCGAAAACAGTAAGCTTGAAATATTTGTTTTTTTTTTGTGAAACCAATAAACTTTTTACAGTCAATTTTTTCAAATTATGATGCTCGCAGCAAGCTCGAATCAGCGAAAGTTATACTTTCAAATTCAAATGAGGATTGGTCAAAGCGAGCAAATCAGGTTGGATCCGTTTTGAATAATTCGGGCTGAAATTATCTGAAAAATTTCAGCTTAAACTTATCCGATCCGTAATTCTAAACAGTGACGAGACAATCGATCAGAAAATGTTAATTTCTCAAATCAATAATTTGTCCGACGCTTTCGATTTTTCAATTCGTGACCTTCGATCACAAATTGTTCGCGAAACAGCCGTCACTTGCAGGTAATCAAGCTACATATGTACATTCATGAGCCTTTAAGACTACACAATTTTACAGTTTTCTGCTTGAGACCTACGGAATGGAGCTTCGTCAAATGGGTGAGGCAATTTTAATGGCAGCGTTGGGGCAAGTTTCCGTCAGTACAAAAATCATAGCGAGCAGTGCAGCGACTTTAACAATTTTCATAATTGAAGTTGGCTTCATTTTCTGTCGTCTTGAATTTGTTTTTGAATTTCAGAAAATTCAAACTCGACAAATTTTTCAAATCATCAGTGAATTGTCAAGTTCAAAAGCAAAAGAGCAACGAAGACATTTGGCAATTCTTCTGGAAACTCTTCTTATTCATTGGGATTCAAAAAACAAACTTCCACTAATTGAAACAATCGGGCGCCTCATCAAAAATGCATTAAATGATGCTGATAGTGAAACTCGTGTAGCAGGCCGAAAAGCTTTTCATAAGCTCGAACAATTACATTGTGATGTAGCTGATTCGATTTTTAAAGAACTTGACGCATCGAAGCAGAAAATGTTGAAAGAAGGTGTCGCTTCGTCTTCATCAAGTCTGAATAGTGATCGTGAAAATCAGAATAATAATTTGATTCCAAAGCAAACGGCAAATATTAGTCAAAGTCAACAATTTTTTCAAAAACCAGCCTAAAAAAATTGATTTTTTAGAATTTTTGGCTCAAAGAAGCGCGTCAGCGGTTGATTCGAAACTTTCATTTTTGCCACGTCAATTTTCAGCACCAAAGCAGACGACGTCTTCAGGAGTTCGGCTTCCCCAATCAACGTCAACATCGTTTTGTATTTCATTCGCTGTTTTTTTTTTCAAAAAAAAACTTTAAATATTCAGCCGCCGTGACATCGTCAAAGGTGAAACATAATACTACGCCATCACCATCGACGTCAACTCATCAACAGACACCGATTCAGAGGGTGGCGTCAAATTTAGGAAGTTCATCATTTGTTGGATCATTGACTGTTGAGCAGGCTAGTAATTTACAGGAAGCAATGGATAAAGCTCGAGATGAAATGGTTGGTAAAAAAACGATGCTCCATAGTTTCAATTTCGTTTCTTCCTTTTCTAATTCAGAATCGGCAATCAAACGATGATGACGACGAGTTTCTTCTGAAAGAATGCAAATCTCAAACGACAACACCAACACGTGGAACACCAACAATTACCGAGAATCATGGAATCGATCAGATTATCCGTGGTTGCACATCAGCATCATCAAATGAGAAACGTGAAGCGATCAAAAGTTTAGCTGCAGTTTTGAGGTATTTTTTTCGATTCTCTTCAAAAACAAACATTTTCTTAAGCGACTCGAACAATTTTACCGTTGTCGAGCTGAAACAAATCGGCGACGTGCTCACAAGACTTCTGGCTGAAGGAAACACTACAGTAATGAGAAAATCATTTCACAACCTTCCACCTCTCATTGTCACTTTTTCAGATGCTTGTTCCTATTTTGGAGGCAACGTCAATTTTTGTGCGAGCGCATCACGAAAAATTGGAAATGTGGCTTAAACTGGCGCTCGGCAAACTGTTCGCGAAATTGGGCGCCGAATCGTTGCCAAACATACGATCGGCATTGCTGGCGACACAAAAATCTTTCTTGGTTTCTTTCGATCCGATTCTTCAGTTGAAAAGTGTTTGTGAATTCATGTGTGATCCAGTTCATTTATTAGTGCCGAAGGTTGAATTTTGAAAAAAAAGTAGGAAAAATTGATATAATTAAGGCTCGCCTTTCGCTTCTCGAATATTTATGCCTTCTGTTCGAAGAAATCTGGCCTGAAGATCAACGATACTTGAATCGTGACACCATCGACACCATCGATACAAATTATACACGATTAGCGATCAGGAAAATGTTCACATGGATGTTCGATCAACGTTCAGGCCCGTTATTGATGCAATCGTGTGAGCGACTAATTTGTGCCATGTTTGCCCTGAATGCTGCCGACTTTACCAAGATTTTTAACGATCTCAGTCCGGAGTGTCGTGATTGGGCTTATCGGATTCTACAATTAAATGGTCAACAACAACAGCAACAACAACAACAAAATTTGAAAAATGAAACAAAAAATGGAGAGAATAATAATTATAAAATTGTTTCGTCTCATAATCATAATCAAAATACCTCAAATATGGAAGATCGCAGTAACAGCTCAATCCGAGGTTTGTCCGAACTTTGAACTTTACACCGAACATCTGAAAGTGTTTAGATTCTAATGCTCATTATCAATCAGTAACCACACATTTTGAACCTCGTAAATCGACAGCTCATTTGGCAGAAAATCTTGCGGCTCAATCGATTTACATCCGAGAGCAACTCGATTCGCTTCGAGTTTTGTCCGATCCACAACGAGTGAATGAAGCAATGGCAAATTTGCATGGAATGATGTGTGAAGGATCGTTCTCATTGTGGAATCAGTTCTTTGATGAATTATTAGACAATATTTATCAGGTGACTTTAATGAATTTATGATTTAAAAATCTGGAAATTCAAGATTTTAACAATTCCAATGGCAGAGATCCGAAAAAAGCTGGCTCTTCGAATTCTTGCTAAAATGTGCAATGCTCAAGCATCCCGCTTGTTTGACAAAACAGAAACCACCATTTTGAAAATTCTTCACGCCTCCATCACTTCATCCGACTTGTCAACAATGAGCGTCGCTGCTGAAGATTGTCTCCGCACATTATCGACACATTTACCACTGCCGCAAATCATCAAAGTCTCTCGACGCGTTCTCAGTCAAGACGACGACGCACGCTCAGTTCTCATTCTTAAAATGTTGACACGAATGTTTCAAGAAATTGATGGTGACGAACTTTCGCTGATTGTTGATGATGTAGCGCCGTGTTTCGTCGAAGCCTACGAATCAACATCCATGTCGGTGAGAAAATGTGCAGTTTTCGGATTAGTCGAGCTTGTTCGACGTTTAGGACATTCAAGAATGTCAAATCATCTTCAATCCTTGAATTCCAGCAAGGTGAGTTTCTCTTTCTAAATTTATGGGATAAAATTAACAAAAAAATTTCAGCTTAATTTAATTGACCTCTACATTGACCGAGCAAAATCATCCGAGTCTTGTTCGAGCTCTTCTAATTGCTAGTTTCCGCCCCCATCCATCCCCTTTAACACGGGTTAACCACACATTTTTATTGAGACGAATAAATGTTCATATTATATTTTGCTGCAACAGAAATTATTCCAAATTTTTAAATAAATTGACAAGGCTAAAATAACAACGGCTGGATTTAAAAATGGAAGCCATATCTGGACAGATTATTAAAAGCATTGAAATCGTTACTTTTTCATTTTTGTTCATAAAACCGATGCATTAAAACAAGAAAACGGTAAAATTTAATAATTGTTAAAAAAATTGAACAATGGTGAGGTCTGGAAGTTGAATTTTTTTCGAATTTTACTTTTTGCTTACTTTAAAAGAAATAAAATGAATCTATAATAAAAACCACAGCTCAACCTATCTTGCTCGGATTGTTATTTCATCCTGACCAAACGCGGTTTCGAAAAATGATCAACGAGAGAAATAAAAAATAATTCCCTGAAATTTTAGAAAAAAATATTTTTAGATGAAACCATGGACAAACCGTTGTCACCAAGCAAAAAATGAATTAAATAAATAAAATATTGAAAAGGAAATTAACAAGAATCGATACATTTTCACTTTACAATCAGACAGAATCAAATAAATCAATAAACGATTCAATATAAAAGAAAAAAGAAACTAAATAATCTTGGAAAAGAATATTTCCAAGTTGATTTTCATTGCTAAAAAAAAGATCAAAATCTATAAATTTATAATTTACGGAAAAAATTCATTCTCTATTATTTTTTTGATTTTTAAAACGTATTTTTTAAAAAAAGAATTTATTTTTTGAAGAAAAAATTTTTGATTTTATTGATTAAAATAACTTCGAAATAAAAGCGCAACATATGAAATGACTCGGATCACAATAAATAATGCGAAAAGCATAACTATATCAAATCCTTTATTAGCTGCTGAGAAATCAATCTGAATTACTTTTGGAATTTTTCAATACTTTGTTGTTGAGTTTTTACCGATTCTAGAACTTCCAACCCATTTTTCGGGCATGAAGATAGAGCAAACGCTGAAGCTGTCGAATTTATACATTCTGGAATTACAGCCACTGATTCCCATTGATTTATAGCCAATGCTTCATAACCATATCTGAAATTTGGAAAAGAAAAAGAGAGATTCATTCCGATTACAAAGCGTTGATTTACTTGAAATAAGAGAGCGACGAAAGCCACGTGAAATACGGCGGAATGGCGTCGAAAGTAATAAAAAATCCACCGAACGCCATAATTGGCACCACGAAAATTGGCAGAATTGTCATCGCAACATCGGTGTTGGCGAAAATTGTAGCGACAGCGTAAGCTGAAAATTCAATTTTTCTAATTTTTTTCTTTTCATTTTTTCCTCACAAACTGAAATGGCAACATTTGTTATCAGAATTGTGATAAGTGACGCAAAATTATAGCTCCAAAAATTTTGATAAAGGCCAGACAACCAATAGACAATTGTATTGTAAATAATTGGAAGAATTATATATTGGGGAAGCTGAAAAATTGAAAAACAATCATTTGAAAAGCAAAAACAATTTTAATAAATTTGAAAGAGTCAATACATTCTATAGTACAGTGGAGCGCACTTTCACACTTTTGTTAATTAAAACAATTTCTACGCGCGTAGGTCAAAACCAAAATAAATGAGAAGATTTTTGGTTTGATGGAAATGTATTCTAAAGAAAACCTCTGCAATATTTTTAGCTAAAAAATAGGCGCTTGTTCTATAAACTCCATTGGCATTTTCTCTCATAACAATTGGAAGTTCAGCTGTTATAACGGGAACATTTGGAAATTGAAGCATGAAATTCATATTTCTAATATGATTGAACATTATTCCATTAACTGAAATAATTGTTGCTGGTGTAATTGGAGTTTGAAAAAATACAATTCCAGTTATAGCGGCAGTTATCTGAAAATTTGAAATTTCCGCTAGTTTTTTATTTCCTTTTTTTTTTCTTTTTTTTTTTGCTAAAACCAACAATTATTTGCATAAATCGAACTGATAAAAGATTCGGATCACGAATCACAGTTAGCCAGGATCTCCATGACAGTGCACAAAATTGATCCCAAAAAGAGGCGTTGTAGCTGAAAAATACCGATTCGGATTATTCTCGGTGTCAACAAGTTTTGCTTTAAACCCTTGGTTGAAGAAATTCTTGCTTTTCTCTGTACAAATACTCGCTTCAGATATCGATCCAATTTGATTTTTATCCGCATTTCCGATTGCCAATACTGATTGTCCAAGATCGCTTTGAAGAAATCCTTGACGAATTTTCTAAAAAACCAAGTTCTGGTTTTTGTTTAATCAAATTTCTTCCGTACCGAAATAGTTTTTAAAGATGTCGTTCTATCCTTATCAATTACAGCCAATGTTCGGATTAAATGATCGGCTGGGTTATAATATGGTGGACATGGATATCCACATCGTTCAAATAATGGAACAGCTTGATCTCCAGGTCCCAGATAAATGATCCGCCCACACGCCATAAGACAAACACTGAAAACATAGTTTAAAATAGTGCGACAGACATTTGCCGGGTTAATGGAACATTGATTTATCGCCTACTTATTAAATAATGAATAAACTTGACTACTCGGTTGATGAATTGTTATAATAATTGTCATTCCAGCATCGGCAAGACGTCTCAATGCTTGAATCACATGTCCAGCCATGAACGCGTCAAGACCCGACGTCGGCTCATCACAAAACAAAATCTTCGGACATGTGAGAATTTCGGAGGCGAACGCGAGCCGCTTCTTCTCGCCGCACGACAATCCCTTCAATTCGTTCGGAATTCCGATCATTGTGTCAGCGCACTTTTGAAGGCCCATTTGGGTGAGCACAGATTCAACGCGCAATTTTCTCTCGTGCTCTGAATAGTGACCGCCCATTCGGAGACGAGCCATGAAAGTCAGATGTTCGCGAGCTGTCATTGTGCCAACAAAAACGTCGTGTTGCTGAACAAAAGCTGAAATCTGAAAACAAAAAAAAAGGAAGGTATTTTCCTATCCCAGCTTTTCCAAAAAAAGTTCAACTTCTCGAATTTTCCACTTATTTGTTCGTTTTCCATCAATCAGAATTGTTCCCTGAACGTCGAGATTGTTCAAGTTCCGTGAAGTGAGCACATTGAGCAACGTTGTCTTGCCAGCTCCGCTGCTTCCCATTATTGCTAAAAGTTTTCCGGATTCGGCCATTCCGGAAACTGAAAAAACAAAAATTCCCCAAAAAAGCATAGAACAGAATCAAAATATGATCTCTTACCGTTGTGAAGAATTTCCTTCACTTTTCGCGGTTTTCTATTGCTCAATCGATCAGCAATACTCGACGCTTTCGTTTCGGGACCGGTGACATTCAACGACGACCAGTAAAGATTACAACCTTCCGGGATTACGGGCTCATTCAAAAGTGTTGCCATCGGTGCTTCGATGCCGATTAATTCTTGCTTTTCGTCAGTTCGAAATTCGTCAAGCATCATTTCTCTTCTTTTCCAGTTCGGGGTTTGAATTTATTCGGGAAGTGAGAGGGGTTTACAACCGAGACAAACAAATTTTCAAAAAAAAAAAACAAAAAAAGGTTTGTGAACAAAGAAAAAATAAATAAATACAAAACAAAGTTTGTTATACTTTGAAGTGTCGATCTCCTCCTTTTTTTCTTATCATCCAACTTCAACATTCTCTCTCTCTATTTCTCTCGCTTTTTTTCACTATTTCGTTTAGAATTGAGCCAATTAATTGTTATCATTTTTTTTTGTTTTTTTTTTCAAAGTGCAAGAGAGACACAGAAGCAAGATAATACAGTTTTTTTTTTTGATAATATCTGTGCCATTATCGATCAGAGATTATTTTATTTATTTAATGATTGAAGGAATTTTATTATGTTAAGTACGTAAAAAGGATTAATATTTTATTTTCAGCTTATGAAAATATTAAAAAAAAAAACCAGTTTTGAGAAAAATAAAATAAGAAAACTTCAATTTATAACTTTTTATTCAGTTGGCGTTTGAGGACTTGATGATATGCCGCTGCTTGATGTGTCTTTCTAAAATTTCATTTTATTCAAAACAGTTTTTTGAGATTTCAAAATTTTGCTAACTAAAGCTTCCTTTTTTTAAAATTGAAAATGCTTCTCTTATTTTAAAGAGTACGACACTCCGCTTTTTCTAAATTTGCTTACATTTAAATGAAACTAATTTTAGATCTTTTTTGAAATTTATCAGTTAAAAAAAATGGGCGTTAAACTAACTATTGTCTCATCAACGATTGTATCAGTTTTTCGTCTCAAAACCACAAATCGAATTGGAGTTCCATTTGAGTCCGAAATCAATTTTGTTAACATCAACGCTGATTTGAATTGTTCTCCTGATCGTTCATTAATTTCCAGAAGGCTAAAAAAATAAAATGTTATTCTGCATTTTGATATTCTTCCTCACCAATCATTTTCATTTAATGGTAAATTTGCTCCATTGACTTTAGTAATTTGAAGGCATCCTAATCGACCATGAGTAACAGTTATATCGCGTGTCGTTAATGGAGTTTCAACAGCTAATACTTGATCATAACTTGTCAGTTTAACAATATCAAAAAGAGTTTTATGTTGATTTTTTGTTGTCGACACTTCATCAGCAACAATTTCCGGTCCAGCTTTGATAATCGTTTGAAGTTCTTGAATTAATTTCTTTCGACTTGATTCATCACCAACTCCTAATTGAAGCAGTGTCGTCTCATCCCATTTTAATAAATCTTCTCCCCGAATATCATAACCAATGAGAAGGGATGCAATTTCATCCATTTGTGATGATTGAAGCCACAGAAGTACATCATCAAGTGTCCAATCCTTAATTTTTTGCCAATTCAATATTTATCGATTTTTCTACGTTTTTACTTTAACATATTTCCTTTTCCATGCTGCTTGATTCATTTTTTCTTTTGCTCGCCTTGTCCTCTTTTTTGACACTCGATGCTGTTCCATGTTTATCATTGTTGTCGTTTCTAAATCAGGGCACGATTTTCGAAGTTGAACACTGAAAATTGAAAAAAAAAATTATTGATTCGTATATTTTCTTTTTCGCTCGTGCCATGATTGAAAATTGCATCGATTATTATTATTGTTTATATTATTGTTTGAAACATCTTCTTTTTTAGGTCTCAACACGGCAACTTGATTTTCAGTATCATCAACTGTAATATTTGCTGCAATGAAAATTTGTAGAAGTATTTCAGTTGGTGCTAGGAAATCTCACTTTTAAATTCTGGCGAGTTTGACGCGCTTGAACTTGGACTCGAGTTTGGTGAACTTTGCGATTCGGCAGACGCCGACAATTTTCGTCGCGACACCATTGACGACCTTTCTATTCGAATCGGAATTCGCGTTTTGTCGCCGTTTGGAAATTGAGATGCCATCTGATTTTCACCAATGACAATTGATGTTCGATTCGAGTCACCCGATTTACTCCGACGTGTCAAATCAGTAAGGTTCATACTTTGCGGGCGATGATCATCTCTGAAATTTTTAAATTATGGAAAAATTTGTATTTTCTTTTTTTTTCGCTCAAACCTCATCGCTTCAGAAAGTGATGGCCGTGAATTTTTGTTTCGTTCTCTAAAAGTCCAGTTTCCCATGAAGAATAGCGGCTTCTTCGAGCTGACACAAAAAACCTTTATAATATTGTTGATTTTCTTTAAAAAAAACCTTTTTGAAAAAATTGATCCATTATTTTTTGATGACGACGAAGAAGTCGTCGTTTTCGTTGTTTGAATCGGTATTAGCTTTTCGTTGATCAATGTTGGGTTCATCATCATCATGTGCGAATTCATACCACCCGTTTTCATCGATTGATTATAGCGAGTGAAGCGACGAAGCGATGGTTGCTCGTCACAATATAAACCAGCGATCTGAAATTTCAAGTTTTTATCGATCAAATTCAAACAATAAAATATTAAATAGAGCATTTTATCAATTTGAATGACTTATCAAGGGATCAAAATGAAAACTCCAATGAATATTTCGGTTAGATGCTTCAATAAATAAAATTGAAAAAAAAAGAAGAACGAAATCAACCAAAATCTGTCATTATGAATGAATTTGTTTCAACTTATTCTTCTTCTTCTTCTATCTTCTGCTTCATTTCTTGATTTTACAGATTAGTTGCTGTCCGACGCGCGACGTTCTCCCGCTTGTCCGGATTATTATGAGTGGTTGCCGTCAACGACATAGAAAAACACTTCACGGTGTTAAAACTGAATACAAAAATCAAGGCGGCGGGGCGGCGAGGGAGAGAAACAAAAAACGTTTAAACTGAGATCATTAAACAAGTGGCAGAAAATGGTGACCGTTTGAAATAACTTTTGAAAATTTGTTTGGTTTGACTTTGACTTTGACAAAAAATAAAAATTACAAAATACAAAAAGTGGTTTTAGAAGAAACAGGAATAACTTTAAAATGTTTTTTTTTAAATTTCCTTAAAAGATGGAATATTTTGGTGGAAAATCAGTAAAACTGTTTTTGAATAACAAAAGTCAGAAAAAAAAGAAATAAATAAAAATTGGAATTTGTCCACCATTTTCGTGATCTGACCTGGTTACATAAACCAAAAAAGAAAAAAAGAAAGGAAAAAAATCGGAGAAAGAAAAAGAGAATGATTTTTGTTGCTGTTCAATAAACTCAGATTTTCATCAAAAATTTCAACTACTCACTTCCGGGTATTGACGAGTTCGAAGCATTTCTTCGTTTATTCGTTGTCCACGTGGCGATTGCCTTAAATTTTCTATTTATTCTACAAATATTCGAATGTCTAATTAATATATGTGTATTACTTTACAACCGGTTCAGAAAAATGTAAAAATTCGTGATGATTTAATCGAAGAGGTGACGAATATCTAGAACTTTTTTTCTGTTGATGTTGTGAAGGATGTGATTGAAAATAATGCGATCTAAAATTGAAAAAAAACTTTTTTTTCAGTTTTTTTTTGCTTACCGACTAACACAACCAACTGAATCAATTGAATGACTTCTTGGCTGATTGTTTGAATGATTTACAATTACCGTAACTGATTGTGATTGTGGATGGGCTCTCTGATTATTAATTGAATTATTTGCCCATCGGTCTTCTACCATAGGCTGAAAATTAAGTATAATCGGGCTTCAAATAAGGAATATAAATTACAACAAAAAATTAGTTGTAAAAACAAAAAAATGAAGGTCATAGCGATGAAACTGAGAAAAAATAGAAAATGGGGGTAGGGGGCGATGGTTGATCGGCACAGCTGTGTTTACACATCAAAAAGGAGTGGTTCAGCCAAAATGGGGGAAAAAAAAAACAATTTTTTTTCAGATTCTCAAAATATTTTTACAATTTATCCGATCTGTTCTTCTTCTTTTTTTTAAATCAAAAAGAAAAGAAAATAAAATAAAAATGAACAGAATCATAAATTGGCAGATTTCTCTCACTTTCACTTTAATTGTCGCTTTTTCTAATTTTTTTTTCTCTCTTTCTCTCTTTCTTTTTTTTTGCTTTTCATCGCAACACCAAAACCAACGATTTAAGATTTTTTCTCTTTTGGGGCAGATAATGGCAATTTATATTCAAATAGAAAAAAATGAAAGTTTTAATTTTTTTTGTTAATTTTAATTTAAAGTTTGAGTCTCAAAACAAAAATGCATCCAATTTTTCTACGAAATTAGTTCTGAAATATGCGAAGGCAAAAAAAAAGTAACATACATGTTTCTATAAAAAAAGTTTTTAAACATTTACATAATTTTAAATTCATCAATCATTTCACTTTTTTCCATTTTCTCTTTGCGCGATGTTTCTGCTTTTTAACCCAAATCAACGGTTCATTGCACCAGCTGAAACTTACAAAAAAAAAAAAGAAAAAAACAAGTTTTGTTCCTCAATCTTTTTCCATGAAAAAAAAAACTTTCTTTAAAACATTTCAAAAAAAAAATTTGTATGAGAAATTCGAGGAAAAATGAATTTGGCATATGACTTGTCTATTAAAAATTGGTGGCTTAAATGTTTATTTTATATTTATAAATAATATAATGTATTCAAAAATTTTGTTCGGGACAAAAAGCTTGGTAAACAAATAGACATGGAATTTGGAGACACAGAGAACATAAAGAGAGAGAGACTGAGAGAAAGAGAGAGAGAAAGAATAAAAAATCAAGGAAACGCAGACAATTGCCACATGTATTTCACCTCGTTCGATTTATAATAAAACATTCAACTACTACACAACACTTATTAGCTTTTTCTCAAATTGTGGTTACAGTACTGAAATGAGAAGGAAGGTGAATAAATGGTTGAAAAAAAACATGAGACGACAGAGATGCTAGAAAAAAAAAAAATTTTTTTATTGTTGGGCGGTTAATTTTTTGAAATAATTTCGAGTATTTAATATTACATCGAACATTTTTAAAATAAAATTTACCATTTTTTCTCTTTATTAAACCGGCTATTTTTTTGAAAAACTCCCAAAAATTTCTTGAAATTAAAAAAAAACATTTTTCACAAAATAAAACTAGAAAATTCCAATAATTTTTTGTTTTAACTATTTAAAAAAAATTGATTGCAACTTTTTGGTTTGTTTATTTATAGAAAAATCAGATTAAAACTGGTATGAATTTCAGATTTTCTTCCTTTTCTCTCCGAGAACTCTTCTCTCTCTCTATTTTCTTTAAATTCTTTAGGGAAACTAAAAAAAAGTGTAAAAATACAAAAAGTTTAACAACCGTGAATGGAAAAAATGTAGAAAATAAGAAAAAAGAAGGAAAGGAACGATGCAAATCTCCTTATCTAAAAATGATGCCCTTGTCAAGATTTTCGATTTTGATATCGATTTGGATCCATAAAAAGGTGGGACGAGACAAAAACACCCTAAACAATTAAAAAAAACTGTGGTGGAAATCTTTTTCTACGTAATCCACGTGAGATTTTTGTTTCGTTTCTTGAGATTTTTTATTATTAAATTATCAACAAAAAAAAATAAATTGATTGATTGGAATTGAAAATAAATTATAATTTATGTATAAAGAATGAAGCAGAAGAAAGTGAAGCATTAAAATCTTCACAAGGTGAAAACGAAAGGCGGAACATCTCCTACCCTTCCCAAGCTTTTTCGTGTGATCATTATTTTCTTGGATCCGATATAATCAAACAACAAGAATTGCTTTTTCCCTATCTTTTGATTATTTATTATAAATACACGTTCACATAGTTAACGAACATTTTGTGACCGTATGAGAAAAAGAAAAAGAAAACAAATCTGAGATTCAACTCCGGTATCAAAATGATTAAAAAAACTTATGAAGCTATGGATAATAATTTGTGGGAGTTGATTTCTTTTTTGTCGATCAAACTTCAAAAAAAAAAGCACAACATTTTGTAGTACTCGTGGAGAAGAAGAGGAGAACAAGAATGCAGAGTTTTAAAAAATCTTTCAAAGAACCAGTGGTTTGTAGGCTGATAAGAAGTAAGAGAAAGAGAAAGAAAGAGAGAGAAAGGGAGAGAGAGAGAGATAAAACCTTGAAAATGTATTTGACATTCTAAAATAAAATTGTTGAAAATTCGAGAATTTATTATTGTTGTTATTTTTTTTCATTCTCTTCCGAATGGTAATAATATATTGGAGAAAAGTATTCGAACATCAAGATTTTATAAAATGACAATCACATTTAACGGAGATGATTTTCGAAAAGGTCACGGACAAGAAAAAAAGCAACGAAAAACAAAAAGGATCTAATAGTAAATTGGTTTAGTGACCGAGATTTAACACCAATTTTTTTTTGGTTCTTAGTAATTCGTTCGTTCGAGCTTCAAATTAACTATTTGCTCATCTCAATTTTTGAATTAACAATTCGTTTTTTTGTAAACCCGCTGAAATTTTTAAAAGAAAATTTCGATGAGTTTAAATACTTAAAAATTGAAAAAGAACAAGCTTAAAACTTAGTTATAAAACATTGAGTAGATTGTCTTATGTTGAACAATTTGCGTATTATCCAACCTATATAAATGAAAACTAAAAAGCATTCATCATTTTATTAATGATGTTACATAAGAAAGACATGTTTTTTTTTATTTTTCTCTAATATCTCCTTATAAACCTCACTGTTTGACATTGTTTCGTCAAGTTGCAAATGTTGAGAAATCAAGAAATTCAGATGAATCCAGACAGGATCAATCATAAATCAACAAACTATTCAGTTTTTATGAATCCAATCTAATCCACCAGTTATTAATCAATATTAATCGTTAATACTGTTAAATGAATATAAAATAGGGAAACAAAATGAAGAAAGAAAAAATAGGAATACATTGAATTAAAGTGATGATTGAACTTTACAGGAAAAAAATCTCAGTAAAACAATATTGAGATTTTATAAAAGTGTCAAGTTGATGCTTTCATGAACTTGCTCATGAACAAACAAAAATGTTTTAGATAAATAAATAAGAAGGGGAAAAGTTCAAAATTTCTAGTTTTTTTAATTTAAAATGGGGGAGTGTCAATGAGAATGTTTAAAATTAGTTTTCATAATTCTGGCTGACAACTTAAAAAATATCTGGAAAACTGGTGTCTACAGATTTTCAAAAAAAACTAGGGTAGTTGAAAATTATGTGGCGATAAATGCCACCAAGACCTTGAGGTGAATTTATTTTTTTTCAATTTTTATTAGTACCAATTTTGTAAAATAAAAACTTACATAGTCTGGCGGAGGTTCGTATGGTCGAGCAAGCATGCCGAAGTTGTTTTCTGTAAAAAAAAAGTACATTTTTAACCAATAACAAACCTATTTTAGCTAACGAAAGTTTATTTTATGAAGAAAAGGAGAGAAAAAAATGAAAAAATAAACATTAAAATCGCGTCCAATCCGAAATACACACCTCTCATGAAAAAAAACATAGGAAGCCGAAATTTAAATAAAGAAAAATGGATGACGGCGGTGCGGGCGGAAAGAAAATCAAAATCATACAAAAGGCATTTGTCGTTGTGAGCTCATTGAGTCCACATTTGACAATCAAACCATTTGTGCATGTTTTTTTTTTCAAAAATGCCAAGTGCGACTTTCGCGAGAAGAAGGAAGAACACAGATTTCGAATTTAAATTCAAATAATATATTTTTTTGTGTTGTTATTTACACAAGTGTTGATAGAAAAAAGGTGTGACCATTTGTGGACAAACATTTTTGTCAATCTGCTTTTACTAAAAATTTCTGTACTCACTGTAAGCTCGTTCTATTGAAACTCTACACTTTATTGCGCCAGCGAAATCGGTGCGTACTTCAAAAAAATATTGAATATTTGAAATTTCACCTAAAAAAATGAAGTAAATAAACACTTAAACTTTACTAATAGATTGTTGACAGCAAAAATGAGTGAATAAAGAAGAGGTGGCCTCGCCAAGAAATCATCTGATTCAAGATTTGATCCAGGAAATCAACGAAGAGAAAGGATAAAAATGCATGAATTGTATATCAAAGAAATGATCAAATCATCAACTACCGGAAGAATATAAAATAAGAAGGATATACTCCTATCATTTACAATAAATAAAGGTGGAAAATACTAATAATAATAATAAAAAATAATTGATATGTGAAAGAAAAGAAGAAGAATAACTGTTTTCTTTTCATTTTCCCTTCCAGTTTTTTTTGTTGAAACTGAAAAGAGAAAGCAAATAGAAAATAAGAAAATTGGAAAATAATTTTGACGAGAAAAACGTTTCAAAAATTGTTGTTGTCTAAATTGCAGGGCCCTACTGTACTTTAAAGGAACACGTCGTTTAAGGATCGATGACTTTTTTCCTTTACATCGTGCTCCTTCAAAATGATTTTCAAATTTAAAAAAAACGTTGAATCAAGAAAAAACAAACAAATTCGGTAAATTGTTCGATTATAATCGCGCTTGGTTGGATTTCTGCACTTTTTGTTTATTTTTCAACTTTTCTCGTTATTGTTTCCGGTGTCCGAGAAAGCAATTATCTATAAGAAAAATAATATTTTTTCGACTTTTTTTTCTGATTGAATCAGAATCTAAAATGCAGAATTTCAACGATGGCTTTATTAATAGAGAAAGACAATCAAAATAATTCAAAGACATTTTTAGTCGAAGACGACGAAGACAAAATTATCGCCTTCGATTGGATTCGATTGGATTGGATTAGTTTGGATTTAAAAAAGGAAGAAGAAAAATGAAAATCACGAGAGAAATAGAAAGAGAATTATGGCGAAAATGGACATGTTTGAAGACTTAAATTTGATTTGCTTTATTGACAATTAATTTTATATTGTTTATTTATTAGGAAATCTCGCCAGCCAAAAAATCGGCGGAAACTATTTTTTTCAAATTGAAAAAAAAGGAAAAAAAAACAAATCTTATCAGGTAGAATCGTTTGTACTTTTCAATGGTGGCAAGACCTATGTGGCTTCAAAAAAAAATACGAGGATCTCTCGGCATAAATGAAGGAAGCTAAACGCTGCATTAAAAAAACGTTCTTAAAATTTCTTCAAATATGTCGTTTAAAAAATGGAATTTTCCATTTCAGAAAAATCAATTTCATTTATGAAATGACGAACAAGAAGAACTAACGAAAGATCCTCTTCAGATCATTGAACAAAAGAAATCGAAAAAATAAGGAAAGGGAAATAAAGAAAGGTTTGGATTACATGAAATAATAACGATTTTTAAATGCAAACAATGAATCTCAACTCGAAAACTTTACAAAAAAAAATCATGTTTTTTCCTAAAAAAAAAATTCGAATAAAAAATTAAATTTTCGAAGAATAAAACCACGCTCTATTGATAAATAAATATTTGAATTGAAATTGAGAAAAATAAATTAGAACAATTTTTTTCCCACTCCAGAATTCCAGAAAAAAAACATTTTAATTACATTCGTAAAACTTTGACAGAAGTGATCACAAATTGATTTGTCTTGTTTTCATTTTCTTTCAATTTCCGCTCTTCATTTTTTCTTCTGTTCGCTGACTTCTTTTCATTGGATTCCGCATTGAAAGATGAAGGGAATTTGGTCAAGTATTATTTGTACATGTTAAAACTGATTTTGAATAAATCGACATTATGTAATAACGGAGTATCGTTGTTTTTATAGAACTAAATTTCTGTTTTCATGAAATCTTTCCAGACTGCATTCAAAAAGACTTAAAAGAAAATGAATCGCTGGATAAAAAACATTTGAATTGATTTGCGTTAAATCGGAATTTTGTACAAAATATTGACAATATTTGAAAAAAGAAAATTAGGCCAAAAAAGAGATATGAAAAAAGACAAAAAAAAAAGAAGACAAAAATAAAATGAAAACAACTATAAATCACCAAACCACATCTGTCTTGTCATATTTGCTTCTTCCATTTTTGATTTTTCTTTTTCAAACTCATTTCAAAAATCATCAAAAAAAAAAGATGAAGCCGATCGAAAATGTTGAAAAATTTGAAAAAGCGAGAAAATATTCCCAAACATTTTTTTGACAAAAATGGCTTTTTCACAAATTTTCCGATGCGCCGCATTGTTCAAAAAAGTGAAGATTGTTAAGAAAAAAAAACTAAATTTCTTCCCTCTCAAAAGGAAGTTCATTTTGATAAAATTCCAAAACAAAAAATAAAAAATCACGAAGTTTTCACGGGGAATCATAAAACAAAGTGGTTAATTTACATTTTTTCCTGGTGGAAGAAGAACAAAGGCGGAGAAGAAGAAGAAGAAGAAGAAGAAAGACGAAAAAATGGGAATTCATATAATCCAAAAACAATCGGAGATCAACCTAAATTTAAAACAAAAAAAATTTTCGAGTTTGAGTTTTTGTTTGAATAAGAACAAAACTTTTTTTCAAGAATGTTTGACATGTTAAAGTTCAGCTTTCAAGTGGCAACTGAACAAAAAGAGATAAAGAAAAACACTTTGAACATAGAAAAGTTTTTGGAAAAAAACAAATTTCCAGCGCGAGATTCATCAGAATTGATAGATGAGTGAGTTTTTAAATATAAATAGAGGGAGAGAGAGAGAGAGAGAGAGAGAGAGAGAGAGAAAAAATAACGAATTTTAAAAAAACTTGACGAAAAAAAACTGGAAATTTGAATCGGCATTTTCAACATTTGCTCGATAAGAATCTCTTTTTTTAATTTGGTTGAATTGGATCGAATCATCAAATTACGAACCAAATTTGTTGATTAAGAATTTTACGTCATAACCAACTTTTGTTTTGATTTTTATCGGGTAAGTAATTGAAAAAAAAAGTAATTAAAAACCTTTTTTCTCAACAAATTTGATTTCCACAATTCCCATTTTTTTTTAATTCGCCTCTGGACGACTCAAAATTCATTGAGATACTTCAGAGTTCCAGCCTCCTTAAAATCTACTAAAAAATGAAGGGAAGAAGGAAAAAAGATTCATAGAAATGAAAGGGAAAGGATATTTAAAGTTTGGCAAGGTTGCATTTCTCTTTATTTACTAAAATTGTTGGAAAGAAAAATGAAAGAGAGGGGAAGGAGAGGAGTGAGAGGGAGGTTACTTAATTGACAAGGTAGAATTGAATTAAAAAGAAAAGTTAATGGAACAAGTGGTAAAACAAAAACAACGTCACTCCAGTTTTACGCTTCTTTTTTTTTGGTTAAAAAAGAAAAAAAACGTTTTACCCCCAAATTTTTAAATATCAAAATCTAACGACACTTCATTTTTACGAACGTGGGAATTCTAAATTTTCCAACGATTTTTTCAAAATACTACTTATTGAATATTCGTTTTTCCTCACCATCTCCACCTCCACTTAAAAATCAAAATAACCTCATAAGCTATTGAAGTGTATAAGTAATAATTCAAGATGTGAATAAAATAAATGACTGACTGACTGACTGACTAATGGTGTTTTGACACCACTGCATATTATAATTACAACAAACCAACCAACCTAAAAAGTATTTTCAATAAATAAAATTAACTTGAACTTGTCACAAGAAAAAAAAAACAAAAATTTTGACACCATAAAAATTGAAAGACCTTGGACGAACTTCCACGTATGGTTTTTACTTCAAAGAAGAACAATAATAATTGAATTGGGGTTTTTATTTATTTGCATATCTTTTTCTTTTTCTTTTGTTGAATTGGTTATGTTGATCACCTGTGGTGTCTCGTCTCAGTGAGAAATTTAAGACGTTTATAATTTTTTCTTAAGAATCAAAAATGTATAACTTAAATTTTCAGAAATACTTTAAAAAAAAAACTAGATTTTAATCAAATTTTCTTACAAAAATCTCGAACACCAATTTTTTTAAACCAAAAATGCGTGCCTAAATTCACGACTTCCTCATTTAAATTCATGCAATCAATTTCAGAAAATTAAAAAAAATAATGTGATCATTTTCTTCAATTCTCATCACTTTTTGTTTAAAACGAACAGTAATGAAATAATAAAAAAAATGGAAAAAATAAAATAAAAAATACCGAACCAACAATTTCGTTGGCAACGTTTAATCCCCTTTCAACCCTTTTCAACCCCTACCTGTCCTAAAAAACATAATTCGACCACTTAAAAAAAAATTTATAAATAAAAACCTCAAAAAAGTTACCAGAGGTTTGAGATGTCAACGAACAATTTATGATAAAGTATGGGGCAAAAAAATTTAAAAAAAAACAAAATTAAAAAAAAAACAAGTAAGACAATTTTAAAATTTGAAAAAGCTCTAAAACGGTTGACGCAATACAAAACACATAAAAAGAGAAAAACAGAAACAAATTATAATTTTATTGAAGAACAAGACCAATTTGTTCTGGTTTAATATCAGCGCATTTCCAATTGTACAAGTAATATTGCAAATTGCCATCACCTTTTCCAAATTTCAGATCGCTGAATACCTCACCATTGTCCATTAAATCTAATGCATTAAATACGTCAAATTGTTCCTGTAAAATTTTAAATTAAAATTAAGAAAAAAAGTAACAAAAAAACAAAACTAATTTTTTTTTTCGTTTTAAAAATTTACCTTGTTTGCCAATATGAGAGCATCATTCAATAATTGTTTCAATGGAACACTTTCAGCCGCATAATAATACAAATATGCCGCATTGATCGCTTTGTGTTGACTGTTACCCATTACCGATGATGGTAACGAATAAAATGAAACAAAATCAGTCACTTTTTTAGATTCGTTCTGAAAAAAAGCAAAAAATAACGTTGTAATTCTATTTTTTTCTGATTACCGTCACAACATACGAATAGACAACATCTTTTTGTGGCAACAAAATATGTGCGACCTCTTCTTTCTCCGTAAACACTGGCGCTAGTTTGTATTTTTCCAAACTTTTTGCCAAAAGCTTCATTACTTGTGGCACATCGCTTTCCGTCATTTCGCGAATATTTTTTGTTACCGGTTCATTTGGAAGTTTGTAAAGCTTGATGGTTCGAGCAATCGTCATTTTTGCCGATAAATGCGAAAAACGAACTTCGATCAACTTTTTTGGATTTAATGAACGATGCCAATACCTAAATAAATACTTGATGTTAAAAAAAAATAGTTAAAAATGATTAACTTAAAATTAATTAGTTACCTGCAAATCGACACCGGTTTTGGGATGACAATACCAGCCGTGAAAGCAGCTTGAAAAATTCCTTCTAAATTAACACGCCGTGTAATTTCCCGGATTAAAACAGGTGCAACGCGTTTCGATCGAAGCTTCTTGTGAACACACAAAAAATTGATTTCCACCATCTGAACTGTTTTGTCATAAACTCGAATTTTTTGTGGAATCGCTCCAATGAAAGCAAGAAGACGGCCACTTGATTCAGCTCGAACACCACAATGCCATTGAGGAAGCCATCCGGGTACTTGAAGGGCCCATTTCAAGAATGGGGCAGCATAATCGAAGCGAAACATGGAGTCGTCATCTTCGACATAATTTTCAGTGAGTAACGTATAAAGCTCCTAACAAAAACTAGCCAATCATTATTTAAAAAATGTGTTTTTTACATTCAATTGTTTGCTATCATTTAGATCAACATTACTCCAAGTGAATCCATTTGGTAAAGAATAGGATTCAGATCGAACCATTTCTAATGGTAAATTTGGCTCAATTGCCTTGTTAACATTTTCCGGCACGTGCTCATCTGAAATTTTTATTTGCTTTTTACTAGTTTTGTTAGAATTTTTACTCATGTCTGGAACTGGTTGAGTGCTCCAGAATTGAAAGTTTTTGTTACGAGCTTCATCAACGTCCCTTGGAGCCGTTGCCAAGTTTGGAAGTTTAGAAATATCAAGACCAGCTGCGCGCAATTGTTCCATTAACTAAACTTTAATTTTAATAAATTACTTTGAAAATTTAAATTACCGTTTGAATATCTTGCACCGATGGACGACTACCTCCAGCTTCCTCATCTTCATGATGCCCACCGCATGGTGCTCCATCGTGACTATGACCATGCGACATGCTTGAGCAAAAAGTTTTTTCAAGTTCTGAAAAACATAGTTTTTATCTTTACTTGTAGCTTTGCATTTAAAAATTTAACGAATAGGAACCAAAACTTAAAGTTAAGAAAATATTTAGGAGTGAGCTGTTTAACTAATTTGTTTGATTTTAAAAAAAAGATGTACTTTTTTTTGAATGAAAATTGCCTACAAAATTTTATTGTGTCAATAGAACGTTTTGCGCTAAAACATGGATACTTAAATGTCATTTAGCCACAAAAAATAAAAATTTTCATGAAAAAAATCGAACAACTTATTGCAGTTACTTGTGAGGTTTTGCGTTGCTGTGTTTGCACACACCACACACAACAAGACGCTAATTTTTCTAATTTTTTATTGAACACTTTTTTTAACGAGCTCTTTTCTGAATACCGGATACTCAAAAGAAGAGAAAAACTGTGTTTTAAAGTTTATAGTTAAAAAATAAAAAAATTAATTTTTTTCCAAAATCTTTAGATTAGAGATTTTTTCCATAAATGTTAAGTTTATTTCTAAAAATTTATCCTTGATTTTAGCTAAATTTGAAAATTAATATGAAACATTTTTTTAATGAAAATTACATTAAACCATGATTGGATTAAGAAAACATTCTAATTATTGAAAAACGAATAAATACAAGAAAAGTATATCGATTTAAAAAATTCTAAATAAGAAGTTTTAAAATTGTGGAAAAAAAATCAAGAATGATATGCAATAACACTTTTAAAAAATAATTTTTAAAAAGTCAAAAATCGGTGAACATTTGAAAATGATTAACGCTACGGTGAACAATCACATTTGCGTTTTGTCCGTAAACATTTCATCTGACGATCAATCACACTAATTTTTCCCACTTTGTCCAGCGAAAAAATGTTTTTAAGCACTTTTTTCGATTTTTTACTTTTTACTGGCACAATTTCAAAAATTTTTCAAATTAACTAAAAAATTATCTTTAAACCTCGTCGTTGTTTAAAAGGCTCACCTCGTGTCTGATAACAAAACGTTGATAATAATCAATAAACGAGATTTTCTTTTTTTAAATCGGCACTTTTAAAATTTTATCAATTTTGAATTCAATTTTTGCTTGATTCATTTATTTTATTGTTTTTTGAAATTATTTTGTCAGAAAAACATTACAAAAAAGTTTTTCAGTTGTCCCTAATGTTAAGTAAACAAATCTAAGCAACGCGTTGTTTTTCTTCAGAAGTCTGGGAATCTGCATTTGTTATTTCGAGCGAAACATAAAAAAGTTTTAAAATTCAAATTATCTGTTAAAGTTGAAAATCCAGTTCTTCTGTCTGCAATCTGAGACGAAGAAAAAAAATCAATTGGACTGATGATGATCCTCTTGATTTAGTGCCAAATAAAGGAAGGCTTTTTCTTCGCCCTCTTTTTCTATCATTTTCTGCCGCCTTTATTTACTTTTTGAAAAAGAAGACCAACGAAAAACGACACAAAGACCCATCAAATATATGCATTAAACGGTTCAATTCGCATTGAATCATCACCACCTCCATTATCGGCATTTTTGCACTAAAAAAACTTAGTTTATTGCTGTTTGAGGAGCTCGTACATTGATAAGCCAAAACCAAAATTAAATTTTTTTAAGTGGAAAATATAAAAAATGTTTGTAATTTTTCTAATTCTCCGCCTTAATCCTCTTTTGACTCATCCAGTTTTTTTTTGTTTTTGTCTCTGTTTCTCTTTAAAATAATATTTAAAAAAAAACGATTGAACAAACACATTTTTTAGAAACCCTTTCCTTTCGATTTTCCAATCATAATTTGAGCAGAAAATTGAATTGTGTGGATTGGGGCTCATGAAAACCGCCGTTGGCGATTAATAGTTTAATATTTTGGATTAATAACAAAAAATATAAGAAATGGCGCCAGCACAGAATAAACCAGGAGTTTTTAAGGTATTTTTTTAATTTGAAAATCTTTAATTACAAATGTTTTTTTAAGGATCCAGCAATCGCCGCATTATTTAGTAATAAAGATCCAGAAACAAGATACCAAGATTTGAGAGAAATCGGACATGGATCATTTGGAGCCGTTTTTTTTGTATTTTTTTTGTTTACAAAATATTTCATGCCAAATATTATTTCCAGGCGTTTGATAAAGACTCAGGACAAACGGTAGCGATTAAAAAAATGAGTTATAGTGGAAAACAATCGATGGAAAAATGGAATGATATTTTGAAAGAGGTAGACTAAAATTAATAAATAAATAACAAAGGCTTTTTTTTTGTTTTAGGTATCATTTCTTAACACAGTAAAACATAAACATATCGTTGATTACAAAGCTTGCTATCTTAAAGAAACAACATGTTGGCTTGTAATGGAATATTGTATTGGATCTGCAGCTGATATAGTTGATGTTCTACGAAAAGGAATGAAAGAAGTTGAAATTGCTGAAATTTGTTCGCAGACATTAGATGCATTGTGTTATTTACATTCCTTAAAAAGGATACATCGAGATATAAAAGCTGGAAATATTTTATTGTCTGATCAGGCAATTGTTAAGCTTGGTAAATAGTTAAAAATCATTGTTTTGTTGTTATTCAAAGTTTTCAGCTGACTTTGGATCAGCAAGCTTGACAGATCCTGCCCAAACATTTATCGGAACGCCCTTCTTCATGGCTCCAGAAGTGATTCTAGCAATGGATGAAGGAACGTACACAGATCGAGCCGATATTTGGTCATTGGGAATTACTTGTATCGAATTAGGTTTTAAAAGAAAGCTAAACTAAAATGAGTAACAAATAATTTAGCTGAAAGACGACCGCCTTTGTTTAGTATGAATGCAATGTCTGCTCTTTATCATATTGCACAAAATGATCCGCCAAAATTGGCTCCAATCGAAAATAGTGCTGATCAAGAAATGTGGTCAAGCGATTTCGTTGAATTCATCGATCGATGTCTTAGAAAATCTGCAGAAGAAAGAATGACTGCCGAGCAATGTAAAAAACACCCATTTATTCTGAAAAAAAGAGCACCAGATACAATTTATGAACTAATAACAAGAACAAAAAATATGGTATCCACTTTTTTCTAATTTGTAAATAAAGTTAAATTTAGGTACTAGAGCTCGACAATTTTCAATATAAAAAAATGCGCAAGTTAATGTATTTGGATGAAACAGAAGGAAAAGATTGTGAAAATAATGGAGCACATTCTGATGATTTAGATTATGCCGCAAATGAAGCCAGCTCATTGGGGAGAGGTAACATTTTAAAAATAATCGTCTCATCACATTTTCTTTTTTTGCCTTTAGCCGGGGACTCGGCAAGTTCTCGTAGTGCTTCTCTAACATCTTTTCGTTCAATGCAAAGTAGTGGTGGCGCTGGGTTGATAGTATCAACAAATACAACAGGAGCTGAAAATTTGCATGGTACTACTCGTTTTTTTTCTATTTGGGGAAATATTTTGAAAAGAACATTTAAGTTTATAATTTCTCCATTTTTTCTAGGATCAAGCGGATATGGAAATGGCAACAGCTCAACAACAAGCTCAGTTCGACGTCGTCCACCAATTCCAAGTCAAATGATGCAATCATCAACCGTGACATCAGGACTCGGAACATTTTCAATAGGATCCCAAAATGCAATCACATCAATATCAGTGAATGAGCCAACGACGGAAACAATAGTAACAACAACTGCAGCAACAACAATATCATTAACAAATGAGACTGAAGATGATGAAGGTGTTGCAATGTCATCAAGCAATCTAAGTACATCACAGCAAAATGGACCCGGAGTTGGTTTAAACACAGCAATTCGGGGGCCAATTAAAGATTTGCATATGCATAGAGAAGTGAAAGTAAAACAAAAAGTAAAAGAAATATTTTTCATTAAACAATATGTTTAGGAACGCATTGAAACTTTACAAAATCACAAATTTGCAACACTTCGATCACAACGATTGATAAATCAGGAGCAAGAAGAATATTCAAAAGATAATAACATGTATGAGCAAATGAGTAAATATAAACATTTAAGACAATCACATCATAAAGAATTGAGACAGGTTTTATTTTAAACCAGACAATTTTTAAAGCGTTTATTTCAGTTTGAAGAACGATGCACACAAGAAAGAGAAGCATTGCGGCTAAAAATGGATAAAGAGCTTGAGCAACTAAACTCGACATATTCAAAAGAAAAACAACGAGTAAGGTTGTCACAAAATAATGAATTGGATCGACGAAAAAAAGATATTGAAGATGGAGAAAGAAAGCTGAAAAAAGTTAAAATGGTAAATAAAAAACTAGACTTTATTTGAAAAATTACTTTAAATAAACCCAACGAAATTTTCAGAATAACAATCAACACCAAATGAAAGTTTATAGTTCGATGCAGCTGAAAGAATATAAAAATAACAAAGAAGCGCAAAAATCGGTTTTTAATATTTCAATTTTTAATAACAAAATTCATACATTTACTATTTTAAGAGACTTCGGTCGATGAACATGTCTAAATCTCAATATGAAAATGCAGTGAAAGATGTAAAAGCTGAATTAAATCGAAGAAAAGAAGTCGAATTTTAAATTTAAAAAATATTGGAACCAAACATTTTCTTTCTTTCAGATGCTTGAAAATGAATTTTCGGAAAAATTGAGAGAAGACACAGAAGAAGAATTGATTCGATATCGTAGACAACAATTAAATGGATTGCATCAATTGGAAGAAAAATTGGATGATGAAGTTGGTTTTTTATTTTTAATGAACATTTGTTACTGTTTTCAAATTTCAGGAAATGAATGTTCAAGAACGACAAATGGAAACACTTCATTGTCTTTTAATGAAACAGCACGAAATGACTCGAGACTTAGAAATTGCTCATATCAATGAACTGCACGCAACCAAAAGAAGACATTTAGTATGATATTTTTACTTTCAAATGGTTCACTTTGATTTGAGACCAATTATTGATCTTCAGGAATCTCAACACGAGGCAGAATCAAATAACCAGAATGAATACACGAACAGATTACAAGACGATCTGAGGAAAAAACATGCAATGCAATCAAGACAACAACCAAGAGAACTCAAGGTTTCGTATTTTTAGATACTTTGAAGGGTTTTATATATTATGTTCATTTTCTAGGTACAAGAAGCACAAATTCGAAAACAATATCGACAAGTAGTGAAAACACAGACTCGTCAATTCAAATTATATTTGACTCAAATGATGCAAGTTGTGTCAAAAGAAGAGCAAAAAGAGTTGTCAACGCGTCTGAAACAAGATCAGATGCAAAAAGTCGCATTGTTGGCGTCGCAATACGAAAGCCAAATTAAAAAAATGGTTCAAGATAAAACGGTGAAATTGGAATCGTGGCAAGAAGATGAACAGAAAGCGTTGAGTGTTAAATTGGAGCAAGAGCTCGAAGAACTGATAGCATACCAGAAAAAACAAAGATCAGCATTAGATGAACAAATAAAAAAAGAAAGAACGATGTTGGAAGAACGAATAGGAGCTCGCCGAGCATTGTTAGAGCAAAAAATACGTGAAGAAAGAGATGAGATGGCCAACTTAAGAAGATTGAAAAAAGAGCAAATCCGCGAAAGACACGGAACTGAAAGACAAAGACTTGAAAATTCATTTGCCAGATGCATGAGCTCGAGATCAATTGGAGCTGCATCAGTATCAGCTGCAGGATCATCAGTTCAATTGTAACTTTGAATTTAGAAATTTTCTCATTCATCAGTCATATTTATTCCGATTAATACGGTTATTTTTTCCTTTTTTCATACATATTCTTTCCATGTCCAATCACTTGAGACTAGAGCAACTGTTTAATTTAATATATTTGTTGTTTTCTCTCTCTCTCTCTCTCTCTCTCTCTCTCTCTCTGTGATTTTGTGTTCCAAAACCAAATTATGAAAAATGATTCAATCTACGTGCAATTTTAGAAAAAAGTGATGAGCTGAATTTTTGAATAATTACTTTTCGGTGCTTTTTAATTGTATTCAATTTCTTTTTCTCCTTACGTATCGATTGAATATTTCTCGTTTCTTATACGTATATATTAATTTATATATGTATATATAAGATATTAAATTTAAATTTAGAACTTATAAATATTTTAAATTAAAAGTTCTTACAGTTTATGAAAAGGAAAACAAATTTTTATCTAATTTTTTACCGAAAAGCTTGAAAAGCTTTTCGAGCTCCTATTTAGACCAAATTTTAAAAAATTGAAAATAATAAGCTATTAGCAAAGGCTTAGGCTAATTATCAATAATCAAAAAAAGGGTAAAACAATTCAATTCATTTTTATCGGAAAGTGAATATTTATGTCTTATAACCCCATTGTAAACCAATTTTTAACTGAATCAATTAAACTTTTTTCAAAAAAAAATTCAAATTTTTGCTATTTTAAATACAGTAGCGACCATTAGTCATGCTTAATGTGGTTTTTCGGTGATATCTCAGCTTAAAATTGCCCGATTGGGTTGAAACTCGAATATGATATGCAAATTATAAAGGGATGGAACTTGAAAAGCGATATTAATTTTTTTAATTGCTTCACAGAAGTCAATTAAATTCCGAGTAGTTCTCATAAGTTCTTGAAAAATAATTGAAGCGGTTTGATACAAAAGCAACACCAAAAGGAATATTAATGAGCTTAGCCCTATATTAATTGTGCTTACTCAAATTCAAAATAACAATATATATCAGTGTTCAAGCTCATTAAAAAACCATAAAATCAATTCTAGAAATTGTATCAAATTTGGATAATCGATAAACAACGATCAACGTAAGACAACAATTTTTTGCAAAACCTAATTTCAATTATTGATTTTGTTTGTAGAAATGAGAGAGAAACTTTGACTATTGGAACATTTTAAAATCTTAGTTATTAGGATTCTCCCATGTGAATTTTGAAAAAAAAAACTGTTTGCAAGAAAATTGGATTTACATTTAAAAACACCTGGGGGAGAGGCCTCATTTGACGCTGAGCTAAATTGATTGATGTTAACAGATTTACAATCTTTCAAAACGGCGTTTCCTTACAAAACGAAAAGCAGGAATTTTTGAATTTCATTTGTCTTAAAGTATTTGAATTCAATCTGAAATCTATTGAAATCTATTGAAAAATTAATTTTCGATAATTCGATTAAATTATTAAAAAATGATTTAAAAGTTTCAAATTTTTCAAAAATCGTATTCAAAAATGAAAAATTCACATCAGCTTTTCCTCCTTTTTTCCTGTTTTTTAATTATTAAAGACGCAGTTTGCAAAGAAAAAATAAAAAGCGATAACGGAGATGCTGAATTTTTGATTATTTTAAAAGAGGCCATCGAGTATACAATGGATGTTCATCCTCAATATGTTAAAATTTGTGAAGAACATAAAAGCCTAGGTAGAAATTTTAAGCTTCTTCTTTTTTTTATTTACATATTTTAATATAGGTGGGGTACTTGTTTGGATGAGTAATTGGAGAAGATTAAGTCAAGTAAGAAATTGATATTCCAGGTTTTAAAATTGAAAATTAAATTTAAGTTTATTATAACTGATATTACTACTAACGGACACATAGAAACGATAAACTACAAGCAAGTTTATGATGTTGGAGGTGTAATGATGGAAGCGAAGGGAACACTGACTTCTGCTGTAACTTTTCGAAATTATTACTCACAAAAATATTTTCTTTGTAAAAATTTTCAGCTTGAAAATGGAAATAGAAAAAATCGGCGAATGATTTCTCTGTTTCAAGATTGTGCTCATCCTTGCTGGAGATGTGAACTCAAAAAATAATTTTTTATAGATTTTTAATAAATTTGTTTCGTTTTTCGAAGTTAATTTTTTTTTACAAATTGAAAAAAAAAGACACACACAAAAAAAGCATTTTTTTATCATTTTCAGAGGAAAATCTCATAATAAATTTTTTTAAAATCTCAACAGAAAATTTTGTTTGAATTATTATTCAAAATTTATTGAGAAATTTATTGAAGAAAAAAAAAACTGTTTCGTAAACTTTTGAATTTTAAAATTTCAAAAATCTTTTTTGGCAGTCAACAAATACGTTTTTTATGAATTATAAACCGAAATGCCAAGATAACATTTTTTGTTCTGCGGGTTCATAAAATACCGGACTGCTGAAAATGTTTTTCTAACTTTTACATTTCCAAATTTTTTTTAGAAACAAAATTCAGCCTTCTAATTTTTTATTGTTTAGCATAGATCAATTTTTGATTTTTTTGAAAGAAATCGGAATAATTCGATTAAAAAATTTGTGATTTATACCACAAAAAATGCTATAAATTTAAATTTTTTTTGTCTTTCGAAATAGAAAGAATGTTATTTTTTAGGCGAATTTGTTTTATTTCAACATTTGTTTTATTTATTCAAAAAGTAAATGGAACGTCTGATTGGAATATTGATTCATTGGCTAAGGTTCTTCAAGATTCTTTAGAAAACAGTTCAAGCCCTGTAAAACTAATAAAAGCTTGTTATAATACTTTAACCAGAAGTACATTTTTTTTTCGAATTTCAGTTTAAAAAATTTTTTTAAGAGGAATTTCAAGAAGTATGGCTGCCAAAGTGGAGTTCTAATGGCAAAGTTAATTTCTATTTTTTATTTTTATAATTTTCTTCTAATTTTTTTAGTATATCGTAACCACCGTTGCAGTAGAATTAAATCAAATTGAAACTGTTCAATATGTTCTAACTCTCTTTGTTAAAGAAGTGGAATTTGTAGCTGAAGGAAGGGCTGTATTTTTAGTTAGTTTCTAAGCTTTTTAGATTTTATTCTAATAATTAAGTAAAATATTTTAGAGAAAGGATGGGAAACGATTACTTCAATATATAGATCAAGAATGTTCACTTCAAAAAAGCTTAATTGATAATATGGAACAATGAATCAAGCTTGATTTGCATATTGAATAAATTATTTCTATAAAGATTTTTTATAATAATTCGATTAAATTCATTAAGATTATATGAACTGATATAGCTACAAGTAAGTTTAGGATTTTTGGAAGTGTAAAAATGAGAGCAAAAGAAACCCCGAATTATGTTTTATTTTCTGAATCTTCAAACAAAATTTTTTAGATTAAAAATAAGAAAATAAAAAATCGCCGAATGTTTCCACTTTTCCAAGAATTTGCTTATGTCTGTTCGAGATGTGAACTCAGAAAATAAAATTTTTCGCTTTTGTTTGTTAATATTTTCATTTTTTTTAAATTTAATATAATAGCCCAAAGTACTATCTGCTTGTATTAGTATTTTGAAAATATCAATTTTTATCTTTAAAAAAACTAACGTGAAAATGGCAGACATTGGCCAATGAATATTTCCTAAATAATCAACAATTACATCAGTTGACATTATTGATTTCATGTATTGTGCATCCGCGCTGCAAATTAATATTGGAAAAGATATGAATAATGATGATTGGCTACTTTTGTAACCTTTACTTACTTATTATATAAAATAATATCTGGTTTCCAAATTTTATCGCTTGGAATATGAAGCCGGGTGACATTTTCATAAAGTCTTGGATCCCATACAAGTTTATAATCCACCCAATGAAGACAGACGGACCCATGAATTCGTCGTCAAAATTTAGTTTCGCACATCATAAGAAAGAACAATTTAAGAAATCCTAAAAAAACAAATTTTAATTATAAAACTTTAAAAAGAATCTTAATTACTACATGAAAAAGGAAAAAACTATAAAGAAATTAAAATATTTTCCTACAAAGTTTAAACTTTAAAAAAAAGTTTAAAATCTATCTAAACTTCAGACGGTAAATTTTAAAAAAATCCAGAGGTAAAATTTACGTTAACAATTATTGATTTATCGATTAAAAAAAGAAAAGATTTTGAGAATAGAATTTTTAATTTTTATAATTTTGTTTGTTTGAAAAATGTTCAATTCAATTTGAAATCAATGATTTGTTTTAATAATTCGATTAAATTATTAAAAATTTCTATAAAAGTTTCAATTTCTAAAAAAAAATTCAATTTTAAAATGAGATATTCACATCACTTTGTTGTTTTGTTTGTTCTATTTATCAATGGACAATTTTGCGGCGAAGTTTTAAAAAATGAAGATGCTGATTTTGTGACTATTTTAATGGAGAGTATCAGATATACCGGATTTGTTGATCCTTTTTTTCTTTACTGGTGTGGACAATATTTAGATATAAGTAGAAATGTTTTTTCTTTTTACGTTTTAATTAAATTAAATTTATTTCAGATACGTTTAGAAACTTCACTCGTCAATATAGTAGAGTTAGTGACGTAAGAAATTCATGTTTTTTTGTTATAAAATTGAAAAAAATTTTAAGTACATTATAACTGATATTACTGTTGAACCGGGAAACATAGAAAGAATAAGTTACAAGAACGTATTTCAAATTGACGGTGTAAGATATGAATCGACGGGAAGAATGTCTTGCCGTGTAAGTTTCGAAATAAGATTTTACTAAATTCGAAAAAAAACCTTTTCAGATCGAAAATGGAAATCGAAGGACTCGCACTTTGCTTTCTATTATTCAAGAGTGTCATAAACCTTGCCACAGATGTGAACTCAAAAAATAGAATAAGAAGTTTACTATTTTTTTAATAAATATTTGTTGCTTCTTTAGTGTTTTGACAGTATCAATTTTTCAATTAAAAAAAAAAACTAACGTAAAAATGGCAGACATTGGCCAATGAATATTTCCTAAATAATCAACAATTACATCAGTTGACATTATCGATCTCATGTATTGTGCATCCGCGCTGCAAATTAATATTGGAAAAGATATGAATAATGATGATTGGCTACTTTTGTAACCTTTACTTACTTATTATATAAAATAATATCTGGTTTCCAAAGTTTATCGCTGCTTGAAATATGAAGCCGGGTGACATTTTCATAGTCTTGGATCCCATACAAGTTTATTATCCACCCAATGAAGTTTCGTTCATCTCAAGAAAACAACATTTAATGTAAAAATTTAAAAAAAAATCATACTTACAACAGAAACAAAATTGATTGATACTTTTGAATAAACTTACGGACGGCTTTCATCATTTTAAATAAAGTATCTCAATATAATCGAATTAAAATTTGATCCCATCGACTGATTCTAACTGTTGATTTTGATGCTGAACCATCTAAAAATTTGAAGATTTTTATATTAATGTTACAAGCTTTGAGATCAAATAATTTTTTTTTTAATTAAAAAATTAAATAAGTTTAGTGAATTTAGTAAAAAAGAAAAAGTATGAAAGCAAAAATTTTAAATTTGTTCCACATTTTCGCCAAGTTTTCAAAAAGCGCAAGTCATTTACTGACACATTTATCGATTTATAAATGGACAAGTTCCTCGCTAAAAGCAGAAAAACTTGATTTTTTAATTTTAATTCTTGAAATTCTAGTATTTTCTTGTTCTGAAACTTCTTTTTTTAGAAAAAAATGGTTAATAAAAAAAATCCTAGCAAACAGAAAATATGGAAAAGAAATGCTCATCCCTTTTGAAACATTTGTTTCCTCTAAAGATTGAAAATCGCTATTTATTCAGAAAAGTATGGCGAACCAATTGGGAATCAAACTTTTAGACAAACATATTCTTCATTGAACTAAGCGTTTTCAACACATTCCAATTTGAAAACCTTATCCCACAATTCTGTAAGCATTAATTAAAACCATAAAGTCATTCTTGTTAAATTTATTGATTTTTTTTCTTTTTATTTTGAACTTTTAGCTTTTAAAAAGTTAACATAATTTATATGCAATTAGAAACAAACAATTTTGCCTATAAATTGTGATACTGGCCGGGAAGAAATTTTTAAAATTGAACGCTTGGGGAAAAAATTGTGAAAACAAACAAAACGAAATTGGCGAGATACCCATAAAATAGGGTGAGATTTTTTTCGAAAAAAAAAAGAAAATAAAAAACAAAAATCATTATCATAATACCATTGATTTTTTGGGCAAATTAATTAATTATAAGTAGAATTAAAAGTGGCACATTTATAGAGAGCGAGAAGAATTATGAGAAATGAAACGATCTAATTATCAATTTCACCATCAATTGCTGCATTATTTTTTTCATTAAGCTCGGCTAGGAAATTATTCAAAAATGGTAGATTAATTTCCTTGATATTCACTATTTCAGGAATTGATGCTGAAAAAAAATGATGGTATTGAATCATTGGTTTTAAGGTACAACTAACCAATTGATGTTCGAACATTTTCCTCGTTTTGATGATTTTCAATTTTTAAATTTGATTTTTGATGCGTTGACTGATTCTGCTGATTATCGCCACTGTTCGTTATTTGGTTTACCATCATCATATGTTGTGATAAAATGTTTTGTGCCATCACATCAGCCATGAAATTGCCACCGGGTAATGTATTGAGATTTCGTCCCATATTGGATAATGAGCCAGCTGGAAGTCCATATTCGATTTCTTTTTGACGTTCAGCAATTCTAGTGACAAGTTTCATTGCCCACGTCAATTTAAGCTTCACATGTCCACCATGTTCTTCAAGAAGTCCTGGAGCTCGTTCCAAAATATATTGTTTAGCAATAAGAAGAGCTTGTGATGCTGTCATATGACCATGCGGATCAGTTTGTTTTACTTGAACCATATAATCAACAAGATCCGCGTCTAGTTCGTCACCTAAAATTATTTAATTCAAAACGTATTTCTAAACCATAGAATTATATTTTTACCAATCAACTTTGGTCGTCCTCTTCCTCTTCCTCTCAAAAATCCAGGTGATCCCGTTGAATGAGCAGCGTTGGCATTCATTTTTAAAATATCAACCATAGCTAAAAAATTAATTTCAAACTGATGAATCAGAAAATAATTTTAATTACATTGAGCAAACATTGGAGATGCAGCTGCAGCAACCGCTGCTGCCGCCATTGCTGGCGCTGAAGACGCTGCAGAGACCGGCGTTTGTGCGGTTGAGGCGGATGACGTCACCACTGATGTTGGCTCATTAGATTGTTGATTGTTTGTTGATTCAATCATTAGTTCATCCCGATCACCACCATCAGATGATGGACCAGGTGAAGCGGTGGCTGAATTTACGGTAGGATGTGATGTTGTACCATTTGTTGAATTTGATATTGACACATTTGGAACTGACGTCAACGGTGTTGAGATGAGAGCTAAAAATAAAAATTTTCGTTTTGCTGAAACGAAAAAAAAAACTTACAATTACTACTTTCTTTTTTCTGATAATAATTTGAAACTGGCGGAGCAAATCCAAACTTTTTGGCGGCAACAACATTGACTGAATTATTCGTCGTATGATTTTTGGTGAACTCCGACAACGATTTTCGATTATCATTTGATGGTGTTGATGGCATTTTGCCCCCTCCTTGATTCGACGAGTACCCAGTTCCTAATCCAGCAATAATTTTTGATGTTTGATCTTTCAAATTTTGGTTTTGATTCTGATTTTGATTTTGATTCTGAGGTTGTGAGTCTTTCTGTGTTACGACTTGTGATGGAAGTTTATTCATTTTTGATAAATCTAATAAAGTTCGTAATTGAGCCATTGATGCGTTAGGAAACAATTGTGAGAGCATCTGAGTTGGATCATTCTATAATTTATGCATTTTTTTCAAAGTTTTTAATTGAAAAAACAAATTGTTTAGTACCAATTGTCGCACACCATTTATTGATTCATGAACACTTGAACAATTTTCACAAGCGCATGGTGTGATATGAAGATGCCGCATAATTCGTGAAAGCTGAACATTTTTGAAATTTCAGAAAATTTGCATTTTTCAGAATTTTTCAAATCCCAACCTGATGTTGAACATAAACAAATTTTGTGTCAATTCCACTGATTCGTTGTTCAATATTCTCATTTTGTTCTTCTTTTTCCTCTATTTCATCAACTTCATCAACTTCATCCTCTAACAGGTCCTAGAAAAAAATTGTTTTCTTTTTCAATTTAATTTTTATTAAAAAAATTTATCATTGTGAAAAAATATTTATTTCGTAATCCAAGTAAAGCCATTTTTCAAAAAAAAAAAAAGACTTAAAAATTTTTGAATGAATTACAAATGAACAAATATTTGAAAGTCATAAATCTCCACTTTTTTGCTTATTTTACGACATTGCTCAAAACCACATAAAATGAACAGCGATGAAACGGGTTAAAAAAATGTGTGCGTTTTAACAAACGGAATCGGGGAGTGCCGTTTTTTTAAAATAATTTTATGAAGAATTTTTTTTATTTTCTTCGCAATTCATTTTTATTAAAAAAGTAATAAAACCACGTCCTGCCATTAAATCATAAAAATTGTTGTTTTTAACTTTATTTTTTATTTCCAGTTGTACTTTTCTTTTTTCTCTTTTTTTTTAGGGGAACGAAACTGAAAAACCTTACATTCATTTCATCAGCATTTGAAGGTGAAGCAGAACTTCGATCGGTTGTTGAGCCGCCACCATTTGGCTCATCGCCACTCAGCGATTCATTCATTTCACCTTCAATATTGAAAACATTGGGCATTTTTTGTTGTTCATCTCCTATCATTTCTTCATGTAACATCATATTGAACGAAAATTCTGAAACAGAAATTTAATTGATAAAAGAGTTTCTAAAATGAAATTTGTTGAGAAAAAAAAGTCAAAGACAAAACGTTTTTTAAATAAATTTTTTGATAAGATTATTATTTTTCGAATAATATTCAATATTCATATAAACATTGTTGGTTTTTAAGAGTGCATATAGAAAATGGCAAAAAATAGAGGGTTATCATAAAAAATGTTAATATATTTTTATAACATTTAATGCGCTGTTTGATAATTTTTTTTAATTGTTGAAAATTGTAAAATTAAAATTTAAAATTTTGTCTGCAAACAATTTTTAAAATGTAAAGCTGGTAAAACCAAAATTGAAAGAAAAAAGTGTCCAACAGAAAAAAAAATATTTTATGCAGATTTTATGTATATTTAGATTTAAAATAGATGTATGTATATGTTAGAAAAATGGGTAAGTGATGTATTACTTTGATGATGACCAACGCAGTTTGAAAATTCAAAAACGACAATGTTCGCGGCTAAAAGATTAATAGGAAATGTAAAGGAAGGAGAAGAGACGCAGAGATGTAAAGATGAAGAAGAGGAGAAAACGCAAAAATTGTCGAAAACCAATAAAAACTTGAGAAAGGTATTTGAAAAAATATAGAGGAAATGGCTAAAATTAAAATTATTATAATCGTTGTAAGACCAAATGAAAAGTTTGTATTATATTTAATATTTAATGTTGACCATTGAAAAGCTAGAAGAATGAAAATGTGACAAATGAACGAAGAATAAAAAAACGCATAGACATGAAAGACAAATAAAAAAAAATAGCGAGCAGGTGGTGGTTGACATTGACCAAGTCTCAAACAATTTTAAAATTGATGAAGGAAAAATGAAGAAAGAGGAGGGGGGGGGGGAGGAGGAAAGGAGAGGGAGATTAAAATTATTTTGAAACAATTTTCGATTAAATTTAATTATTTTTTTTTCCTGTTTCGTAGCGAAAATAATTTAGAAAATTAAGGTTTTTTTGTTGGAAAAAATTTTGCGAATAAATTTGAAAAAGTCGAAAAATGATCGAATTTCGAAATGAGAATAATTCTTTCTTTCTCTCTCCGTTTCTTTTTTCTTTTTTTTTCGTTCTCTTTGTGTTTATATTTAATCGTAAATTTCCATTTTTCATTCAATTTTAATGCCCTCTCAACCCGCCTTTTTCTCCGCCTTCGTCCTTTCCCTCCCCCCCCCCCCCCCTTCTTGCCCGTCTCCTTTTTCTTCCCTCCTCCTTCTTTGTATATTCATTCTCTCTATGCTCTCCCCCCCCCCCCTCCAAAAAACTCAGGCAACACTAAATTTTATTTTATTTTTTTTGTTTGAAACATCTGCTCTTTTCAATTTTATTACCATGAGAGATGGCCACAATCGTCCGGCCACCAGCCAAATAGTGTAAAAGTTGAAGAGAGTTAGAGAAAACGAGGTGAGAGAGAAGAGCGAGAGAGAAAAGGGAAAAATATGATTTTTTTTTTGAAAACAAAAAAAAATAAATTTTTTTAAAAAATTTTTTGAGAAAAATAGAAAACATCGGCATATATGTGCATGAATTGTGAAAAAAAAATTTTTTTGTGTATGCGTAAGAGGCCGACGAGAAAAAATAAAAAAGAGGGGTGGGGAGAGAGCTACACTAAAAATAAATATAAATTTATTTAGAAATAAAAGAGTTGGCATTTTGATGAAACGCAGTGGGTGCCACACCGAAAACGAATAAAATATATAGAAAATGAATTATATATTTTATATATATATAAATTTATATAAATTTATAAATATATATATTTGTGTACAGCGTCGTTGGGCAAATAACTAATATAAATATTATTATTATTAGTTTTATTTATTATAAGCTTTATTATAATATACGATTCGTCTTATTTTAATAAATCCTATTCCTTTTTTCGAAACTCAAAATCACATTTTTTGAGTCTAATTTAAAAATGAAACAAAAATTGTTTGCGATAAAAAAGTGGACGAAATTCGATTTGAAAGATTGGCATCTAAACGAAATAAAAGTTTAATGAGAAAAATAATTGAAACTTAATAAATGGAAAGAAATAAAATAAAATTTAATAATTATTAAAAGATCTTGAATTATTTAAAAATTAAAAACAAAATAACACAAAATAAAAAATAACAGAAATTACGATTTTCGTGGTAGGACACATATAAATTTAAACACTATGCGTCTATTTCTTTAAAAATTTTATTGTTTTGTTTAATTTTCGATTTCCCGTTAAAATTTTGTTTTTAAATTGTGTTTTTTTAAACAAATTTAATTTTCATTTTCAAAAAAATCGTTTGTAAGAAAGACGCATTTATGAACAAATAAATTGTGTAACGACACGAAAACCGTATTTATTTTTTAATTAAAATTTTAGCATGTTTTTAATTTGATTTAAACTTTAAAACAAGCGATTTGAACATTTTTTGGACGCCAACTAAATGTTTTGGGTTACTGTAGATCCAGAAATTAAATAAAAAAATGAAAAAATATAAAATGTGTCCTAGAAACATTAAAATAATGATTCAAAGAAAAAATATGTTTAGAAAAAGAATAAAAATGAAAATGAAGACTTTTAACTTTTCTTTACACAAAAAATTCAATGTATATATCTGCTGTCTGCGCCTCTTCATCTCACATTCTTTTTTCATCTGATGAGTGAAACTTTATGGCTGAGCGAGAAGAGATTGAAAAACATCAAGAGACATCAGAGAATCAGTCGTTTTTTTCCGATGCCGTCTCGAAATTGGTGTCGCGTTTTAAACGGATCCGGTTTTTTTTTGTCTGCGTCGTTTCATCAAATTTAGATACAAATAGATTCATATTTTTAATGTTTGTAATAAAAAACAAAAATAAATAAATTGGTTCACCGGTTTTTTTCGGGTTTTTTTCTTGGGAAAAAATAAATATGAAAAAGAACAAAAAATAATATAAAATTTGGCCTTGAAAGTTCGATTTTTCAGTTTTTAATTGTAAACTGAATTTTTTCTGAACAACAGAAGAAAAAAAAAAGATTTCAATCTTATTTCTTGACAAACAATTTTTAATCAGTTTTTTTTACATTTTCAGATTTAAAAACCAATAAAATTGCAAATAATCCTATTCTTTTCAAATAAAAAATTGGAAAAAAAATCAAAGAAAAGTGAGCAGCAACAGCAGAAGCTGAAAACGAATACAGTAGGCTTTAAAATGAGGTTGGGATTAAAAGCGGCGCGTCGTCTCCGAAATTCAAAAACTTCTTCCCATTTCGATTTTTTAATTGTGGTCTCATCGAAAGTCAAAATGATGAAAAATGAGAATTAATTAAGAGAGAAATCAAAATTTTAAAGATCAACGTTAAGCGTGCGCACCCGCTCAACGTTGCGAGCAACCACTACCGGCTGCTTTTTGGTGGGGGAGGAGGGCGGAGCTTTAAGCGAATAATTTTGCGATTGAAAATAAATCGCCACCACCCTAAACATTATTAAAACAGAAATTAGAAGAGAAGAGAAGAAGCAAGCAACAAAAATAAATGGACAAATAAAAGATTAAAAAAGAAAAAAGGAGAAAAATATTAGGAGGGAGGGGAGGGAAGGGAAGGATGTGACAGTTTATTTTGTACCCTCTCCGATCCAAGTCTCCTCCTCGTACACAGGTGGTCGTCACCAAATTTCACCGATAAATGGAAGAAGAAAAGGAGGAGGAGGAGGAGGAGGAGGAGGAGCTCTTTCTCTCTTTTTCTTTTCGCTTCATTTCGTTTCGATGTCGAAAAATATTATATATTTATATAAATAAAAATATACATTTATATAAATATAAATATATATATATATATATGTATTTGTGATGTGGAAAAACGAAAAATGGTTGAAATAAAATAAATAGTGATGAAAGAGGGAAAAGAATAACACGATTATTTATTTTCATTTGTGCTCTTTTTTCTCTCTCTCTCTCTCTCTCTCTCTCTTTTTCTCTCCTTTTTTTATTTTTCCCTTCTTTCATTTTTTTTTTATTTTGCGCTTTTTTTTTGTCATAAACCTTCAAAGTGCTCACGAATTAACTGTGATCGAGGAAAAACGTGGAGGTTTTTATTTCATTTCGACAAAAACAAAATTGAGTTTAGAAATGAAATTACAGGATTAATGGTCTTTTCAAAACAGAACAAAATTAATAAAAAAATATTATTAAAAAAAAATAATTAGAAAGAGCTCGTGAAAATTTAGACTACAGTACTACTATCCTCTTTCGAGAGAAAAAAAGTTTTGCTTTTGCTTCAAAAATTTTCTTTTCTTTAAATAAATCTAACCTATCGTCGGGAGGGGGAAGGAGGAGAAGGAGGAGGAATCGTTTTATTTAGAAAAAAAAATCCATTTTTCTCCAATTTTCAATTTCACCATTTTCCAATTTTCGAAACAAAATGAAACAAAAGATGGATAGAGAGAAAAGAGACGATGAGAAAAACCTAAAAGTCGAACTGAATTAAATTAATTTTTTATTGCCTCCTCCTCAATTTTCATTTTCCCTCTCTCTCTCTCTCTCTCTCTCTGCTGTGTTTCTTCAACTTCATGTCTATGTCTCACGCATTCCCTACGCTGTTTTAAATTTTTTTTCTTTGTTGTCACTCTTCTTTAGACTCTCCAAATATTAAAAAGTCTCTATATTTTCTGTGTCGATTCCTAAACTTTAATTGAATTTCGCCAATTTTCTTTTTAAACATTAATTCCTATTACTTTTTTTTTCTTTTTTGTATTTCTATTTTTCAATTCTTATTTCTCAATTTTGAAGTGAAAATTAAAAATTTTCTGAGGCGATTGAAAAATTTATTTTTTTTTTTCGAAAATCTAAAAATTAAAAAAAAAAATTCAGAAAAATGTGAAACGCATTTCAACATTTTTATTTTTGCGTTGAAAGAAAGAAACGGGGGGGGGGGGGGGGGAGAAGTGAAGCTCCGCCCATTTTTAAACATAACAAGAACAAACCTTTAGAATTTGAAGAGAGAAGAGCAGATGGTGGAAAGAAAAAATAGGAAAAATGATTTTGATTCGTGGTTTTGATTTCTGAAAACTGAATAAATTGGTCATTAATAAATTAAAGGAGGAAGGGGGGAGAGCCGGGGAAAATAAAGCTTTCGACAATTTATACATACATTTATTTATTTTTTATTTATGGGCTAAAATTGGAAAAAATTAGAAAATGCGAAATTTTTGTTTGGAAAAAGAAAAAAAGGAAAATAATAAAATGACTTATGACCGCTTCATAATTTGTCGTTTTTCTCAAAAAAAAAAAAAAAAAAAACCAATGAAAAACTCGATTAGAAATTAAAAATGTTTTGCATTTTGTAAAACCCGTTCATTCTTCTTCGTCTTTTTCGTCTTCTTCTTCTCTTTCTCCTCCTCCTCCTCCTCTTTTTTTATTATTTTAAAACTCAAATTCAAAAATAGCAGCCAATTCATAGAGTGTTTATGTAAATGAGTTTTACTCTCTCTCTCTCTCTCTCTCTCTTTCGCTATTTCAATTTTATTCATATTCCAAGGTTGATGGCTCACAATATTTATTCGTCAATCTCTTCTTATTTCGTGTTGTATTTTTAAATGTTTAAAATACATCATAAAAAAGAGAAAAGTTTTGAAATAGTCAAGAAGTAAAAAAAAAAAAGAAAGAAAGAAAAGGAAAATGTGAAATAAGGAGAGAGAAAAGTGACAGACAGAGAGTGAAAAGAATTCGAATAAAAGAGAGAGAGAGAGAGGGAAAAGAGATGAGCAGAGGTTTGAATTAATTTAGAATAAGTTGTTGTTATTAGAAAAATTTTCAACATAAGTCGATGTTGAATTGTAATGTGGAAATGGAAAATGCAACGATTTTACATAATTATGGGAAAAAAATATTTATTTTTTCCCTTATTTTTAGATTTTTGATGTACCGTAGTAAATAAATCTAAATTTTCAAATGGAAACAAAAAGAATTTGTTATTTTAAAAAACTGGGCAGAATACCAATAAGCAACGGTAGTCAAGTGGTTGATGAGGCGATTTGTAGAATTTTGCCAACCGGGTTCGACACCGTCACCAGGCACGTTTTAATACTAAAAACCTTTTTTTTTTTTTGCTTCATACACAATTTATATGAAATATGTAGATGAGAAATTGAATTGTAATAATAATATATTTATGTATATTTATTTATAAATGTATAAATATATAAGTATAATATTAAAATGTGGCATTGAAGAAGAGAGGGAAAAAAATGGAGGCCAAAAGATTTTGAAAGTGAAAACCAATACCAAACCGACCCTTCTCTTTTTTTTTTAACTTTTCTATCATAAAAATACAAATTTATTTATTATAAATATTTAAAATAAAAATTTTTTTTTGTACTTTTGATTCCTTTTTCCACTGTTTATTCAACGAAAAAGAAACGCGGCAAAAAATGCAACAATTTTATTGGATCGATTCTCCGAAAAAAAAATAAAATAAAAAGAAATCTTTTGAAAAAAAAAATAAATGAAAAAACTACATTTTTTCATCTTTTTTCCCTCCCTTCTCTTCCCCCCTCCCCCTCCCCTCTCTCCCCTTCTTTTAAACCGAAAAAAAAACCAATTTATCTTCAAACACACATTCTCGTCTTTCTTTTAAAATGCAAATTTTTTGTGAGCAAACAAAAAAAAAAAAAGAAAAAAAATATTTTTTTTCTTTTTAGACCCATCAAACATTTTTATTCATTTTCTTCCCTGTTTTCTCTCCTCTCGCTTCCAGCCGCTCAACTTTTCTATATTTCAAAACTCACGGAGCAGTGTAATTCGTTTGCATTTTTTTTAAATTCCAGAAAAGAAGTTTAAGGTGAAATAAAAAAAATCGAAGAAAGTCAATGAAAAATAATTAAACGACCAAACAATTGTTGGCTGTGTGTGTGTGTGTGTTAAATTGGAGACAACACAACACGGACACAATAAAAGTGGAAAAATGTTTACAAGAAAAAAGAAAAAAAAAAGAATAATAAAATGTGGAAAAATTGACATTTGGTTGTGAGATGTTTTGTTTGTGTCTTGAAATTATTTTTTTTTCTTCTTATTTTACAAATTTCCCTCCTCCTCCTCCTCCTCCTCCTCTTCATTTTTACAGTTTGAAATTTGATTGTAAGAAGATGAAAAAGATGCAGAAAAAAAACCGAATGTCAAACCGGTTTTGAGACATTAAAAATATAAATATTTTTTGACAAAATTTTAAATCTGCTTTTTAAAAAAAAAAAAATTTTTTTTGTTATTTTTAAAATTCTTCAACATTTTTGTTCGTCGACGCGTTCCCAAGTTTTTTTTTGTTTAAATGAAATTTGAAAAGAACTAACAAAACAATAAAATGAAATAAAATGGGATTAATGTCGAAAAGAGCCAAATTAATTATTGAAATAAAAATATATAAATTTAGAAACTATAATTGATGAAGAGACGTAAAGAAGAAGAGGTCAGGTGTCGAATAACCTCCCCCCCCCCCCCCCCTCCATAATAATTTCCTCATATCTATTTTATTAGGTTTATATGTATTATTTTATATAATTTTATTATTAAATTTATATATTTTTATATAATTTTATTAATATCGAATTTGTAAAAAGGGGAAGAGGGAGGAGGGCAATGGTATTGAATTTCAGATTTTAAAAAGTTAACTTGAAAGAAGAAGAAGAAAACGACTTATTATTATCATCGAGATGCTCTCAAGTACAAAACATCCGAAAAATTGTTGAATACAATTTAAAATATAAACAATGTTTATTCAACGATAATTAAATTCGAGAAAGCAAATGTTGAAAAGGGAAAGAAAAAAAAATGATGAACGAGAAAAAAACGACAAAATGAAATGTTTACACTTCTAATGGAAAAAAAATGATGGAAAATAATTATTTTATTTTATTTTTTTTTTTTTTTTTGGTTTTATAATAAAATAAAAATTATTATACATAATATTTATATGAACAATAGGGGGAACGAGGAAAAATAAAATAATGTTTAATAATAATAATAATAATAGAAGAAAAGAATCGAAATTGAATTAGACATTTGGTTGAATCTTTTTTCTCCACCCACCCACCCACCCACCCACCCATCCACCTCTCCCTTCCTCCCCCCCCCCCTCCCCCATTTTTCCTTCAATTTCTTCCTAATTAATAAATTTGCTTCCTTTGTTCACAGATGGTCAACAATTTTGATGAAATAAAATAAAAAGTTCCCCTCCCCCCATCATCTTCGGATTTTTGCACACACCACACAATTCATTCATTCATTAAATTATTTGAAGATGGAAAATTGGAAGGGAAATTACGACTTTTTGATTCGACGACACAACGAAGAAGAAGAAGAAGAAGAAGAAGAAGAAGAAGTAGAAAAAACAATTTTTTTTCGAATAAAATTCTGTCGCTCCCTCCCCCCTCCCCTCTCTTATTTCCCCTTCTGCTGCTTTCTTCAAAAATTTATTTTTTTTATTGTGAAAAAAAAAAGAAAGTTTTTGTGAATCTAAACTCTCTGAAATCATTCCACTATTCCTGAAGAAGCCCACACAAAATATAATTTAGCTGGGCGGGAGAAGGCACGAAGGAAGATAAGGAATAAGAGGAAGGAGGAGCGGCGAGAAGGGGGGGGGGGGATGAGGGGGAGCAAAAAGAAAACGACGACGACAGATGGTGGGAGACGATCACAAAATGTAATAAAATTATAATATATAATACATATATACATATATCCATCCTTTAACCCTTTCCAATTCATTTATTATTCATTCAATTGTTCAACAACTGGCATAAAATTGGAAGAGAAAAAAAAGGGAGAAGAAATAAGAGGGGAGGGGGCAATGAAGATGACGCTTTAATATTTAAAAAAATTTTTACAAAATTATTATTATTCTGCTGTTATAAAGAGTTTTAGGGATTCGTTCTCTCTCTTTCTCAAACTTGAAGTTTGCCGCATTCATTTACAATATGAAAAAAAAAGTGTTTATAGTTTGATTCTTAATAAAAACTGTAGGCCTGAAAAAAATTGTTCATCGGATAATCCATGGATTTTATATTTATTTATTCTCCAATTTATTTTTCCCGTATTAAAATTAAGATTTTCTTAGAATTCCAAAAAAAAATGGAAATAAATGTAATAAAAATTGAAAAAGAAATTAAAAAAAGGAAAAAAATTGTTTTTTTTTTCAAAAATCTACTTAATTTATGAAGCGCGACAATGAAAGACAAACTCCTAGAAAAAAATTTCGCGAAAATTGGTTATTCAGAAGAGAATCTAACCGCAAATTAGAATCACAAAATGTTAAGCTACACAAAATCAAAAAAAAAAATCAATCAATAATTCGAGATCAATTTGTGAGGGTGAAGAATTTTCGATGGTTTAATATTGGCAAATAATCGAGCACGTTCAATTGATCGTCGACGTTGCTTTATGGTCGCCGTTCCACTTCCATTTTTATTCATAATTGAGCCCGAGTTTGGCTCTTTCGATGCTCGACTATCAGCCGATTGTGCTCTTTCTAAAAATGTTTATTTTGCTAATCTTCAGACACATTTTTAATAAAGATTTAAAATCAGGAAATAAATAAATTTGAATTCCGTTCTTAAGATTTTTTCATTAATTTAGAGATTAAAAAAAATAAAAATTTTATATTTCTCTGACCTCTCAATGTGCCACTGCTGCTCTCAACTGAGCTGCTTGTATTTTTATCAACACTTATCCCTCGTGCCATACTTCGAGCTGTGTCATAATCTGTATCACTACATTCAGCTTGAGCAATTGGTGCACGACTTCGATCTTGCTCCGAACCCTGAAGTTTTCTGGTTTTTTCTCCGTCGAATTAAAATGAAAGTTTTTTTTTACTCGAATTTTTTCGTGCTGAATTCGTCGCAAATTGGTCTTTTTAAGATCAATCATTTCATATAATCGATTACGGTAATCATCAATCGATAATTGAATATGATCCGGAAGTGGAAGATTAACTTCATATTGCAAGCATGGCTCTTCAGATGGATTATGAAATTGTACAACGTAAGGATGAACTAAACATTGTTCAACGTTGAGCCTTTTTTGTGGAGCAAAAATCAAAAGTCGTTGAATCATATCAACGGCTGGTGTTGAAGCTTGTGGAATCACAACTTCTAAAGGTTTTCGTGGTCGTTGCGGCATTTTTTCAAGAACTGAAGCTGCATAATAACTTCCAATACTTGAAATATCAGCTCTTGTTGGTTTATTAATTGTGTTCATGATTCGCTCGATTTGATTAATTGTTGATGAGCCAGGAAAAAGAGCTCGGCCTGAAACCAGAATTGTTTCGCTTCCAATTGATTTTTATTGATTTTTACCAATCAACATTTCAGCAAGAATACATCCTAAACTCCACATATCAACACCTTTCGTGTATCGTTTTGCAGCCAACAAAATTTCGGGGCTTCGATACCATCGTGTCGCCACATATTCAGTCAATTCAGGCATTTTCTGACCTTCTGGATAATCCTCAAGCTAAAAGAATCAATTATCGATTGTTAGATCGACACTTGTGATTCGCGTACCGATGATAAACTTCGGGCAAGACCGAAATCGGCAAGTTTAACACGACAATCAGCATCCAGTAGAACATTTGATGGTTTTAAATCTCTGAAAAATAATTAAAATAAAATTTGGCAAAAAGCAAGAAAAAGAAAAGAAGAAAATTAAAAATAGATTGAAGCCGGTGGGGAAATAAGCGGAAAAAGTTTAAAAACCGCGCTCCATGTTTTATTTAAACATAATTGCGTGCACTTTTTTTCCGCAATTGGAACTTTTTTGAAAAATATCGAGAGATTTGTTCTTTCTTTCATTTTTTTTCAGTTCAAACCTGTGCAAAACATTTCCGGAATGTAAAAATCGAATCGCACGGAATAATTGACACATGATATATTGCTTATGAACATCTTTTAAGATTGTTCCTTTCTTGATGACGTTGTGTAAATCGGCTTCCATATATTCAAAAATAAGATAAATGTCTCTGCAAATATTTATTTCCATTCAAATTTGACTCCCATGCCCATTCCCCGATTTCTCTTTGTTACCTGTCATTATCAGCTCGAAAAATATTGAATAATTTGATAATATTTGGATGTTTGCCAAATTCTTGAAGAAACATGACTTCACGAAATGTTCGCTGAGAATCTGTTGGATTTCGGAACGCATCAAAAATCTATTAGAAAAAGCGTTTTGAGTGTTTCAAAAAAAAGAAAAAAATCAATGATTTTTTGTTACTTTTTTTAAGGCCACAACTTCTTTGGTTCTTTTATCGATTGCTTTCCATACGATTCCATAGGCTCCTTTACCCAATCTTTTCTGGAAAAATGCAAACCCGAATTTGATAAAAGCTGAATTGAATTCAAACCTGTAGATCAAATTTTTCATGAATATGTCCATCAACATCTTCGGTCATTCCTTTTTCCCCGTATCTGAAAAAGAAAAAGCATCAGGATAAAAAATCGATTCAAGACAAAATAGAAGGAGAAGAGCACCCAACACACAACGTTGACGTTGAATGAAAAGTGAAAAGAAGTGAAAGAGAGACAAAAAACCATGGTAACCATGGAGTTTCCTCTCCCTCCCCCCCCCCCCCAGAGCCGCCTTCTCTTTCTCTCTCTCTCTCTCTCTTTTTTTTCACTCCCACATCATCTCAATGCCGTTAGGAGGGAAAAGCTGTGAGAGGAAGAAGATTATATGTACATGTATAGTCTTCGTCTTCTTCTTTTTATTCAGCAACAACTTTTTTCGTCTTCTTTTCTTGTCTTTCTTCTCATCACATTGAAAATAAATGACGAGTTGTGATTTTTAAAGAAATATTTCAAGACAAAAATTGATTATTTATGAGGTCTCAATGGTTCAATGCCAGATTCGCAATTTTTGTTTTTCCTGCTTCGCTGATGCTTCTAGAATTATGAGAATATTTTTTGTGTTGGAAAAATATGCTTTTTTTTTTTTTTTTTGGAGAAAACAAGGATTTATCTGGAAGAAGCTTGTCCTGCTGAAGTTATACAGTTACAACGTTGTGAACCAAAAAAAAATGTAGATTGTGGATGGGAAGAAATAGAATCAACCAAACAAAAAAAACGCGCACCACCTCTTTTTTTTTTAAATTCTCGGTCAGGTCGTGTTCGAAATATCCAACAATGTGCGCACATTTATGTATGTCTATGATTCTTTATGTTCAGAATAATTCATGTCCATTTTTCAGCACCTTTTTCTTCTTGGAGCCACTTCTGTTCTCTCTCTCTCTCTCTCTCTCTCTATTGTTAGACTTTTGCCGAACGAAATTCTGACGACGACAAAAAAAAGAAGGAGGTTCGAAAAGCTTTTAAAATGAGGCGGCGTTGCGCGCGAGACGGACGTGCCCCCATTTTTTCCTGTTCTTTTTGCTCTCTCTCTTTCAAACAACGAAATTACGCGCTTACGCGTGAAAGGTCAAAGTTTTTCGTCTTCTTTGCACTGTTGGAGGAGGGGCGGAGGAAAGAGGAGAAACGAAATTCAGGTTCAAAATGGTTGAAATTAAAATACTCGGTTTTTTTCAAAAATGCCAAAAAATAAGGAAAAAATTTGAAAAAGCGTTTCAATTGTTTTCTTTTCATTTTTTTTTGACTTTTTGGAAAAATAAAAAAACCAAAATTGGTGAAAAAGGTAAAAACAAGACTAAAAAGCTGAAAAACGACCAAATTAAATAAAAAGGGGAAAAAAATAGAGAGAAAAGAGTGGGAGGAAGGCGGGTGGAGAGGAGGAGATGAAGGAAAAAAGAGGATAATTTTGTGTGTCCCCCTAGAGAGTCTCTGTGTGCCAACCTCCCCAATTTTATATTTCTTTTTATATAAATATATATATATATATATATATATATAACTTCTCCCATCTCCACCTTTTCCACTGTGCTCATTCATTCACCAAAAATTCACCAGGTAAAATGATGAGAGGAGCTGGAGGAGGAGGAGGAGGAGAAGAAGGAAGAGGAAAATGAGGACGACGATCTGCGTCTCAATTTATTCTTCACTATTTTAAATGTCACTTTGTCTGTCTCAAGGGGAAACCTGAGGGAAGGTAAATGTCGTCTATTTTTCTCTCTCTCTCTCTCTCTCTCTCTCATTTTTCCCCAATTTTGGAGCAACATGTGCTCTCACAGGATATATGTACATGTACATACATATGTGCATTATGTATGTGCGAGCAGCATACTGCCAATTATTCATATTGTCAATTTCATTTCAATTCTCTCATCAACTTCGATGTGAAATTTTTTGGTTTTGTCTTGAGAAATGACAGGCTGACAATGAGAAGAAGAAAACGTGTGTAGAAGGCGTTCAAACGAACAAAAAAAAAATTTATTTCAAAAGCGAAAAAAATGAGACGACGACAAATCTATAAAACAGAATCTTTGAGAGGATCAGCGACAACACGCGAGAATCGCCGACCGTTTCGACGGCTCAGCAGCTTCTCCGACAAAATGCCCAGAACACCGCCGGTGTCGAACACCTGTGTGACAACGTCTTGAGCTTCTTCCTGACTTTTGTTCATTAAGTTGAGTTGAGCTTTGAGAAGTCTGGAAAAAGAAATTTTTTTTTATTTTGAAAAAAAAAAATGTAAAAGCGACCTGAGATTCCATGTAAAATTTTCAGCGGCTCTTGTCGCCTTTTGACCTTTTAGACCGTTTTCGGCGCAAAGTTTAGATAATTCTTCGTGACATTCACTGATTTTACGAATTGATTCTTCGATTTTTGAAAGAAGATAATCAGCTTGAGACAAAACTGTCACACAATGAGAAATAAGATTTTTAAGCTTCTGGAATGTTCGCTGTAATTGATCCGGTAAATTTCCGTTGACAACAATGAGAGGAAACTGAAAAAAAAACGAATTTTTTTATTTGAAAACCTGCGACAATCAATGCAACAAACTCCGTGATCGTCGCTATCGATAAGAAATGATGGAACAATATCAGATCGATTCGATTCTGATAAAATAGTTGGAGAAGCTGGCGGACTTGCTGCAACAAAATATTTCACCCATTTTTCAGATGAAATTCTAATGATGGATTGATTACCATTAACCGCCAATGTGATCATACGAGAATGAATGAGACGAATACCCTGTCGAATTGTTCCAGCGGGTCCCAGACCACACTCTTCTTGCCAATCAATCATTGAACTTTCAAGACGATTACGCATCGATATCGATTCGGCAAGCGGCGCCACAGCAACTTTGAATTGATCATCGACCGATTTGATGCCGACAAGTTTCATACCAGACGAGATTCTTGAATTTTTACGCTTCACCGACATTCCACGCTTTTTCGCCTTCTGAAAATCAGAAATTTGATGAAATTTTTTGTCATAAAAAAGGAAAAGAAAAATTTAATTAATGATTTCTTACTCCACCACCTCGACGATTCGTTATTGCAACATGAACAAAAAGTGTCGCATTTTCTAAAGGATCACCTTCATTATTGAGAAGATAAATATGGCGATATCCAGGTTGAAGGCAATCAAATGGTATTGTATATTGGCCAATAAAATCATCACCGATATAATCATCATCAAGAACAAGGAACCGAACGACGGCTAATTCGGGAACACAAACTTGAAATTGAAATGATTCATCGAATGATGGATTTGCACCTGAGCAATGAATTTTCATTTTTTTCTTTTTTTCTTTCTTTCTCTTCTTACTATCATTCCGAACGGTTCGTGTACGCTCTTCAGCACAATCTCCAGGCAAACCGAATATTTCGACAACAACAAATGGATCGGCCGAATCGCCTTTTGCATTTGAGCCGCGTGGCCGTGGCAATTGTTGACCGGATAAAACGCGAAGGTGAAGAATTTGCGGGGCGGCCGGAAGTTTGTCGCCGGGAACGAACATTTCGTCTTGCATTATTGCCGGCTTCAAGACGTAACCGCAAGCGCCGTTGTCGGAAAATTTGCCTTCTTGAAGATCCATCATCAATCCGGGTGTCTGATAATTGAGACAGACGATTTGAACGCCGTTGTTCCAAAACTCTTGTGGATTCAGATTGGATGAATCGATTCGAGTGGCGTTCGGCGCGACGCGAATACAAAAATCGCATGCAGCTTGACTGAATTCCGATGCATAAGTGTGCATTAATCGAAGACATGTTGATTCACTGACTGATGCGATATTTTTCCGTGCGCTCACTTCAAATCAAATAAAAATTGACGATTTCAAATAATTCAAAAATCTTACTTGTCGTTGAGCCAGGAGCTGTTGACATCAAGTCATTTAAGGTTTTAATATTGAAAAATGGTGGAACAAGATCTGATAATTCCTTACAAAGATTAATTCTGAAATTGGAAAACAAATCGACGATAAAAATTGATTTCGTTTTCAGAATCACAAACTTTCTTCCTTTTCTTTTTGAAGAATTTGGTACGCCGTCATCTTCTTCAGAAACTTCACCGCATTCCATTTCAACATCCGACAATTTTTTACTCTAAAAATTCAACTTTTTTTTTGTTTTCAGAATTCTAAAGTTTGCTTTTACAATTATCAAAACGCGATTCTGAAAATCCCACGGTGTCGGAATATTTTTCTCATCATTCCAATTTGTTGGATCAGCTGTGGGTAGATAAAGTTTGGTTCCAAGATGTGTCACAATCAATTTTGCCGCCACTTTTTGCCAGTCCAATGTGCAATGAACGGATAAATGAAGAAGAAGTGGATATCGTGAACGTTCAAATGCACATTCACGAATTGTTTTAAGAGCCGCCGAAATTGCAATTTTACTATTTGCCATTTGTCCGTTTTGAATCATCGGCTCTTTTTCACCTTCCTGCTCATTTGGATCCCAAATATCCACTGAAATTCATAGAAGAAAAACGTGTTTTTTTTTTTTTCAAAAAAAAAATTTTTTTTACTTTCAATAAATCTACAATTTCTTTTTAAAGCTGATGTATAACCATCAGCTGAAGCTGGTCCTAATTGATCTTCAACAAGATATGTTTTTTGTGAACTTGCAATAAAAAATCTAGAAAACGGCTGCTTCATATCCATGTTGATAACACGATGAGTTGGGTCAAAAATTGCGCAATCGTGAGAAAAAAGAAAATTTGTGAAGCCGTCAACGGTCATCAAATTATTTTCCTTGGCTTCTGGTGACGATTCGTATTGTTCAATGAGATTCTCGCAGTGTTCTGTCGTCACTCCAACCATTCCCTGTTCAGTTTCGAGAAAAAGTCGCAGATCTTGACAACTCAGATAGTCCTTGTTCGCATATCGAACCATCAGAAAATAAACTTCTGGACGTGTGCCAATTTCTTTATAAAGCTCAACAAATTCCGATTTGGTAATTTTTCCACGATCGCATTCTTCAGCGCCAACTGTCGCTTCTTTAAGACGATTACGAATTCGATGATGAGAAATTCGAGAATTGATGTGACGAATTGCATTGAACGCTGTTTTCTCATCCAACCATGATTGATTTGAAGAATCGAATTCATCAAAAATTGATTCAATCCATCTGAATTTGAAATTGACAAAAGAAAAAAACAAATCTTGTTTCACCTTTCTCGAAGTGTTGCCCATTGTGAACTTGATGGTTTACAATCATATTTATTTGATGTTAAAGCCATTAATCCAGTTACCCAAATATTTGCATCATCTCCACTTGCAGCAATCAAATCCAATGTTTCATATTCATCACCATAAATTATTGAGAAAATGCATTCTTCCTGAAATTCAGAAAAATAATGAAAAAAATATGCATTGAAATCCACTTGTAAATCGCAAAATGCTTCTTCAGAAGATCGTAAAAGTTCCGTATTTTTTCCAAGACGAATTTCTCGAATATCTTCAATTGCAACTGAAATTTGACTCAAATTATCGACGGCAAATAACAAAAAAAATGTGTTGACTTCGAGCTTTGTGCGGTTTCTTATTAGTTGGCGTCCATCTGATATATGAAAGATCAGCGTCAAGGCTGAATGTCCGACGAAATTGTCGATTCGTTCCGCGCAATTTCACAAATTCGCTGCCAGTCTGCATATAATTCCAGCAATCGCTGACTGAAATTTTTCAAAAATGTTCGTTTTCTTTTCGTTTCACTTTACCATTCGCTATTTTTTTGTCATTGTTTTTTGATGAAAACGAGACTGTTTTACGGCCTCCGCCAGCTGCCGGGCTTTTAGCGCGGCCACTGTGTTTTATAATCGATGAGCGAAGCGTTTTTCTGAAATTTGTTCGTGTTTTTTTGGGATTTTTTTTTTGGCTTTTCTTTTTGCATTTTTTGAACAAAAAGAAAAGTTAAAAATGAGGTTTTTGTGAGAGAAAAAAAGCGCATTTAACACGGATGAGCGGATGTTGAGCAGTTGAAAAATCTGTGCTCTTCTCTTCTTTCCCTTTTCATTGAACGAAAAAAAAATGACAAAAAATTGAAACACAACAAACCCGATAAAGTCCATATCTTGAAATGAATGTTCTTCCGTTCAGTAAAAAGCAAAAGAAAAGAAATTGAAATGAAAGCTCACTGAGCACTGAGACAGCGGAAGAAAAAAACCGGAGGGGGGGGGGGGGAGTTGAGGGGAGGAATGAAAAAAAAAAAACAAGAAAAAGATGGGAAAGAAAAGGGTAAAAAGGGAAATAGCCGGTTGTATGTATGATGAAGCAGATACACGAAAACTTTTCTTTCCTTCTTTTTTTTTTTTGGGGGTGGGATGGTGTGGTGTTACGACAACACATCATATGTATACACAAAAATGGCATGGAGCCTAGGAATTAAGCATTTTCAAAAAAAAAAAAAAATTTATAAACAATTTTTTCACTCTTCTCTCACAACTTTTTTTCTTTTAACGAAAAAACGAGGAAAAATTTGAAGAGAAATTTTTTTAAGCCTCATCTAATTGACTCCACTTTTGAAGAAGAAGAAGAAGAAGAAGAAGCTGAATTATTGTGTGGGGCACTAGAAAGGGAGCGGGGGGGTGGGGGAGGGAGAAAACGAATATTTGATTCGATGTCGAAAAACGAGCCAAAAACACAACAAAAAAAAGGCTGATTCAATTTTGTTCGGAAGGGGGAGAGGGGTACACTTCGTTTTTCGCCATTTTTTTTGCGACGAAAAAAATCTGGACGAAAAATTTCAAATGTGAAAAGAATGATAGGAAAAAGCAGGGGACGGGGAGACGGAAATCATATTAATTACCTGTTGGCAAACGGAACATCAAGGCTTCGCGGAGTGTCGTTTGATGATTCACCTTCATCACTATCAGCCATTGTCATTGTTTCTCATTTAATTCTTCTTCTTCCACTTTTTTTTCTTTTTCTTTTTCTTTCTTTTTTTTTGATGAGATACTGGAAAAGAAAAATAAAAGTTGCCGATTCAAATTCTCTTCAATTAGAGCAAATAAAAGAAGACGTAAAGAAGCGAGGAGAAATAAAATGTTTGGATAAATAAAGCCTGGTAAAAAGGAGGATTGGAAAAAATGGGAAAGGAGGGGGAAAATATGAATTCTTCTTTTTCTTCTTCTTCTTCTTCTTCAAAAAAAAAATAAAAATAAAAACGAAATAATAAAAATATTGAAAATTGGAAAAAAAGAAAGAAAAGGAGCAGAAGCAGAAGCAGAAGCAGAAGCAGAAGACTTTTCTTTTGATATTATTTGTCAAATATTGATCTTCTTCTTCTTCTTCAAAACTGGATTTTCAGAAAAGGATTAATAAAAAAGTAGCTGAATTTCATTTTTTGTAGATAAAAGATAAAAAAAATTAAAGGAAGGGGGAGGGGCGAAAGAAATGATGAGATAAAATTGAAGAAAAAAAGAAGAAGCCCCCAATTTTTAATCTTCAAAAATTTTTTTTCAAGGGATTTGACTGTTTTTTCTCTTCGTCTACCTTTTTCTTTTTCTCATACCTGCTTCTCTAATTATATTTTTGTTTTAGGTTTTTTCTGAGTCCTCTCTCTCTCTCTCTCTCTCTTCTCTCTCTCTCTCTCTCTCTCTCTCTCTCTCACACACTCAAGAAATCCATTACAGTGACATCGTTTGGAAGAATTTCTTTAGTTTTGGAAAAAAAAAGAAGGAGAAAACCAAAAAATTTGTATGTAAAATGAGAAAAAAAGAAGAAAAAAAATCAAAACAAAATAAAAAAGGAGCGAAAAAGTGGAGAACTTCAGTGTTCTTCAGCTCCCTTGAGACGAGTTTCAAATCGTCAACAGGAATTCAAAAACAAACGACCAAATTTTATGGGAAACAGAAAAAAAACATGAAAGGAAGAGGGGGGGGGGGGGAGAAGATTCTTTGACATTGCCCTCTCTCTCTCTTTCTCTCTCTCTCTCTCTCTTGATCATCATTGATGTTGAGCAACTTCAATAAACTGATTAGGCGCTCTGAATCATTCAAAAAAAAAAAAAAAAAATGGCGACGAAGGAAGAAAAAGCAGCCAAAGAAATAAATCAAATTTTGAAAAAAAACAAATTTTTTTTTTTTTTTTTTGAATTTGTGGTGGCGAAAAATATTTGTGAGAGATTAGCATGGAATTATATGCAAATCAAGTGGTTTTTGAATTTGTTGCGAAGTGCGTTGAAGATAAAATGACGCGACGAGGCGATAAACGAAAAATGTGAAAAAAAACATTTGAAAAGAGGGATTGTTCAATACTTTGATGATATTCAAGAAGAAGAAGAAGAAGAAAAAAGGAAAAAGGAAAAAAAGATGAAAAGAAGGAGGGCCGGAGGGGGGGGAAGGGAGAGGAAGGGGGTAAGACGAGGATAATTCAATTTTGTAAAAGCGAGAAGGATTTAGAAGCATGTGAGAATGGATAAAAAGAGAAGAAAAAAAAGGGGGAAAGTAGGAGGAGCATCATCAACATTGATTGAGAAAGTTTCAGGAAATACAGCGAAAGAGCAAAAACGAGTCGAAAGACTCGAACTCGCAAGGGTCATAAATCGATTTGTTTTACAAAGGCGCGCGTTACCACTGAACTATGACACGAAAAGATTTAACGAATAATGTGACGCAATTGAACATTGATAAAATATCTCTAAAAAAAAAAAATACAAATGATTATTGATAAAAAAAAAGAAAATGATGTAGAGTTTGGAGCTTAAGCAAACAAGAACTGGTGAAATTTGGGAGAAAAAATAATGTGAAAGATAGAAGGTTTTGTGACAGCAAATGATTGATGTCAACTGATTTCTGCCGCTCGAAATTCTCAAAACGAAAAAAAAAAATTAATCTTTGTGAAAATTGGGAAGCTCTTCACTTCATCTCGATTGTCTTGTTCCAAAAAAAAACTGAGCCAACAGCTTTACTAAATTGGCCACTCGGAAATAGTATTTTATTTCTGTTTTGTTGTCTCTGCATAAAAATTCTTCTTTCTTTCTTTCTTTTTTTTTATGTTAAAAAAGCCTTGGAAATATGTAGAGATATTCACTTTTCTATTTTCAAGGTAGAAAAGTGCGCAAGAAAAAGAAAAAAGAAAAAAAAAATGAAAAACGCGCAAAAAAACTGAGGATAGCAATTTGGGAATGAAGGAAACGCTGTAAATAGAAGTAGGTGATTTTTGACATTCGACACAACTTTTCGTTTCCTTCCCGTAGAATTAATTGGTTTGGATAGATGGATTGAAGGGTTTAAATAAAAAAAAAGTTAAAACTTTATAAAAGTCGATTTGGTTAAATTTTTTCTTGAATTTATGCAGACGTAGATCAAAATTTTTTAGGCTCTTCGAAAAAAATTAAATATTTGAAAATCGATTTAATTTAATGAAAAGATTTTTTTTTAATTAAAAAAAATTATAAACAACCAACAGCTATCGAATAAAATTTATAGTGAGCTACTGTATTAAAGCCGCACAAACTAATTTCATAAATTTTTAAAATTATTTGCCTTTCATTTTTAAATGTTGTCATGTTTATGTGTTGAGAAAGAAACATTTTTATTAGAATTCGTTTTCGTAACAAAAAATGTTGACGACAAAGAAAATTGAAAAAAAAACAATTTTTAAAAGAAATAAAAAAAGGGTTGAAAATGGATGGAAACAGTGTTCTGATGATTTATGATAATTAGCTATCATAATAGGACATCGGCACTACGCCCCCAACAAATTTATTGCACATTTTTTTTCTTCTTTTTCCTTCTTTCTTAGAAAACACCATAAAAAGAAGGATTTTCCTTTTTCATTTTATTTTCAGCGAAAGGGATTTGAATCTTCGTGGGAAGCTGACGATTATTCGTGTCAATAAGTGGTGAGAAAAAGAGGCGCCACTTGAAAATCTTTGAAAATTCTACACATACAAGTGCGATATTTTTCAAAAATATTTTTTATTCAATTTTCAAACTTTTCTACAAAATTGCGTTTTTAAAAAAAATTATAATTAAAAAGTAATTTAATTTAAATTTAAATTATTACTGGAAAAGAAAAAATGAACATTTTTAATATAAAAAAAACATTTATTTTCAGAAAAATGAAAAAATTCCTACAATTTTTTAAAAAGTTTTGCATTTCTTTTTATCCATCACAACATTTCGTTCCCTTGTGGAGTCCAATTCCAGCATTAACTGAAAAAAAATTTTGTTTGTTCGAATATTTAACCGGAGAACCTGAAAACGCAGCATTTACATTTAATGACAAAGAAAAAAATCGAATTTATTTTTTTTTAAATCTTTTTTAAATATTGGCTTTTGATGAACATTTTTGAAATTTTGTACGAAATATTTAATTTTTTTTCAAACTTTTAACTTTGAAAAATACTTTGGTGAATTGATTATTTATCCCTGTTACTGTGTTATTGAATACATTTTATCGAAGTAATTAAGATTTTCTTTTTTTAACATTTTTATTTGAATTTTAGTGAACGTAAAAATTATTTTTTTCAAGGCACACTCACATGTGAAATTTAATGTGTTCTGTTACGAAATACAAAAAGTTTACAGTATGGAGGCAACTTTCGAAATTTAAAAGTTTGTTTGTTTAACAATTCTTCAACGTTTTTTATCATTTTTGCTGTAAATAAATTTGTTTTGTGCTCATTCTGCTCTTTTTATCAAACGGTCTAAATTTTAAAAATACGTTTTTCCTCAAAATTATCTTTTTTTCACTAATTAATTCTTTTTGCAGAAAAATGTCTATTATTCTTAGTTACTTGGAAGGTCGCCTTCAAGAGTTTGTTCATTCATCAAAGAAACAAGAAGATTGGAAAGAAAAAGCATGGAATACTGCTGAATCAATGTCAGGATTAAAAAGAGAAAGAGTAGTTTATCGAAAGTAAATTTTGTTTTTATTATTTTTTTTTACAGCTCATTGTATCTTCCATTGTTCTCACATTTGTCTATATTGCTTTGGGAAGTGTTCTTCCATTAATTTCTCATATTGCATGTACAATTTTTCCGGTTATTAAATCCTTCAAGGTAAATAACTATGCTAACATATAATATTTCATTATATATTTTAGCTTCTGAACAAATCGGCTTCGGATCAAACCCCCCAACTAGTGAAGAATGCCTTATTTTATTGGATTCTTTTCTCGATCTGGACTATTTTTGATTTTTCCCCACTTGTCAATATTCCTTTCTACTACCTCGTGAAGGTTTTTCTTTTACAAACGTAAAGTAATTTCAATTTTTCTCAAATTTAGACAGTTTTTTTCATCTATCTCTATCTGCCATCAACCAGCGGAATTGAAAAAGTTGGAAACAAATTGGAGCCAATTGTGAAAATCGCTGAAAATTGGTTCAGCCATCCAACAACCAGTGATAAGGACGAATAGAGCAATTTTTTTTCGATTTAAAAGTTTTAAATACGTGCCTAAAATTTATATATACATATTGAATGGTTTAAATGAAATGTTGTAATTCTATTTATCCTTTATTTGTCGATTTTTCAATATTGAATCCGTTTTTTGCGAAACATATTTTGTTATTTTTTTGTAAAATTATTGACAGTTACTAGACGAAACAATCTACCAATTTTTAAATAGTTTCTCTGGTTAGAACGCAAAATTTTGCAAGCTAAAAAAAAAAGAAGTTCTTCAAAAACCAATATAAAATTAAAATTTTTTAACTGCTAGTAATTGACTAAATAAAGTTTCAGCTTCATGGTGTCATGTCGCTTCCGATTCTAAAAAGTTTACTCCCAATGCAGCTTCCATCACGAACTTCTGCTCATCTTCCACCATTTTCAGCTCAAAGACGTCGAGAAGAAGAAAAAAAGAATAATGAAGATGGTCGGGAAGACGGAGCAATCAATTGGAATAATTCGAATCGAGGAAAATTGTATGAAGTTGAAAGAGATGAAGTTGGTAAGAGTAAAACGCACACACAAATTTATATTTCGAGACAGAAAAGTAGTGTGTCTCTGTCTGTGTTGATGTATAAGAGGGCTTGCTACTCCGAGGGACTGTTTCCCACGGAGGGTGCTATGCATCTAAAGAACTTGAAGATAGACAAGAATCAACATGGAAGGAGAAGTAGAAGGAAAAACAGGGGGCAAAAACGAATATCGAAACAAGAGAAAAGAAAGGGGAAGACTTTCTATCTTTGTATAACACATACACATCACTCTTCTTCTTCCTTCTTTCCCTCCAAATTTTTGTGTTTCCCGTGTCCCTTCTATTTATTTTTATTTTTGCTTTCTGTCTTTATGTATAGAAAGAAGAAAAAGACGATGATGGCTTTGTTGGTTGGTTGGTTAGTTGAAAAATAGAGGAGAAAAGGCCAACGACAGCGACACAAAAATAAATCGATTCAAGAGACTATGAAATAATTGGATGAAATAGACGGTTAGAAAAAATGAAATAATAACAAGTATTAAGAGAGACGATAGAAATAGAGAAATGTGACGACAAACATTATCGTGATGGAGAAACAGCATAGAATTTGAAGAGAATCAAAATTAAATAGTATAAAGTAGAGAGAGAAGAAAGAGAAACGAAACGACCGAGGCTTGTCGTTAGTTGCGGGCGGACCCTCCCCCTATTTCACCATCGACACACAACCAATCTTTTCATCTCATACACACTCTCATTTTGCTATAGAGATCACGAGGAGTATTCTGCGCTCTAGCAACTACCGTAATCTGTCGTCTCTTGTGTCTAGTTGAGGAGGAAAAGAAGAAAAAGAAGAAGGAGAAGTTTTTGGAAAAGAAGACAACGAAGAAACAAGGAGGAGAAGAAAAATGGACATCTTTCGCTCAAACGGTATAGTTGGAAAAGGGGGGAAACGGGCAGAAAAATAGTGATAGTAAATATTTGAAAAAGACAGTGTGTAATTTGTAGAAACCTTTTTTGCCGGAAATTAGTATTTATCGAAGTCTATTTGAAATTTAATTTAACTTGAATTTCGTATTTGAAAACCCTAATGGAAAAATATCTGCCAGTTAAAAAAAAATATTAGAAACTTTTAATAATTAAACAATTTTTCGAATGTATTTCATAATTTTTCTTTTGAAAAATTTTAGTTTGAATTTTAAAAACATGAAATAAAATTGCAATTTTAAATCTTAAATTACAGCGGGGAACATTTAGGACGCTGTTAGGGGTTGTTTTGGCATTCCATTACTATTCGTTAGATAAAGTGAAAAAATGGGCGACTTAAATTCAGATGAAATTTAAATGAACGGTTTTGTCCATAAATGTTAAACAATAGCGAATAACATATAAAAGTGAAAACGCCTATTATCTTTCTTTGGATGTTACATCGTTTTAAGCTTCTTTATATGAAAAAAAGTTCCTTGTATTTAAAAAGAAACAAAGTTTGTTACATAGGCGCAAGGTAGTCCAAACTTGTTAAGAGGTCACGCATTACGCGTTCAAAATCTCCAATAAGCGGCAAATTTATGAGTTTCTAAAAGCAATTGCTTTTATTGGCATTTTTCCCAGCCAGCATTGCAGCAGTATTTTTTACGATGCGAATTGCGAAAAATTAAATTTTGCTCAATTAAAATAAATGTAAAAGTTTTTGTCTATTTGTGACAAGTTGAGCTGAAGAAATTGAACAAAAGTCGAACTTCTTTTTTTTATCGAAAGGAGTTGCTACGAATCGAAAATATAGAAAGTTAAGAAATAAAATGATTTAAATCTTTTAAAAAATAATTAAAAATAAACGTAAAGTATTGGAATTAAAAGAAACATCACGAATGATAATAATAATCGTCACCGAAATAACACAGCTCATGCTTTTGATGTCTTCCTCCAATGTATGTTCTGATGTGAGAGTATGTCTGTGTGTGTGTGTGTGTGTGTGTTATAATGATCGAGAAACGGCTCTGTTTTTTTATTTCGCTTCCTTTTCACCCTCCATCATTCGTTTTCCTGCGAGACTCTTTTCCATTCTCATTTCTCTTTTGGTCCTTTATGTATCTCCTTATAGAATAGGGAATATAGGGAAGAGAGGTAGTAAGGAAAGATAGGGTGTGTATGTGTGTGTGTGTGTGTGTGAAGCTTCAATAATTTCTTTGATGGTTTTCGTCGTTGTCTTTTTGTCAATCTGTTTCTCTTCGATATTGGTTGTGGGTTGAGTTGCGCTCCCACCGCCCGTCTCCCTCCACGATCGATATGCTGCGTTGTCACGCGCTGGCTGTTTGGCGTTGTTGTCCTTCCCCGATCTACTATTGGCTGTCCTCTTTGGTGTATGGTCTATAAGTGCTCTGCGTCTCCGTAGCTTTCAATCATATTTCATTGGAAGGGTACGCAACGAAGCAGCCTGCGCGCGTCGCGGTTGACACACCTCTCGTCCCAATCCTTCGAGTCGATTCTGCTACGCGCGCGTCGTGTGTTGTGTTTTCTCTCGTTTTGCGTTTTGTCGTCGGCGACCTTCTTGCCCATTTGCTTTACTCTCCTTTGTTGTATTTTTCTTCTTCTTCTACTTCTTCTTCTTCATCATCATCTCGATTTCGTTTCTTTTCTTCTTCTCCTTGTCGCCGTTGTCGTCCGCTCGTCTTCCTCTTCCTTCATTATTTAAACGCCTAACTTCTTGTGTTGTCTAGAGGTAGTGGGCGCATAGAAGATGGTGCGAACGGAACATGTCTGGGAGCAGAATTATGCCGAGAGAAAAGAAGAAAAAATAACCATATCTGTGTTTGTGTCTGTTTCGTTCATGCCCTCCCACGAATCAAAAAAAAAATGATATGTTGAAAATACGGGGAAAAACAAAAAGTAGAGAATGATTTGAAATTGCAGGAAAAAAACGTTTTATAGTTACCAAATATCTCTTCAACTCACACATCTCTATGTTTCCTCTAAACATTTTTGTTGTACCGTATACCAAAAAAAAAAATGGGACGGAATAGCATTTTTTTGGAGATGTGAGAAATTACCAAATATTGATATAGTAAACGTTTGTAATAATTTATCTGAAATCAAATTTGAAAACGGAACAAAGTAATTTAATTTGAGAGTTAAGAAAAACTTTTCTGAAGATTTGGGTTTGGTCAAGGCTAAATAATACCCCAGTTCTGATGGGTCACAAGATTTTTTCTATATGTATTTTTTGGTTTTTTTTTTTTTGAAATGATGGTTTTCTGCTAATTTGTTCGTTCGTTACTTTTTTTTCTTTCTTTTTCATTTCATTGCCAAAAAATGAGTGAGGAAAAAACCCAAAAAAAAATAAACACAATTTTACAGGTGGTGACGAAAAAATGAATCAGAACTTGAACTACACCTACAGTTCGGATCCACGATCTGGTGGCAATAGCGGAGGACAAAATCAACAAATTCAAGGTCTCTCGTTTCATCCGTCGTCGTATCCAACGTCAACATACACGAACTCAACAACGGCGCCATTTCATTCGTCGTCATCCGCTGCCTTTATTCCGAATAATGTGACGGTAAATATTCAGAAAATGTGAAAATTTTTCAAAATTAAATAAATTATTAGCAAACACCTCAACGAAGGATGGGCGATGAAAAGAATTTGGTGAATATGCTTGATGCATATTTCATAGATAGCACAACTCCTTCGACATCAACATCATGGAATAGTCAGCAACCTGTTCAGGTGAGAAATTTAATAATCACTTTATTGAATGAAGCTAAAGGGACTCTCAACTTTGGTGTTGTAATTTTTTAATTCTTTCAATTCTATTTTGTGCTTGTAAATGTGGTTATTCTTTTTTCTATATTTGACAGATGTCTCAACAACAACTTCAGCAAACCGTCAGCCAATATCAATCGACAATTGCTCCACAACTTAAGGTATGTGGTGTTGTGTTAGATGCTTTAATATGGGATGGCCAATTCTCGGAAAATATAAATAGCTATATAGTAGAAGTGTTTTGTGATGATGCTCTCGCTGGTTGTCGTGGTGATGTTAGATCGAGGCGAGCGTTGTTAGGGGAGATTTACGTATCGTGTATTCCTTTCTTTCAATTTGAAAAAAAAACCAGAAGGAAATTTGAAAATATTACAAAAATGGCTACAAAAAATAAAGAAAATATAAGTTTTTTGTACAATTTTTTCACTGAAATTTGATGAAATTCAATAATGCTGATTTCGTTTCAAAAAGAGTCAAATTTCCAGCAAAAAAAAGTGAATTTGAAAAAAATGAATTGCACGTGACCTCAATTATTGGCTTCTATTTTCCCAAAACCGGTTTGCTGAAAAATTAAAAACTGAAAATTTGGTATTTGGCCAAATAATATAATCACTATTCATTTTTAAAATGCATCGATAAATAAAATGGATTCTTGATTATTTTTTATAAAAAGAAAAAATGCCCAAAACTTATCCATCAGATTTTCGGATTAAGTAAATAAAATGATAGCAGAAATGAGAGTTGAGAATTAATAATTGAAAAGTAGAAATGATATAGAAAAATGCCCGTTTTTTTAGAGTATGGAAGTAAAGCTTTCAACATCACCAGACAAAATTGAAAAAGAGCGAGCGAAAAAAGCGAGACAAGCTGAAGCGGCTCGTATGCGGTATCATCGGTTGTCGAATGAAGAGAAACGAGAATTAAATTTGAAAAGAACATTAGCACAAAAACGAAAACGTCAACGCGAGAAAGAAATGGAAGAGTTGGAATCAATTCTACGCGAAACCAACGACATTCAAGAGGATCCAGATATAACGGAACAATTGCGTGAAAAACGTATGCGAGCAAAATGGGCTGAAGCAGCTCGAACACGGTATGCTCGGATGACACCGGAAGAACGAAGAGCGCACAACACTCGTCGACGAATGCGCCAGATGCAAAATGCGATGGCAGCAATTAAAGCATCAGGACTTGCAACAGGAGATCCAATGAAAGATGATGAAGCTGTTCGACATCATATAAAGTCTCAAAATGCGAAAAAAGCGGAAGCAGCAAGGCAGAGGTGGTTTTTTGTTTTTTTTTTAATTGTCAGTGAACATATTTTGAAGAAGTGTTTCTAGATATCACCGAATGAACGACGAGGAAAAACGAATTTATAATCAGAGACGCACTGAAGCGTTCAGAAGACGTCGAATGGAAGAAGAAATGTTGCTCGCAATGCCAATAGGTCGCATTAACGGAGAGGCTCTCGATCGCGCTCAACAGATTGTTGTTCGAAACGCGAAGAGAGCTGAAGCGGCTCGATTAAGATATCAAAGAATGACGCCAGACCAAAGAAAGGTTGGTTCAGTTTGGCGCGATTTTTTGTTTCTGTTCGAGCTCTAACATCTCCGAGAGACTTTTCTGACAAAAACCAACTGATCAAAATTTCGCGTAATTTTAGATGTCAAAGAGAGAAATCAAAGAAGAGCCTTGGATGACTGATTCGTCAGCTGCCGAGCTCCTTCTGCACGCTTCGCAACAGCAGGACCTCGGAGATGTTAGTCTTTTTTTTTTCTTTTTTTTTTGATGAATTTTTAAATTTTCAGTCTTACAATCAAAAGCGATACACACCAAAGAGAAAAAGAAACGATATGGAGGATATGATAAATGCTGGACAAATGGCAGTTGGATCATCAGGAACAATTGGATTAGGGTCAGGACAAGCGACAAAAAAAGAAGATATCGATGCATTGACAACATTGGAAAGAGATGTTTTGAAGAGAACTCAACAAGCTCAACAAATACTGATGAGACAGCAACGACAACAAACCCGTGATGATGTAAACTTTTGATTTGTTCTTAAAATGCTTAATTATATTCGAATTTTTTCTAGGACTTCCAAGAAGCACCATCATCATCAGATTCATCACAGTCTTATCTGATTCAACAAACATCAAACGGGCAACAACAAGGACAACAGCATTTAAATCAACCGGTGCAATTGAATTTGTCGGGAAGCGGAAATTCGAACGGAATTACTCATCAAGTAGTACACACTGTTCATCAGTTACAACCATCTGGTGGATTGCAAGTTCCTCAAGTGCAAGTTTCGCATCAGGTAATTGATTTAGATCATTATCGGAACATTTTAGTATGGTAAAAAAAAACAATTACAGCAATCATCATCTTCGATTCCGCAACAAATCTACACGGGTGGAATGATGTTATCGGGCGGAATCCAACAATCACAACAACAAGGACAACAACAACAGCAACAACAACAACAGCAACAACAACAACAAATTTTGAATCCTTACAGAGCGTAAGAAGCTTGGGGGGAGGGTTCAAACCAAATCTCATTATTATGGATTTATTAATAATCTTAATATTCTTATCGGAAATATTTGTTATTTTTTTTTCTTGTGCGTCCTTGTGAGTTGTACACACCATTTTAAGGTGTCTTGTCTCGTTATCTCTTTTCCTCTCCACCTCTATATTTACAATTATGTCTTGCACAAGTTGTCTCGTGGATAATTGATTCTTAAAAGAAAAATTTGTTTTTTTTTTCAATTTTTAATTACTTGATTGATTGTTTTAATCGTTTTTTTCTGTTTTTTTTGGACACTCCAAACTACACGTACACCTCTTATTGAAAACTAAACGCCTTAAAAAAGTTTTGAGTGTTTCTAGTGGATTTCGTATAAGCGAAACGCCAAACGAACAGAAAATGAGACATCTATTGTTTTCTTTCCGATATTTAATGGAATATTATGAAATATCTCAGTTTTTTTAATGCCCAATTATATTTTTTTTCTGGTTTTTTTTAATGTTTGATAATAAAGGATATTTAAATCTATTTTATTTTGAACTGTTTTATCCGTTCTTGACGGTTTTCATACTTTCTTTTATTTATTTTGTGATGATTTTAACTTTTGTTTATAAATTCAATTCTAGATTGAGGCCGATGAACCATCACCATGCTTACGTCTCATCGGCGGATGATTTAAAGTCGGCGGGATCGTCGACGTCTCAAGGAAATACTGTAGTCTATCAAGTCAGAAATACGATTTCAAATATGTTTTTTTAATCTTTAAAGGTCTTCAGAATTCTACGTATTTCTCACCTGCTGCAACGTCTTACCAAACAGTGTCGGCAATGTCATTTGAAAATTCGGCGAATGAGGAACGAAAAACAGAGTACTTATTAATACCGTCATCACAATCAGCCTCAGGAACACAAATGGTAAAGAAAATGAATTCTTAAATTACAGTTTCCATCAAAGAACGTATTTTTACAGATAAAAGAGCATCCGGCCGCAGTTCAAGCCGATCAAATGAATGCATATATTGATTCTTATTTTGTTGATCAACATGGTGCAAGTACATCAAGTGATGGGAATGGTGATCATCTATTGGATGATGACGACGATCTTGGAGGTCTACATGAGGTTAAAAAAAACGAGGACGAAGAATTGGACGCATTAATGAAAGATGACGGAGATGACAATTTAGATGGGATTAATTCGATGGATCTTGGTCTTGAAACAGACAAGTACCGTGAAGAAAGAGCACGTCAAAAAAGAGCAGCAGCTGCAAGAAGTCGATATCAGCGAATGTCGGAAAATGAGCGACGAATGTACAATCATCGTCGGCGACTAAAACAATTAGGGTTAGACCCAGAACGAGTTGGATCGGATGTGAATTTGGTTAGACAACATGTAAAAATGGCTAATGCAAAAAAAGCAGAAGCAGCGAGATTGAGGTTGGTTCCTGAAGAAATCGACGATCGAAGCACAAGCGAAGATTACAGATATCATCGGATGACGCCCGAACAAAAACGGGATTACAATATGCGTCGTACCGAAGCGTTTAGAAGACGTCGTCAAGAAGAAGAAATGCTGTTGTCTACACCGGCAGGAAGGATATCTGCTGAAGCACTTGCTAAAGCTCAACAAATAATGATTCGTAATGCAAGAAAAGCTGAATCGGCTCGACAACGATATCAGCGAATGACACCAGACGAAAGAAAGCAATACAATTTAAAGAGAGCGGCGGCCAAAAAGACGAGGAAACAGAAGCCTGATGATTACACTGAAACAAAAATGCATCATCTTCAACTTCAACCACATCAACAGCAAGAACCATCGCTTCAGGATCATATATTGATGGATAACCACCATCAACATCATGGGATTCAACAAGTTCCGGAAGCATCAGATGGGATTGGATGCGTAATGTTAAACCAGGAGATTCCCAGCAGTTCAACCTTGGTTGAAAACCAAAACGTTTCAATTCCTTCAACAAATGCTCGAGGACGTGGAAGAACGACTTCAAATCAAAACGGTGGAAATGTCATCGCTTACCAAGAAGAACCGATTGGACCAGTTGACCCAGAAGTTCAGGAACAGCATATGTTGGATATTATCAATGAGGTTGCAATGCCGACGCAATTAGAAATTTTCGCTCAAATGGAAAGAGAAGTAGTTAAACGGACTAAGCAGGCGCACTTGCTTTTACAGCGTCAACACGAAACGTCAATGACAATGGATTCGTTGATGGTTGGAGATTTAGTAGCAAATGCGATTTCAACGACACCATCCAACGCCATCGTGGGTGGAATTCAGTACGATTTAGCGCCGGTCAATCCACCACCACAACCCCAACAACATCAACTGACACGACGCGGGGGACGAGGAGGGCATCAAAGAGATTTAGATATGATGGTTCATGTTCCGGAGACCACTATTGTTGATAAAACCCAACTGATCGATGAAAAAGCATTACATGAAATGCTTCGAACTGGACGCGATGCAAATGGACATTTAGTAGAAATACGAATGGCAGATGGAACTCCAATTAATGGAACAGATCAACTCAGTGCAATCAGCAACGGACAAACAATATTAATCACACAGCAACAGTCATTACAAGATCACAAACCATCCTCGACGTACGGGATTGGTGGAGGCACTACAACGTCAACTACAACATATCAACATCATATTGGGTTAAATGATCAGCAGCAAAGGCATCAAGAAGCAGCGGGTTATGGAATGTCACAAATTCCAACAAATCAACAGCAAATAGCATCAACAGTGGCGGATGAAAGAATAGCATTAAATAGAGCAAAACGTGCTGAACGAGCTCGTCTTCGTTATCACCGAATGTCGGTGGAGGAAAGACGGGAGCAAAATGCTCGAAGAGCTGATATGTTAAGGCGATCTCGTCAACGTGACGATCAACTTTGCCAAATTGCCGAGTCAGTTCCTGGGGATCAGATTGATGACGAGACAAAACGATTAATTCAAGAAGCTCAGGCGAGACGATCCAAAAGAGCCGAACAGGCAAGAGCAAAATACCATCGAATGAATAGTGAACAGAGAAGGCAATACAATGCAATGAGAGATGCACAGAGGAGACAACGGAAACGTGAGCAAGAAAATCGCATCAGACAATTGAATGAAAGCGGAGAAACCGAGAACGGAAATAGAAATGGTGAATAAAATGAAGGAAAAATGAAAGAAAAATAATAAATTTAGGTGATCTCGTTCCAACAATGACCGATTCTACTGATCAAGGCTCATTGACTGATGCCCCATCTTCTGACGTGGGAAACGACAATAATTCCTTGTACCCATATGAAATATTTTCAAGTGATTCGTGGGAACATTAAAAAGTATTTTATTACCAATTGCGCAATATAAATATTATAAGTAAATTAAGCTTGCAAATATTATATTTTACTCTTATTTTAATATTTATATATTATTACAATTAGTCTAATTTTCTGGAAACATTTTTAATATCTGGTGACTCATTTTATTACCAGTGATAAAAACTTTTGTAAAACCAATCAAAAAATTCCAATCGATAATCGGGTTGTATTTCAGTTTGTTTTTCTCTAATATTTGTTCTTGAATTTTTGTCCATTTCTATTTATAATTTTCTATCTTCGAAAATAGTTGATGACTATTTTATTTTCTTTTCTTCTGTAAAATTGTATTATTTTTGAAAATTAAATTTTATGACAAATTTTAATTTTGTTGGTATGACTTAAACTGGTATTTCCTTATTCCCCTTTACATTTTCAAAAGTTTTCTTTGAACCAATAGCATGAGCTTATATTCTATCTTTTCTTTAATTGTTTCCAAATTCGCATCTGATTTATTCTATGAAAAATTTGGTAGAGCTATTTTTTAGTATAATAAATAGTATTAAATCATATATAATCATCTGGAAATATTTAAAAAATTATTCATTGAATCAGTTTGACTATTTTTAAGCGAAACCGTAAAAAAAGTGAAAAATGTTAGAACCTTACTGTAAAATCGAAAAAAACAATTTAAAATTTTGAATCAAGTAGGTTGTCATCGAGTTCATCAATATCACGAATTTCAAAGTTCTGAAATCTGAAAAGTGAATAAATCAATTAAAGGATTAAAAACCGACTTTTGTTAATTGACATTCATTAACAATATAATTTCTGCTACCAGCATACATCATCTGTAATTCTGGGCTTGACCCATTTGGGCAATAATAGATTAAAGACATTGGATAAGATGATCGATTGTCTTCATGTTTTTTACACCAACTCAGCAATATAAACCGAGGTTGTTGTGATGGAAGCTCTTCTCTAACTTCGTCAATTGAACAATCATCAAGTTTTTCTTCAATGCACAGGATGTGAGATTCCCTTTCTATTTTAACTGAAATTTTGATAATCACAGGATTATTTTAATGATAATTTTGTCACATAAGTAGGAATTCTTATTTGAAAGCTTTTTCCTTGATTATCGTTTTTTTTAAATGCAAGTTCAATCATGTGTTAATAAAATAAGACGCAAATATATTTTGTGAGGAGGGGCTCATAATGTTTTGAACATAAAAAAATCTGCTTTCATTAAATTTTTACTTACAAATCAACGCATTCATTGATGTTGATTTAGAAAATCGAAATTGTTTGAATTGTTCTCTTACTTCATCTGGGATTGAACAAATTACAAGATTTGAGGCCTAAAAAAAATTTGGTTCCTGAATGATTCCATAAAACGATTTACCATTTTTGTGCGTGAGAAAAAATGATTTCTGAAAAAAATAATTAAAATAACTTTCCCGTTCAAATTTGATAAAAATATTGAGAAAAATTTCAAAATTTAAATGAACAGATAAGAAATAAATGGAAAACTGCAAAATTTATCTTACAACCGCTTTCTAAATAAACAGAAAAGAATTCTGACAAGAAAGTATTAAGTGGAATGAACAACAAAAATAGTTAAATAATGGGGGACTAGAAAACCAAGAAATACTTCTAGGCCACTTAAGATTATTCCAATCCCTAACCGTGAGTGAATTTTGTGAATTATTTTTTCCGATAATTTTACGCAATTACAGGAAAATCAAAATTTCGATTAAATGGATTTGGTTCAGGTTCAACATCCTCGTAAGGTCCATGAGCTAGACTTAAAACATATGTGTGACCCATTCTTTGCATTCGTTCATTATACATAAATCTTCCACCATGCATCACGATTTCATGTCTAGCAGATGTCTAAATAAATTAAGTCGAAAAATTTAGAGACGTTGGCGCCGTTTCTCACCAAAGTGAACCACGTGGTGTCGGGAGCAGCTCGATATTCTAGCGGTTGTCTTCGCCATTCGATTTTTGTTAACTGATCCCACGTTTTATTGTCATCCGTATCGATATCAAATTCAGCCATGTATACGTGAAATCGTTTTAGTGCCCGATTTCGAAGCGGCAAATGGGCGCACAAATTGTCGTCGATTCCGGATGGATAATATTTACAATCTAAACATTCATTTTCAATAAAATTTTAAACTTATTGTATAATCTTGCGTAGTTGTGTAATTGTGGCTTTTATACACAATCTCAGTTCCCATAAATCGACGTCATCTAACCCTTGGGAGCCATCAATAGTTCGAAGTCGAATTCTGCACTTTTCATTTCCATAAAAATCATCATCATTTTTATTTCTAAATTTTCAAAATCTATTACTATTTTTATTTATTTTTTATACAATTTGATAGCCCAAAGTTTCTTTTGTCCTACGAAACAATTGAAAACTCTACACTCAATTCCATCATTGCTTATTGTTATATTTTTCTGAATTTGAAATACCAAAAGTATTTTTATTTTTTCTCACTAACTTCATATTCTTTTGTTGGATCTTCTTCTGTAAGCCTTTTCACTATTTCTTCTTCTAAAATATCGCGAACAAATTTAACAAATCGTTGCGTTCTCATTTGCAAAGAATCATAAAGTTCAGCATCAACAGTAGAGCGACACTAAAAAGTTTTTAAAATTTAATTAAAATGATAATATTTTGTTTCCCACTTTACATGGTTTTCCAACCGAAACAAGTCGCAATTTCAGTCCTTGTCGAATTGGCGCAATTTGATGATAAGTATAATTCGGAAAAGCGCAGTCTGGATTTATTAGATTTTGTTGAAAACGTGGGTGCCACCATCTTCCTGTTGTCTTAAAATAATAAATTATCTACACTGAATATTTAAATTATTAATTTTTTGCACTTCAACTAATTTCCATTGCCATTCTCCACCTTCTGGATTTTCTGGATCAAATCTCAAAAGAATAGAACGACCATAATCATAAGATTTTAATTCGCCAGCTATCAATACTAGTGATTTTGAAATACTGATAAGATTTGATTTTTTACGTTGAGTACTAAAACAAATTAAAAAAATTGATCAAACTTGGAAAATTATAAAAAAAATATTTTAAACAAACTTTGGAAAAAAACGATCATTCGGCGTCATTTGAGATTTGCATAATTCATAAGATCCTTGAAAAATTGGGCCGTTGTATAAATTCACTGTATGCCATTTTTGTTGTTTTAAATTTAAAATATAAATTAATGTATAATCCGGTGAACTTAATGATGGCCATCCACCATAAACAAGCATCCGATCATTTCCAATTATTGTTGCTGTATGTCCTGATAACTCAGGACCTCTTTCAATTGTTATCATCACTCGCCAACAGTTTAACTTTGGATTGTAAATGTGAATTTCACAATGATCGGAGCCTTTTGACCGCATTGTTGGACCACGTGGATATGGTTGATATCCTCCATAAAGAATAATTTCATCTTTCCAAATTACCATTGATGCTTTACATTTAGGAAGAGGATATGGTGGTCCTGCAACAATAACACGCGACCATTTTAATGAAGCCAAGTCAAGTTTCCAAAAGTCATTGAATGTAGCTGGACTTACTACATAGTCAGTATTTGGACCGAGAGCCTGAAAAGTTTTGAATCACCAACATGATTAAAAACCGGTTGAGTCGTATTTTTTTTTTAAATTAACGAAAACGCGCAATTAATTTGATGTGAATAAAGTATTTTTGATAAATTGAAAAAAATGAGGCAGGGTTACAAAAACGATGTTAAAAAGACAACAATTAAAAGATTAATAAATTGTAGGAAAGGGAACATTTGAATTTGGAAATGGGCGGTGCAGCGTGCAAGATGTGCATTGATTTTGGTCGAATTTCCGCACAGTCACAAAAAAAGTTGTTTTTTTTTAATTGATAATTTAGTGAATGACATAGAAACGGGTAAGTTAAGATAACCTCTCCTCCAAAACAATAAATCGCGTTTTCAGTTGGATGATAAACTGCAGAATGTTTATGCCTTTCAGCCATTAAATCTTCAATATCTTCTGGTGCGCATCGATTCCTGAAATTTGAATTCTAAAATGTGTCGATTCAAAGATTTTCACCATTTGAATCGTTTTTTTTTCGAAAAATTCTCGATCGGCTTGCCGAATTGCATCATTCACATAATTTCCTAGCTGTGGAATCGCCTCACGTAATGCCACCAATTCAGAAAATCGAAGAAATCCAAATATTCGACGAAATGCTGGTAGTGGCAATTTGAGAAGAAGTTCGAAATCCATTAATCTTTTTTCTGAAAATCTACTAATTCAATTTCAGCTTCATTTTCAAATTGATTTTTTAAGTTTTCAAAATTGATCTCATAAACTTTCTTTCATAAAGTTCTCTTTTTTTTTTATTCACCTCATGTACTTTGTCACATCATTTTAATAATTTAAAATTAAAAAAAAGAGAGAGAAAGAGAGAGAAAGAGAGAAAAAGAGAGAGTGTGAGAGAGAGAGAGAGAGAGAGAGAGAGAGTAAAGTTAAAAAAGAGAGAGAAAAAAAAGAAAATGAGCTCGATTTGATTGTCTGATAAGCGAAAAGACAAAAGTATTAAACGTATCATTCCACCAGTCCAAACCCGACATTTTCCATTTTTGCTTAAATATTTGTTTATAAAACTGCAATTTTCATTTTTCAAATTAAAAAAAACAAATATTTTTAGATAATTTTAAAACAATTTTTTTCGAAGCTAATAAAAAAAAAGTAATTTTTAGGTATAAAATCTATTTTTTTGTTAATTTTCGTTATTTATTGATTTTACAAAAAAAAAAACAAAAAAAGATGTCAGAAATTCTTTTTAGAACATTTTAAAAATTTCTAGACTTCGTTCTAGTCGCCATTCAATTTCTTTTATCTTTATTTCTCTTATAATAAAAAAGAAAAAAAAACCGTTTACTGATAAGTCGATTTATTTCTTCATTTCTTCTTTTTCTTTTTCTATCAATCAAATGTCAAAAATTTCAGATCAAACATTGATCGAAATGTCTGGATCATATCAGATCCTTGAGAATGATGTTCCACAATCTTATCGGTATTTTATCGGCAAACAATAATTAATTTTAATTTATTAAATTCAGCGATAAAATCCTAAAGTGGAATGGTTGGGGATATTCTGATTCTCAATTTACCATTAATAAAAACGGAAATGTGACTTTTACCGGAGACAAGTTGGCAACATCAAAGTTCAGAAATAAAACTTCCATTTTTTTTTCTTTTTAGATACGATATTTCGGGAAAAGAAATGCCATATTTTCGACCATGGTTTGAAAATTATTTAAAAGTTGACTTGAATCATACAACACCGGCTCAAAAATTTTCCGATGTTATTGTTGATGAGCCAGTTGAAAATGAAGATATTATTGATTTTCTTAAATCAAAAAATATTTCATTTTCAAATGCTCCACGAATTCGTCTTATTCGTGGTCATGGTCACACTGTTCACGATATGATTAATTTAAGAGAAGGAAAAATTCCAAGACTTCCTGATATTGTTGTTTGGCCGAAAAGTGAAGCTGATATTGTGACAGTTAGTTGGAAAAAAGGGCAGGGAAAGGGAAAGGGAGAGGGGGGGGGGGGGGGGGGGGGGGAAGATGAGAAACAAGTAAATCAATAAAACGAAATTAAAGATTATCGAAGGAGCAATGAGTCATAATTGTGCAATTATTCCAATTGGTGGAGGCACATCAGTTTCAAGTGCTCTCGATACTCCAATTTATGAAAAACGAGCCGTCATTTCATTGGATATGGCATTACTTGATAAAATTCAATGGATTGATCGTGAAAATTTGACATGTCGAGCCCAGGTTTGAAGCAAAAATTTGACGAAAATTGCTCAATTTTTGTTAAGGCTGGAATTATTGGTCAAAATCTTGAGAAACAATTGAATTCAAAAGGATTCACATGTGGCCACGAGCCAGATTCAATTGAATTCTCAACACTTGGTGGATGGGTTTCAACTCGAGCAAGTGGAATGAAGAAAAATAAATATGGAAATATTGAAGATCTTGTTGTTCACATCACATTTATCACACCGAAGGGAATCATCCAAAAACAGTGTCAAGTTCCTCGAATGTCATCAGGTCCTGACCTTCATCAAATCATTCTTGGATCCGAAGGAACTTTGGGAGTTGTGTCTGAAGTTACCATTAAAATATTTCCGCTACCCGAAGTGAAACGATTCGGTTCGTACGTTTTTCCCGACTTTGAGAATGGCGTCAACTTTTTCCGCGAAGTTGCACGCAGACGAATTCAACCAGCTTCACTTCGTTTAATGGATAATGATCAATTTGTGATGGGACAAGCATTAAAAGTGGCTTCTGATTCATGGTGGCATTCAATTAAAAGCTCAGTGAGCAAACTTTATATTACGAGTTGGAAAGGATTTAAAGTTGATGAAATATGTGCAGCAACGTGTGTTTATGAAGGAAGTCGTGACGAAGTCGATGAGCACGAGAATCGTCTTAATAAATTAGCTGAACAATTTAAAGGAGTTGTTGGTGGTGAAGAAAATGGAAAATATGGTTATCGATTAACATTTGCAATTGCTTATCTTCGAGATCTTGGAATGAACCATGGAGTTCTTGGCGAATCTTTCGAAACTTCAGTTCCATGGGATAAAGTTTTAACACTTTGTCGTAATGTGAAGGAGTTGATGCGTCGTGAATCAAAAAATCAAGGTGTCAAACATCCAGTGCTTGCCAATTGTCGTGTTACCCAAGTTTACGACGCTGGCGCTTGCGTTTATTTCTATTTCGGTTTTAATGCAACTGGATTAGAAAATGGTCTTCAAGTGTATGATCGAATTGAAGTAACTAAAAATTGACATCTTCTTTTTCATTCTTTTTGATACTTTTTTAGACAGCAGCTCGCGATGAAATTATTGCATGTGGTGGCTCAATTTCTCATCATCACGGAGTCGGAAAACTTCGGAAACCATGGATGTTAACAACAAATGGAGCAGTTGGTATTGGACTTTTAAAAGCAATTAAAAGTGAATTGGATCCAGCAAATATTTTCGCCAGCGCTAATTTAATTGACATCATTGGTTCACCGCATTCAAAACTATGATTTTTATCTTCTTCTTCCTTCCTCTTTTCTCCTTTCTTCTTATTATTTTATCATACAATAATTTTTTGTTCGTTATTATTAATATAATTATAAAACAATGAATGTATAATAATATAATAAATCAAAACCATTTTTCCCGTTTAAAAAAAAATTCGATTGATAACATTTTCTGATATCAAAATTGGGTTTTTTTTTTTGGATTAACACGCTAGTTGACTTCATAATTAATACCAGCTGATAAGAACTTTTTTCTTTTCTTGGCAGACTTGGAAATTTGAACTTGAAAAGAAACCGGATCAATGTTTTACTTGATATTCTCGATTTTTTTTTCCTCGAACTTTTTTTTGTCAAAATCTCGAAAACTGAAGATTTCTGCGCTTTTTCATTTTTATTCCTTTTTTGATGATGCTGCTTAACACGTAATATTAGCCATTTTTGTCAAATGAATAGAAAAAAGATAGGATGAATAATGAAGAGAAAGAAGACATCATAAAAATCTTATCCACAGAATGATAAGCCGTTATCCAAATCAAAAAAATCTTGTTTCAACTCGATTCCACAGATGTTTCATGTTTGTCTTCGTCTTCTTTTTTCCTTGTTTGATATATTCATTTCTCAATCTATGATACCGATCCATCATGACGGCATCATTTTTCTTGTTTTTTATGCCATTATTTTTCCGCTAACAGGTCTGATTTCTGATTTTCAAAAAAATCATTTTTTGTTTGAGAAATATTCAGATTCTTTGCCAATTTCCAAAAGACGTTGGAACAAATCACAAATCACTTGGAGTTTTCAGGATCCTTTTCATTTCTTGACTCATCATCAAATTAAAACAATTCGCTCTTTGATCTTTTTAGCTTTTGATGAATGGTCATCAGCTTTAGATGATCTTTTAATAATTCGTGAATTCAATGATCCTTTGTCATCCTCATCGAATTTTGATCAGGACCATCCTGACATTTCGATTCTATTTGCCAAAAAAAATCATTCGTGTATTGAAGCTTTTGATGGTCGCGGTGGTATCGTTGCTCATTCAACTTATCCAACTGGTGGGATGCTACATCTTGATGGCGATGAAGTTTGGCATACCGGTGATGCCACAAAAGGAGACGTTGATATTCGATATGTACGGTTTTTTTCCTTTTCGATTATCAAATTTCAGCTTCATTGGTTTTTTCGAAATTCTAGGTTTTAATACATGAAATCGGTCATATTCTAGGATTGAGACATTCAAAAAAACGGGGCTCAGTAATGAGAAGAAATTATAGGTAAATTGAAATTTTCATGAAAAACATGAGACAAATGAAAATTCAGATCATCAAATCAACAGACATTTCATTTATCAAAGTACGATATTCGAGCTATAAGGGAGCTTTATAAAAAACAATAAGAATGAATCAAATAAATCTGAGAAATAATTTATTAACACTTAACAAATCAAAAAAACTTATCAAAAACCTAAAAAAGAAAAAATGTTATTCTAAAATTTATTATAAAAGTTTGATTTTATTCATCTTGTTGAATATTGTCAAAAATTTGGCGTACTTGTTCATCTTCTTGCAACATTTCATAAAACTTTTCAATTTTTGCCGATTCTGATTCAGGCACAACAATGGGGTGAACCGGTCGGAAGTCAATTTCAGCTGAGACTACAGTATGTCCAGTTTTAGTCAGGCCACTTTCTACAGCGTTCAACTTTCCGGGCTCACAGAGGAATTCAAATTTTTCGGAACCATCTTCTTCAAATAGTGAGACTTCTTCACAATCATATTCGATTCCCACTTCCTCCATCTTTAAATATACTTAATTTCAATTTTTCTTTTTCTCATTTATTTTAAAACTTCTTCGGTCGTTAATTTTTTTCCATTTTTCAATGATTCAATTGTTACAACTCCTTTTTCTTCAAACCAGCTTCGGACGCCGCCTTCTTGGGCTATTCTGAACCCTCCAATCTAAAATTTTAATTAACATAACAACTTGTTTTCAATTTTACCTTATTAAAATATTTCCTTAAGTCATTTTCTAATTGTTTTTTGTTTGACGTTTCTGCTTGGACGATAAAAAATGTGCCGCCCGGTCCAATTATATCAAAATAATATTCAACTTCCGGTTTTTCTTTCATTCGTTGCAGAAAGTTTTTTAATGTGTCAAGAGGCAGTCCTTGAGCCCGAAACTCTTGCTCAAACCCTGCCAACTCCCGATTAAGCTTCATATCAAATCCACCACGAGAAACGGCTCCTCGAACCTATAAAACCTACTTCATTTTTCTTCCTGATTTTTTAAAAAAAAATACTTTTCTCAATAAAAAATTGGTGGCTTTCGATTTGATCATATCATTTTTTCCTTTTGTTGCTTTGATATTTTGCCATTTTGAGTGTCCTTTCATATCAAACCCTGTCACACTGATGCTCCGAACTTGATTTCCACTTCGTATCATTAACTGACTTATTCTACAACTCAATCCAAACATCTGAAGCAAATTATGGATACTTTTAAAATAAATTTAAGACATTAGAGAAAAAAAAAAGAAGTTGGGTGTTGAAGCCCTATTCAACTTTAACTATTCAAAAAAAACGAAATAAAAGGAAATTTCATTAAATTTAGAGCATAACAAAACCCGTCCGACGAAAAAAATTAAAAAACAATATCGAGAATCTAATCAACATATTCAACAACTCTTTCAAACTTTTTCATCGACTGTGAGTCTAACATTTTGGCATTCAACAACGAGACACCAAGTTGATCATCTTTAGTAAAAGGTTGCGCCATTAATGATAACCATCTTCTCGCAACTTGAGCTGCTTCATCGATACTCAGATTTGTTGACGCTGATTCAAGATATTCTTGCATCCATCTTGGTAATTTTCCACGTTTGTCGTTTCTTGAAAATCTCTGAAAAATCATTGCCACGTTTATTCATATTTTTAATAACTTTTTGTTTACTTTATCAGCAAAAATCATTAAACCATAATCGGTTTTTGATCTTAACGCTCTTCCCATACACTGAGCTGTGTGTCGCATAGCATCAAACGTTAAAAAATCATTTTCCCTAAAATTTCAACGAATAATTGAATTTTTTTCAATACTCCAACTTGATTCCAAATTGATCTCTCAAATATTCTAATCGAGCTCTAAGAATTCGACTTTCCGTGTACATATACGGAATTCCGAGCATGATCACACACCGACCTATAACAACGCGATTTTTTTGAATTGATATTTCTCGTTATCATACCTAAATGATGACTAAAATCAATTCCTTCTGATACTTTTCCTCTTGCTACTGAAAATAAACAAGCACCTCGCCCGCTATCGCAAGCTTCAACATATTTTTCTAATGCCACTGACGTTTCTAATGCATCGTTCGTTTCAATAAATAACAATTTATATTTCATTAGTTCATCAATAATATGCTTAAACACATTTTTGCTTTTATTTACTGAAAAGTTACAATAAACCTGTTCGTACCACACTCCAATGACATTTTCCATATACAAATAACTTGTAAAAAATACTACCATTCCATCAGGTACCAATGATGCCATTTCTAACACCAAATTTCCATAATTTCTGATAACTGCCACGTCGCTTCTTTGCTCAAATCGTGATGTCATTGCTACTTGATCATTACCACGTGCAACGACAAGAGGACGGAGGCATGGTCGAGCCAGAGTCATAGTGAACGACGCCATGACAGATGGATCGAAATCTAATACTTTTGGATACATTTCAAGTGGTGATAACGTTCCAGACGTGATGATAACTGATTGAAAACGTGTTAGAACTGGACGAATCGCAATTGAAGCATCATGACATGATAATGTGACTGTTGCTGACTGACTACCTTCTGCAGGTTCCACAATAATTGAGAATCCCTAGAACCATTTAGTAGAAATTTTAATTGAAAAACTACTATATTTTCTTTTACTTTTGAATATGTGCTCACTAATGTTGCTAAAGTGGCTACTTGTGATAACGCCCATACATCGCCACCATCAGCCAATTCAAGCGTTTTTGACAAATTCGACAAACGTTCAGAGCAGAATCGCAATGGTCGTCTTTCAATACACATTCGATCATAAATATCTTTCATAAATGCTGCAGGACTTTCAATAAGAACTTGAGTTGTTCTTAATCGATGTTTAATGTATTCAAGAAGGCGTCTTAAAAACAATATGAAATGATTGGCTTGTCGGATGTTGCCTGGAACAGCTTCTTGAAGAATCTGATCAGGAAGTACTGGATTAGCAAGACGTTCGTCATTGGCTCGCTCTCGTTCTGTTCTAGAATTTTCTTTCGAATTTTAATTATTTATGGAAAAATTTAGAAGGAGGGATAGAGAGGGATAGAGAGAGAGAGAGAGAGAGAAAGAGAGAGAGAGAGAGAAAGAGAAAACAAAACCTTTTCAATCCTTCAACTAATCGTTCATATTCAATTTGTAATTTTTCCGCGTTTGTTTCTTTCATTCGATTCACAACTCCTTCTAATTTTGCGAGCTCCTGTGTTGCTCTTTCAGCATTTTTCAATGATATGGCCACTGACATCGACTCAATGCATACATTATCAATATTGTGAGCTTCATCAAAAACGACGCAACACCTGAAAAACGTTAAGATAGGATTAAGCTCTGTTTTCTTTTTTTGAAGAAATACCTTCGGCTAAAATCTTTGGACACAAGTTCTGCAATTTTAGGATCCAATATATAATGATACGAATAGACTACGATATGAGCTTTTTGAATTGCTTGTCGCGCAACAAAATATGGACAAAATCGTTTTTCTCGTCCAAGCGTTCTTAAATCTTCCAAATTCCATACTCCATTTGGCACGTGAAATCCATTATTTTTTTCGAGATTCTCAAAAAATTCGCATTCTGTGTTTTCCTCTCCGTTAATTTCGAAATGTTTTCTTGCACGAACAAAAGATGCCGTCAACTTTTGACATGCTCCATCTACAGCATTGCCGAAACGTAGCGCTGCCACTTTTTCATTGATGCACAAATTCTTTCGCGCTGACATTGCCACGGTTATTTTCGGCACAGAAATTCCAGTCTTCTTTTCATAATAATCGTAGAGAACACGCATTTCTTCAATGCACTTCTCAATTTCCGGAATTGTTCGAGAACAATAGACCAGTTTATCTTTAAAAATCAAACATTTTTATTAATCGATATCGCGAAAGAAAAAAAAAACAATTTCAAACCTATTTTTTCTGGGTACTGAAGCATATAGGCCAAAACTAAACTTAATAGCGACACTGTTTTTCCAGTTCCTGATGGCATTTCAAGTAAACCATGGCCCTTAAAACTTAATTTTTTTTTGTTTTTTGTTTTTCAAACCTTTGCGTCGAGCGCTTTTTTAACTTCTTGCATGTACAACAATTGTTCCGGATAAATATATTCATAAGGAAACAGGACTTTCAGTCCATCAATGTCTAATTTCATAGTTTTTACCAGAATATAAAATCTATAAAATTATTTTGTTTCTTTATTTTTTGATTGAACGTTTGTTCATTAAGTATTTTTGAAACATCTTATTTTTAAGTATCGAAAATTCCGTAAAATACGGTGAATGTGTCATGCTTAAGTTTAAAATCTTGAATTATTTATACAGTCTCAGAAAACTTGAAATGCATAGATATATATTTTTTAAACCGGAGGGGGCTATATATAAAAAAAAAGATGTTAAAGGGGAACATTAAATGAACAGAGATCCTACACATTGGCTTGAAAAAATACAATTAATATCAATGTCTTATCGACGAAAAATGAACAAGGTACAAAATTTTCTCATTGAAAATGAAAAAATACATAGAAATGTGGTAAAAACTGACATGCAAAACACCTAGAACATTGTCTGAAAAATGCACAAATAATCATTTCGTTTCTCTTAATTAAAAACCAAACTATATACAAAACAGTTACACTTTTGCAGCAGGTACTTTTAAATCTTTATTGCATTCGTTTTCCGCCATGATTTTCGCATATTTGGGTCTTGGCTTGTTAGCAAAAAGCATATCTCTTGAATAAAAGAACCCACGATTAACCCAATGACCGTAAACATGAAACATTGATGCTTCAGCTTCATGGCGAATCTTAAGTTAAATTTTAAGAAAAATAAATCAATTCTAAAAATAAACTTACATCTCTATCTCTGAATGGTCTTTTTCGAAGTACTTCTCGATCAACAACCGTTTTCAAATATTTATATTTAGCTAATCGAATGAAGAATCTCACCCAAATAATCGACTAAACTTAGACATTTTTTTTTCTTATTAATAAAAACCGTTACTTGTTTAAATCGTTTCTTTGCCGTTTCTTTTTTAGCTTTCGTATTATCTACTGAATCAACTTCTGCTTCAACTACCTCGATTAATGGTATTGGTGCACCACCAGCTGGAATCATCCATTCATGTTTTAGACACTCTTTTGATGTGATTCGTTTTTTTGCATCAACTTCTAATAATCGAGAAATCTTAAATTTACAAATTTTTATTAATTTTTTAAATGGTTTTCTACTAAATGCTTGGCTTCTGCTGTTATCGTTTCCCACTGTTCTTGTCTAAACTCATACTTTCCTTGTTGAATAATTCTCAACATCATGAGCTGCCTGAATTCGTTACAATTTTCTATTAAAAAATGCTTAAAAATTAATACTTGCGATGATAAAATGGTGCATAACCGGCCAAGAGAGTGTACATAATCACACCAAGAGCCCATTCATCGACTTCCATTGAATATCCTTCAGCATCATCATACATTTGGGACTTGATAGTTTCTGGTGCTAAATAGCCAGGTGTACCACACAAATCTCTCAACTTTTTCCCCTTTTCTAAACGGGTTGCAAACCCAAAATCGGAAATGACTATTCGCTCATCATCAATACACAAAATATTTTCAAGCTGAAATTGAAAATATTCTAACTTGAAAAAGATTTGAACTTGAATACCTTTAAATCTCGATGAACAATATTTCTTGCATGCATATATTCAACTCCATCAAATAATTGTTTCATTAGTTTTCTAGCCTTTTTTTCCGACACCGTCACTGTCGCATTTAATTGATCAAAAAGTTCTCCTTTCGGTGCCATTTCAAAAACCGCAAACAAAAAGGAGGGTGTTTGATAAAAGTCGTGAATTTTAACTGAAAAGTCAACTTCTTTTTTTTTTCAAAAACTCGCGTCAATTCTAACTAATTGATGGATGTCCAGACAATTGTCTCAAAATTTCGACTTCAGATATAGTCTCGTTTAACAAACGCTTTGCTTCAGCCTAAAATTTTTCGCTGACCTTATTCTTTTAGTAATTTTTTGACTTACTTCACTTTGTTTTTCCGTTGAAATATCAACTATTTTCACTGCAAACTGTTGACCGCTTCCTTTTTCGATACATCGCCTAACTGTAGATGCTAATCCTCTTCCTAGCACCTTAAAGATTGAAAATAACATCACAAATATAAGAAGTTAAAGAAAAACTTCTTTCGACTCATAAGCTGCGTTAAATCCTTGCTCTTCATGATGGCTGTAATGTTGTGGATCATCGCTTTCTTCATGATCTGTATCAACAACTTCTATACCCATCTAAAATTTGATTAAAAACTACAACTTTCGCAAAAATTTGCAAAGCAAATATTTAAGAATCGCTTCAAACGATGAGAATTAATTTTGAAACCAAAACAACTTTGAAAAGATTTTAAATAAAAAAATGATAGTCAACAAAAAAGACAAAAAAAAACACGGGAACATCAAGTAAAAAAATCTGACTGCTTTGTGCGGGAGATTAGCTAGCCATGGCTCTTTTTGGGGGAAAAATAATAAATAAAAAGTATTTTAAAAACCTATAACTCAATCAATTTTTACCGGGCAAAAAAAACCAAAAACTAAATTACAAAAAAAATCCTAAAGCATAATGAAATGAATCTCTCAGGGTTCCTAAACTAAGAAAAAATGACTTTTCTCACCAATTAAGAGTGCCAACCACTTCAATAGGAAAACTTTCAGACAAACACCGCTGCAGATATAACCAATAATTTATAGGGCTGTGGATAGAAAAAACTAATAAAAACTTTTAATGATCCGGGGCATTAGGCAAAAATAACAAACAGGCGTATTCAGGACAAAACAGAAACATAATTAAGAACCGTCCAAAAATAATTTGTTGAGCATCATAAGGGGTGAACTTTCAGCAAGACAAATTTGACGATTTCTCTTCAAAAACTAGTAAGAAAATGATTTGAAAGATTATTTAAGAAACCAATTATTCTTCGGTTGTCACATGCACTTCTTTCTTTACTAATCCTCCTCCGAACACAATCGATAACGGATACATTTGGTGTACCAACTTTTTGAACGCATCTTGTTCTTCTTTGACCCAATTTCCATATTTTCCATATTCTATTCCATCTCTCATCTTGATCATCATTCTTAAACTTTTTCCCTGTACTGACTCATCTTGAATTGATTTTAACAACCAATTTTTAATATTATTTCGCTCATTTTCACTCGTCTCATAGATAAATGTCGCTTCAGCAGCTAAAAAAACAAAATTTTATCATATAAACTTCCATTTAATTGTATATTTTGTTTTTCAACTTAAGACTGACCTGCTAGCCGATGTGTGAAGCTGATTTGATTATCAAATTTGAACTTTTCATTCAATTTTTTTGCCGAAACATCCTTTCCAAACAACTTTTCTACCGCTTCTTTTGCTACAATCTCCGAAATTCCTGTCAACTCTAACTTGGGCCCTTTAAAATTTATGAAATGTTCACTTAGGATATGTCTGTAAAACTAACAATATTCCAGGAACTTGACTTTTTGAACATGAAGTAATGGATGATTTGCATCCTTTTTCTGTCCTTCCAGCAAACATTTTAAAACTAATAAGGGCTTGTTCTGAAAATATTTTAAAAAAATTTTGCGGAAAATATTTTAAAACCAAATACCTTTCTTCGATAAACTTCTGCACACAAAGCATAACCCGTTACATGTTCAGTACCCAACACGTGTAAGTGATAGCAAAACTTTGCCGCTTCATCCAATGGTTGCTCTGTTTTTAACAAAGCTTCAGCATCTATTTGTGGTCCTCGAGACAAACTCTCATCTTTTTGTTCTTTGGTTTTTTCCTTTTTCTTCGTTTCTTCTTCTAACTCTTTTTGTTTTTTCAGCTTTTTTTTCATTTTTTTAATCTCAATTTCGGTCATTCCTTCTTTGTTGAAGCCATTTTGAACACTCAAATCTTGTGGCCGGTCAATTATCCGTAAATAAATCTGGAATAAGAAAAAAATTCTTAATGAACGTAAATTTGTTTAATCGTTTAAATATTTACTTTGATTGCAAGTTTAGCAGCTTGATAATAATAATTATTTTTTCGAATAATATCTTCTAATCGCAAAAGTCTGACATATGAGCAAAGTGTCATTTTTCGCAGACAATAAGTGTGAAAATCGTACTGATCTTCGGTTATTGTTTGGAAATGCTGAAATAGTTTGAAAATTAATAAATTTATTTTTAAAAACTAACGAATTCAACGTGATGAGCTTTTCTTAAAGCTTCCCCATACTTATTTAAAGAACGATAAGCTCGACCACTTTCAATTTCATACCACATACATTGCATATCGGTCAGGTGAGACGATGCTTTCTCCCCTTCCTAACAAAAAAAAATAGTTTATAAAATCAAAAAAATTATTAACCCACTCTTGTAAACTTGGATAAAATCTTCTCAGCATCATCCAATCTCTTTGCTCTTAACAAGTATTTTCCACATTTTCCATTAATATATCGATCGGCTGTATCCAAACTTTGGGCTTCATCCATAAGCCTTGCCGCTTCTTGGTATTCACCAGCGTGTTTATAAATTCGTGCCTTCAACATTAGATTTTCAACTAACGTTGGGGTGTGTTGGATGGCTCGTTCAATATAATTTAAGGCCAATTGAATGTTTCCAACACGATCGAAGTGTTGAGCAGCAAGAACATAAAGCCAAAGAGCTGTTGAAGGTGGCTCAACATCGTTATTTTCTAAAAAAAAAAATAACAAACATTTAAAAAGAACCTTTAAAAACATACGATCAAGGGAAACATTATTATATCCATTATCATCCATTTTCTTTACATATCCATTAATCAAAGATTCAATGACAGCTACTTTTTCCGCAAAACTGTATAATGGTACCAAACTGGCAAATAAACTTGGTGCTCCTTTTCTCAACATTGGCACCATCCATTGATGCAATCGTTGGCATAATTCGTCTCCTTCGACTAAGTAAAGAGCTAATCGTTTTGGAGCCAAAGCCCGCTTATGTTTTTCAGATAGTTCATCATACATATTCAGACGTTCTTGTTTGTTATTTTGAATTCCTAGGCATTCTTCCAATTTGGTATAATATTCTAGACAATCAGGATTTCGGTCTATTAAACTTCTCCACACGTTTTCTGCTTGTTTGAATTGTTGCAAATCCATCAGTAAATTTCCACGAGCTTCCATATACGCTACTTTATCAGCGATATGCGCTGCATTTTCTTCGAGCTTTTGAATAGCAACATCTAATTGACCAGATTCACGAAGAATCATATTTTGATAAAGAATTAATTCAGAATGTTCTATATCGTAACCAGTTGGCTGAAAAATTGAATTAACACAATATATTAACACGTTTTACTCATTTTCAACTAACGGTATTATTTTTGATAAACTCGTCCATAACACCTAATGCTTTTTTGTAATCATTGTTCAAATGATGAGCCACAATATAACCAATCCATGAACTTTTCTGATTTTGTCTAAGCCGCAAAAAATCATATCTGGATGCCTGTTTAATTTTTTCAAATTATAAATTTAATTTTCTAATAAAATACCAAATATCCTTCATAATCTCTGAGTTGAATTTGTAAAAGTGACAAATCTCGCAAAATTTGTATATTATCCTTATCTAGCATCAAAGCTCTTTTATAAGCTTTTAACGCTTCATCAAATTTCTTTTCTGATTTTTGAACCAATCCATAAACATGCCAGCAAACATGGGATCCTAGATCAGACTTAAGACCACGTTTTACACACTCTTGAGCTTCTGCTTGTTTTCCCATAGAATTAAGAATGATTCCTTTCATGGCGAGAGTTTCTGTAGTAAAAATAAGGTGATTTGAAGATGTTTTAAAATAAAACCTCCATGCTCTTGATATTGTGGTACGGAGAGAATTTGTTTAGCCAGCTTCAAGCCAGTTTTGTACTGTTTTTGTTCGTAACATTTCTGTGAATTGTCAAATAAAAAACATAAAATAATCATGGAATAAAAACATACCACGATCTTTTTGAAATAACCAAGTTCTTTAGTTGCAAGTGGATTGTTTGATGATTGACCCGTTGTTCGAGCCATAATGCCAATTCGCGCTGAAAACTGAAGCTATGATTATTTTTGAAAATTCGCGTAATTTCATAAAGGTAGTTCGACTAAAAACTCCGTGAAAGAAGAAAATGTGAAATATAACACAAGTGAACAATTTCACCCAATTTACAGAAACTTTAATGCCTATTTTCAATAAGATTTGAAAAATTGGAGAAAAAACAAATGAATTTGTAGGGCCGAACTCTAAAGCAAAATTGGGATTGCCCCAAAGTTGTGCATTTGTCATGTTCACTATCACGCGCAAATGCACACCGTTTATTTCTCATCGTCTCTGATAACACAACTTTTTCTCTCTCCTAAACTTTAAAAAAAGAAAGAAAAAGGTTCAAAAATTTTGAAATTTCTGGAATTTAAATTTATTTGATAAATTTATTGTTTTCAGTCAATAATACATTAATTAAAAATTATGCAGCCAAGTTGAAAATAATTATGTCACGCACAAAAAGTTTTATTAAAAAGTTATTCTTTTTAACCAAAGTTTACATATTTTTAAAGTTTAAGCGTGTTTTTTAAAAATTATAATCGTTAAAAAAAACAAGAAAAAGGTAAAAACTATTTAATAATTTTAAAAATGAAGTAACGTCTGATTTTTTAATAATTTTGAAAAATGAATAAAAAACAATAGATTGTAAGTCGGATCGAACTGAACGAAATTTTAAATTTGAAAAAAAAAACGATTTTTTAAAATGTTTTCATTATTTTTTCGTCACATTATTTTTTTCATTAGTCAAGTGCGTTGTCATCCAGTTTAATGTAATGAATCCGATACTTTATTTATTAAAAATTACATTTTGAAATTAAAAATCAATAAAAAAATAAATACAACTTTTCCAAGATTAAATTTTCAATTCAAAAAATGACTAGTTCAAATTGTAAAACGAAACGTATAAAAAATAAAAAATGATCTATTCGATAAACTTACAAAAAACTAATTTTGTTAAAAGGTTTCTATTAAAAAAAAATACTGTAAATACTGTAGAATTCTTGAAACGTTTCCAAAAATCATTTCAATAGAAATGAAACGTCAACAACTTTATTTTCCGTGACGACACTGTCGCCATGTCTTTTTAAAAATACCTCTAAAGAGATCCTGAATGGACATTGAATATTAAATTACAAGCAAAACAGAAAAAGGGGGAAATTGATATATGACGTGGCAACCGTAAAAATTAAAAAAAAAATGCTGAAATTATTTCCAGCTACATTTTTGTTATTTTTTTTTGAAGCGTGATTTCTCTCTCTCTCTCTATGTCTCTGTCTCTCTTCAAACTTCAGGTCGATCGGTTTTCAAATTCTTCGATTGAATGTTTGGCTCTTCTGGAACAACTTCTAAGTTCCGATGATGAACACCGTGTTTCGTCGCTTCGGTTTCATTTAATTCGTTCGTCTTTTCCGATTGCAACGATGATGTTCTCGATTTCATCTCAGCTGAGTTTTGACGTTCCTCTTCCATTCTAAAAATTGATGATGATGATGATTGGGTTTTTTATTATAAACAAAACAACAGATTACCTTGCATATGAGTCTGAGCTAGGTTTTCGAGTTCTTCTTGAGATGCTTCTAACAATGGTTGCTGAAAATCAGAAGAATTATTTTTTTGTTGTTTCTTGTTATTTGATAAACAAATAAATTTAGACGACAAGACAATTTTCCAAATACGTCACATGTAGAAATATAAACAGGCAAACAAAAAAAACAAAAAAGGGTTTAAAACATATTTTTATTATAAACACCACGATCTAACAACGTACACATTCTTCGAACAAATTCGTTAAATGTTTCTTCCTTTTCCGGTTCACGTGCCCATGGCTAAAAAAAAGAATCAATTTGATTTGATTTGAAATACAAAACTCCAAATCCTCACCAGAACATCACCTTTAGCGAAAATCAAGAAAAATATAATTCCAAAGATATCAATTGCCATTGCAAGAAGGAAAACCCATTTCCAACCTTCCGGGTTCTATTTTTAAAACCAAAAAAATTAATACAAAAAATAATCAAAAATATATTTTTACATTATAAGTCAATGTATTTGTGATCATTCCACCAGCTCCAGCAAATGCACCAATACCATTTGCAATACCCATAAGAATTGGAGCATATCTTGGAGCAATATCAAAATGATTTACATTAAAACCTTTAAATTTTTGTTAAAAAAAAAAAAATTAGAAATATCAACCTGATGGTGTCATTCCTGATCCAGAACATGCTAAAATAAGACAAACAATTGCAATAATTGGGTTACTAATAAATGCCAATGATCCTAACATAATTGCTTCTATTGAAAATCCCATTGTATTAAATAATTTTCGAACTGTTTGGGTATCCATTTTTCCAGATGATCGAATATAATCAGCCGCTTGTCCACATACAAGTGTTGTTATTGTTGTAACAAGTTGTGGAAAAATTGAAATGATTCCACTCTGAAATTCAGATATCAAATCAAAAAAAAAAAAAAGAAGAAGAAGAAAATTATAATTTTTTCCTCACATCTGTAATATTAATATGAAGAACGTCTTTCATATATGTTAACTGATTTCCAAGCAAAAGGAAAAAACTCCACGAACGACAAAATGAGCAAATAATGATTGCCCAGACAGCTGTAGATGTAAGCATATGTTTCCAAGGAAGAGTTGTCAACTGAAATTTATAATTTAATGAATTAATTCATATTTTTTTATTTGAAAATTCGAATAAACCGTCATGTTTTGTACTGTAACTGTTCCAATTTTTTCAGTTATATAAGTCCTTTCATCATTGCTAATATACGAGTGACTTGTTGGACTTGTGCTTGTGACAAAAAACCAGAAAATCGACCAAATAACACCCAAACCACCAAATACATAAAATGGTGCGCTCCAATGAAAATGAGAAACAAGATAAGCTGAAGCTGGAAGTCCAACCATTACACCAACTGATGATCCGGTGAATGTCGTTGTTGCTAGTTTTGATCTTTCCATTGGTGGTGCCCAATATTTCCATACACCATGCATTGCTGGATAAGTTACACCCTGAAAAAAAATTGAAGAATAAAAAGGAAGAGAAAAGAAATTAAAAAAAAAAAAAAAACCAATGCCAATCCTTGTAAACATTGCAAAACCATAACAAAGAAGTCGGTGGCCGGATGAAATCGAAGAGAAAATGCAGTAATCGTATTCAGTGTGGCAGCAGTCAGAACTCCAATCATGAAAAGACGATTAGGTGAAAACTTGGCCGCCAGAACACCGGCTGGAATTTGAGAAGCTGCGTAACCATAAAAAAATGAGGATTCCATCATTCCAATTTCAGTTGCCGTCCAAAAAAATTCTTTTTCCTAAAAGAAAAAAAACATTTTATTTTTTTGGAATTCAAATTCATATTTTACATGAGTAAATCCATAAGCATCGGTGAAATTGTTGACCATTCGATTTTTAGCCACTCCGAAATTCGAACGAATTCCAAATGAAATTGCAAAACCCAAATGTGCCAAAATTGCAATTTGCCATCGAACTTTTTTCAAAAAGAATTTATTCTGAAGAATTTATTCTTTTAAACTTTTTTTTTTTTTAAATTACTTCTTCTGTTAAAGTGTGAAGTTGCTCTTTATGTTCCCATGTTTTTGTTGAAAATGTTTTACGAACTGAATCCGAAATCGCCGAAGCGGATTTTTTAAGCGTTCGACCAACCATAAGATCTGTTCTGTAGTAAAAAACCCTTATTTTTTAATTTTTTGATGATTAAAAACAAGGGAATGAAAAGATGAAAGAGAAACGATATTCTTTTAAATAAAATCGATATTCGATCTATTTTTTATCTTTTATTTGGCGGCAACAAGAAAAGGGACAAGTTTTTTTTTTAAAATGTCATCATCATATTCAATTCATTTTCATCATTATTTTAATAGCAAGAAAGATAAAAAAATATTTTAAATTAAATGAAATGCGCGCCAAAAGAAAGTTGCAAAAAATTTTTCACATTTAAAAAAAATGAAATTCTGAAATGTCTGATGAGACAGAAAAAGCAGGGAATTTCAACGAAAATAACTGTTTTTGTTTGATACAAAATCATCGAATAATTTACAGTAGCAATGACTGACTGACTGACGGATGTGTAGTTGAAATAATAAAAAAACTGAAGGAGGAGGAGAATGTTGTTGATGGTGTCTATGTCTAACAATTAGAAATTTGAGAATTTTCAAGAAAAGGTCACTTTTACATTATAAAATTTAATGAAATAAATAAAATAATTGGGATAATTTAAAATTATTTTGAAAAGTTGAAATTTGAACTTTTTCAATTCCAAATTTTTGCCCACAAAATCTTTTATTTTTGTGTTTCATTGATGTTTAATAAAATAAATAAAAAAGAAAAATAACGACAAAAATGTGTTTTTTAAATTAAAATCAATTTTCGGTTTTTATTATTTTTTTAAGATCGGGGTGGAATAATAAATTATCAATGATTGTTGATGATGATGATCAATTTATTTCTTTTTTTTTTCCTTTTTTTTTTTTTGGTTTTCCGATGTTTGTGCAAATCTCTGTTTTTATAATCAAAAATGATTTGAAAAAAAAAAGAAATTTCTTCTTTTTTTTTTCTTTTTTCCAATCAATTTTTCTTGATTTTTAAATTTTGAACTTGATAGACAAAAAAAAGAAGAAAGAACGGATAGTGGTTAACGATAAATATGAACGTGATTATGAAAAAAATGGTTTATCATTTGATTCGAATCTCAGGCCACTTTACTTGGAAGTGGGGGATGAAATTTTTTTAGAAAAACCAGTATTGATTATTTATTGTTAAATCAAGAGTACTGTAAACCAAAAAAAAAGGAAAATTAAAAAAAAAAGAAAGAAAAAAGAGAAAAACATTATTTTCTTTTTTAGAAATTCTTCGAATTTTTTTTTCAAGGTGTAAAATAAAAACGCCCCGCCCTTTTAGGAATTCTGGAAAGTTGTCAGTTTTATTGAAAAATTTACTTACTTTGATTTCGAAAATTCTTGATTAAACATTTTTTTGATTTAAAAAAATGTTTAAATATTGAAATTTAAAAATGATTAAAATTTTCTTCTTTTTTTTTTCATTAAAAAGGAACAACGTGATAAAATGTTTTTCTCATATTTTACTAAACCAAATAAAATTGTAAATAAATATACATAAAATATTTATATTTGTTGTAGTTATTGTTGTTATAAGAAGAAAAAAAAACAAGAAATTGACAAAAAAAATTCAGATGATGTTGGTTCACATTTTTCGTCTTTTCTCAGAGTGTCATAATGGTTAGAAGAGGTTGGAAGGAGGGACGGAGGGAGGGAGAAAGAGAAAATTTATTCAAATAATAAATGGCAGGCAGCCAGTCATTCTTTCTTTCTCCTCCTCCTCCTCCTCTTTCAATTTTTATCAATTTATCAAACAATTTAAACTGGTTCATTTTTATTGCTTTAAAGTTTTTAGTTTTTTTTTCTTTTATTTGGGGCTTTTTCCAAAATTTTCCAATCACCTGTCTCTATGATGATTGATGAGGTGATAGTAGAATCGAATTTTTTTTCAACCTTGAAATGGGAAAAAAATTAAACAAAAAAGATAAGCGACCTATATTTTTACTCAAACGATTACGGTAATTATTCATATCCCAAAATTAAATTCAATTATAAAATTAATCAATAAGTTTGAAATTCTTTAATTGTTAAGGAAATTGAAAAAAAAAGAAAGAAAAAGTGGATTATTAAATTGATTCTACAAAATTATTTTTGTTCGAATTTCTGTGAATTAAAAATATTCGAATGAAAATGAAAACGGATGAATAAAATGTTGAAAATGATATTTTGATGATAAAAAGCAATAATTGAAAATGATAGAAATCAATATTCTTTGTCATTTTTCGCCAAATACCATTTTACCGTTTCTTTGACTATTTCAGCGACAGGTTTATTATTTTCGTAGCCAAAAGAAAATGAAAACAAATCGAAATGATATCAAAGATGTTCATTATTTTATTGAAAAAAAAAACAAATTAAAGAAAGATTAATCTTTAAAGATTTGATAAAAATATTTGTTTGGTTTGTATTTTATAATTGATAAATTGATAATCAAATATAAAATGATAATCAAATAAATAAGAAAAATCTCTAATCTATCAAATATCATCAAAGAATTTTGATTTTATTCAAAAATCTTTTTTGATCAATTATCTATCATCTTTCTGCTTGATTATAATCGAAATATTCAATTTATTCACAAAAATAATCGATTGATTAATAATAATAATTAAAAGAATTGAAAAATAAGGGGGAACAAAAAAGGAATCAAAAATCAATGCAATAAACCACGAGCACGAGCATCATATTCAGCTTGTCTTGCGTTTCCAGAATTTGTTGGATCCCATCTTGCATTTGATGCAATATGATCTAATCGATTTTGTAATGTGCTTTTTACAATCTATAAAAATGAGATTTTTTCTTTCTTTTTTTTTTTCTAAAAAATAACCTTCCATGTAGCATAGAAAATTGGCAAACAAGTAATAAGAGTGAAAATAAATGCGCTCGAGTTTAAAACTTTGACGACTTCGCTTAAAGTTTTATAAACTGTTATCTGAAAAAAATTGTCTTTTTAATTATATAAAAAAATATTAAAAAATTACAAAGCATAATAATGGAAGGAAAAACATCCACATAACATAAAAAAATATTCGTAAATTGAAGAATATTTTAAATGTTTTTTTATGAGATTTCAGCATTGTCTGAAATTGAAAAAAAAAAAAAAATTGAAAAATTTGTTCTAAAATGTTACCATTGTATTAACAATTAATCTTTGATATCCATGTGAAAAATTAATTGAAAATAATTGATAAAAAGAGCAGGCGGCTAATAATCCCATCAAATATTTATCACCATTGATTTCAAGTTCGATTGAATTTATGTCTTTTTGTGAATTCTTTTAAAATAAAAAAAAAAGTTTTTTTTTTAAATTTTTTCTTTTAAATACTTTTAATGATAAAATTTTCAAGACAAAAAGTAATGAAACTGAAAATATTGAAATACAAATTTTGACAATTTTCATATTTTTATACAAAAGTCTTGGAAATATTGTATAAATAAAAGCGCTTAACATTTCAAATGTTATAACCTGAAAAATCAAATTATTGATTTTTCTTTTTTTTTTTTTGAAAATTCAACTTGAAATGTAAAATATGCCAAATTTGCAGTGCTATAAAATGCAGCCAAAGAGCCAAATTTAGCGATTGCTCCAATTTCAGCCATTTCAAATGATGGCAAGGCGACAAAAAATAAATCTTGAGAATACGATGGTGAAGAATCTTCTTTGTTTGAAAACATTGAACCAGCAAAAGATGAAACGAGCTCATTTCCAGCAAATAAAATTGGGAAAATTGCAAAACAGCTTATAATTCGATATGTTGCACCAGCAGCTGCCATTAATAAAGCATCTCTGAAATCCTTCTTTTTTTCCTTTCAAAATCAATTTTAAAAATGAATAAAACTTGAAAAAATTGTGACGAAAATCTACTCGACTTCCTAAGGTTAAAAGGGTTCCATCAGCAATATTCACAGTTTTAACACACTTAAAAATTGAGAAAAAAATTGAGAAAAACAAAGAAGAAGAAGAAGAAGGAGAAGCTTACAACTCTGGCAGCAACAATCCATGTATTCAATTCAAATAAACTAGGAAAATGATTGAATTGATTGACGACAGTGTTAAATTTGCCATGATTTGAACTGTTATCAATAAAACTTAAAATTGCAACTGGAAGAAGCCCAAAAAATGGAAGAACAAGGAATAAAGTTGCACACTGTAAAAATAAAAAATTTCCCTTTAAAAAAAAACAAAAATATTTTGTTACATTGGAAAAAAATCGATGGCCACGATAGCTGATAAATGCTGAAATAAGAAGAGTTAAAAATGCGGCTAAAATTTTCGAGAGTTGATCTAAAGATTGAGAAGATCTGAAAAAAATGTTCAATTTTTTACAATGAAAATGTGAAGAAGAAAAAAAAAAGGAATTTTTACTCAAATATTTGAGATGGTATAAGACTGATCATACGACTTTCAAGGCGAGAAAAATATTTTGCAACAACGACAGGATGTAATCTGTTTAAATAAATTAAAATATTTAAAGGGAAAAGGGGGAATAAAGTAAACTTTCTTAATTCATTAAAACCAAGAGCTGGATAACAAGTTCCATTATATTGATATTGTTGAATATGACATTGAAGCATTGGATCAAAACATAAAAAATCATTAGAATAATTACATTTTGTCCAATGATGACTATCAGCTAAAACTGATGAAAGAGATTGAATAGCAAAAGTCATATAACGAGGTTCAAATAAATTGATAGTATAAATAATTCGAGTAATAATAATTAAAAATGAAATTCCACCAAGAACTGGATTCATTCGTTTAAATAATGCAAAAAGTGGAACTGATGAAAATTGAGCAATTGAAAGCTCAAAAATTGCCATTGGAACAGCAAAAACAAAAAGCATAATAAAATAAGGAATAAAAAAATAAATTCCACCATTTTGAATATAAGATTGAATAAAAACCAAATTATTTTTAATTAATGTCACATTTGAAAGAAGCAAAGCCAATTGTCGATAATTATGAGTTCTTGAAACATTTCGTGCTCCAATTTCTTGCTCCAATTCTTCTTCTTCAACTTTATTTGGAAGAGGTTGTGGTTCAACTTTTGGACTTATTCCTTCTTCTTCTTCATTTATAAAATCATCATCAAATTTCCCTTTTTCTGATGTGGATTCTGTTGAATTTGTTCCTTCTTTACCTTAGAAAAATATTTTTGTTTTTTTAATTCCATCAATTTCAAAAATGAACCATGACGCTTTTTCCGATCAAAACCATATTTGATAAAAAAATTAATATCTCTTTGTTTTGCAAATTGTTCTTCTGTCAATAATTTTTCTTTATTATCTTTACCAATAAGTTGTTCACGAAGTAACTAAAAATCCTTCTTTTTTTTCAAAAAAAATTCATTTTTTAATTCCAAAAAACTCACCATTTTTTGGATTTTTTTAAAAAGAAATTGTTTTAAACAAAAAATGAATTTATTGTTTTTGAATAAAAAAAAAGGCGACGTTTTTACTAAAAAATAAAAAAATTTATTTACAAATTTAATTTGAAACAAAAAATAAAAATAAAATAAAAATAAAAATAAAAATAAAAATAAAATACACTAACCGAGAATATCTTAAAAATACTTTAAATTTTAAAATGTATTTAATTAAGATTTAAATCTAAACCCATTTTAGTTATTATTTAAATTGAAATTCTATTTATAAATGAAAAAAGATTTGATCATCGTCCATAAATTCCATAATCATAATTTGGCATTCCAGTTGAAAAACTATCGATAAATGCTTTATGATGAGATAATGGACGACTTGTGAATTTAATTTCTGGTTGATTTTCCATTCTGGCAATATAAGCTCCCATTTTTGGATAATGTAAACCGGGAAAATATCGAAATTGTGTTGATGGATTCAATGTGAGTAATTGAAGACGTTCCAAAAATGGCCAAATCATGTAATCAGCAAAACCAGGTTGTCGTCCACCATAATAAGAATCTTTTAATAAATTTTCAGCATTTCTTAAAGCTGTGTGAATATTTGCATCATTTTGTCGTTGACTATGCGCATTATTTGAATTATAAAATTCAAAAAGTGAATTCATTATCTGAACATTTTTCCAATTTTTGTTGTTGTGGAAAATTCCATATTTATTTTACCGGTGTCAAACGTTCAACTAAAATCTTTTGATGAGCTTTTTCAAAAGCATCTCGGGGTAAAATTGAATTCGAAGGGAATAATTCATCTAAATATTCAGCAATAATATTCGATTCCCAAACAACCTTAAAATAAAAAAAAAAAACATTTTTCAAAAACTTTTTTTCCCAAACCCGTCCGTTTATTTCAAGAGCTGGCACTCGTCCAAGAGGAGATTTTGTTAAGTACCAATTCGGACTTCGATCCGGATTTACATTTATAACTTCAACTCTATAAAAGACAATTGATTCTCGATTTCAATTTTTGTTTTAAATTTTTACGGAATATTTTTTTTTGTTAAATAAATCAATACTCGTTGAGCGTATGGACAAAATCGCATACTGTAGAGTCGATAAGATCCAGGTGATAGTGGTGGTTCTATTGAACCTATTAAATAAAAGATTTAGGTCTGAAATTGTGTCAACATTTAAAATTATTTATAAACCTGGATGAAGCATTGGTGAATTTAATCCATGAATATTTGATCCAATTGTTGAATAACTGTTAAAACGAAGAGGAATTGCTGCCACAGATGGAGAAGGATAAACTGATATTGAACGATATTGATTATTTGACTGAAAAAAAACCTTTTTTTTTGTTGAAATCTCTTTGATTTTTTTTACCGTAGAAACGTATTGTGAAGTAATATTTGATGAAATGATCAAAAGATAAAAAATTAAAAAAACATTTGAAAACATCTAAAAAATGAAATATTCGAATAAGTCGAAAACGGTTGAAACAACAATCTCGGACATTTTTTCCTTTCAAGTGGAACGAAAGATTAAGAGGTCAATCAAAAAATGTTTGCTTTTTTGTTTTCAATTTTTTCCCTTTCGTTTGCCGAGCTGAGCTATCAAAAACATTCAAAAAAAATGTGTTTCAAGTTTTTTTTCTTCGTATCAAGTTTAAAAAAAAAGAAAGAAAAGAAATAAATTATAAATGAGAAATGATTGTGTGTTAATCCCACTTGATGCACTTCTTGCAAATATTAAAAGGGGTTGGGGCGGCCTGAGAGTACAAATACTACAACTTCAATTCCGGATAATGAAAACTTTTCTCCTCCGATTTTTTTTGTATTCGCTTCGCGTGTAAAATTTGTTGCATGGTGGCACAGTTTACTTAATGACACATTCCGAAAGAAACTTTTTGAATGTTTAATGCGACTCAAAAAAAAAAGAGGAAAATTATGATTTCTATTGAAATCAATACGTTGAAATTGAATAAGAGCGGATGCTATAGAATTCTTGAGACAACATTTGTAGTTTTTTGTTTCCCCCCTCCAAAAAAAAAGATCAAAAGTACAAAAAAAGAAAGAAGTAAAAGCTGTTAGATTTTGGTATATTTTGTATTGTATTTAAATGTGATAAATGCTAAAATGAATTTGAAACAAAAATGCGGAAAAACTTTAGTAAATGATGTATGTCAGAATGTCAATAACTTAGGCTCGGAGAGCAACTGTGTGTGTGTGTCTGTGTAACTTTAGAGGTCAGTCAGTCTAGTTTAATAAAATGTATTTTGGCGTTCTAGCACTCCTTTTTGCTCAATTTTTAAGGCTTTTAGTGATTTGGTGCCTAACGTTTAGGAAAATGAGCCGCAAGCTTCTTCAGGATTGGCCGAAAATATAAGATTCAATAAAAACCTACCAAGTCGAACAAATTTTGAACTTGGACAACTTGTAAATGAAATTGTTTGAAATCAAGAATTTCCCAGGGAGACATTTTTTCCGCCTTAAAGAATCAAGAAAAGAGAAGTGGCTTTTTCTTCGTAGAATATCATCTAGAATCATATGAGAATCAATCATTTGCAGGCAAAGAAATCAAACAAAAATAAATTTGAAATAAAATTTTGAGCTTAAATGAACGTAAAAACGAAAAGATTTTTCTTTTTTTTTTTAAAGAAAAAAAAGAATTTGTGGTGGTAAAACACAAGATTCGCTACCAACCGGCTCGTTTTCGTTTTTTTTCCGTCTCTCTTATATTCCTCGTTCAACGTTTTTTTTTCTTGCGAGAATGAAGAAAAAAAAATGTCTTGGCACTTGATGATTACAACCTGTCATTGTCATTCATCACTTTGTTGATGTTTGAATCATCAAGGGAATAAGCCAGTTAGTCACTTTATTGCACAATTCCAGGTGAATGAGTTTGTGAAGAGATTTGCTGAATATAAAAAAAAAAGGAGATTCAAATGCTTAAACGAAAATTCTGAAGCAAAGCTGAGGTGAAATTGAAACATTTAAAATCTGAATTGTTAAATAAAATAAATTTTTCTTTGAAAAAAAAACGGCGTAACTTTATTTTTACAAAATTTAAAAAAAAATTCAAATTCCATAATCATATTGTGGATTTCCTTTAACATATTCTTTAATGAATCCAAGAGCAATTTCAGTCGGCTGTCCACTTTCAATTACTTCCGGAAGATTTGAAACTTTTGAATACCATTCGGTGAGTTTTGGGAATTTTGAAGATCCAGGGAAACTTTGAGTTTGAATTGGAAGATCGTTTAGAACGTGAGAAACTAAGAAAACACGTTGAAGAATCGGGAAAATCAAATAATCAACAAATCCCGGTTTTTCTCCTGAGAAAATTAATGTTTTAATATTGAAAACGAAAAAATTCGATACCTGAATAGAACTCAGAAGTTAATAGATTTTCAGCATTTTCAAAAGCTTTCAAAATATTTGAATATCGCTCTTCTTTTACCGATGGATCCTTCACAACTCCTACTAATCCATAAAAAGCTGGAGCAATAGTTGAAAGCCTTTCAAGCAATAATTTTTGTTGAACTTTTTGATATGGATCTGATGGCAAAATTCGAGATTCTGGGAAAATATCATCTAAATATTCTGGAATCACAGCTGATTCAATAATAAGACGTCCATCATGTTCCAAAGCTGGAACTTGTCCTTTGTAATGTTTATTGAAATACCATTCTGGTTTTTCGATCAGATGAATATTGATTACTTCAATTCTTAAATTTATTTTAATAATTTAATTAATTTAAATTAAAAAAAGAAAAGTTTTTACGGTAAATTTTTAGCAGCTGCATAAATTAATGTTCGTTGAGCCCACGGACAAAATCTCATATTATAAATTCGTAATGTTCCATTTTTTGGTGCCGGTGGTTCAGGATCACCTAAATTTAATTAATTTTATTTAAATACGAATAAATCGATAAATAAAAATGACCAGTTTTCAATGCTTTTGTATTAAGATTAATAAGAGGCATTTTGAATAAAGTTGAAACAGAGAAACGACGTATTGAATTGAAAATTCTGAATGAAATGTGTTGGTAGAAATAAAAATTGAACGAAAAAGTGAAAAAGAAAACGAAATTGTCATTCTATCAAAATCTAGCGTGGTTTTGTGTCTTTTTCTTCTAACTGTCTAACATCTCTTAAAAACATGTAATATTTCGATAAAAAATGTAGAGTAAAACAAACAAACATTGGTCACAAAAAAGGATGATGACAATTTTCGATATTATTGAGTAAGCAAATTCTAAACTTTAAAAAAAAAAATATTTTAAAATTCACATTGAAGAATTTGTTGAAAACATAGAAAATATCGTTTTTTATTTTAAAATAATGAAATATTTTTAAATTTCAGAAAAAAAAAGAACTTGACAAATCATTGTTTTCAGAAAATCACTTTTTAGATCCATAATTTTCAGTGTTTTTTTCAGGATTTCCAAATATTTTATAATATCTTTATAAATTTTTGAAGTAACAACGTTTTCATTTAAAAAAAAATCTTAATTGAGATCATCTGACGAACTATTTTTAGTAAATAAATGTCACCTTGAAGTTTTCAATGATTAATAATTCTTTTTTTTCCAACAGATTTGTTTCCGTTTTTTTCTTTTTCTTTATATCTATCGGCATTCTTCAACGACAACACAATAAATCAGGGCAGAGATAGCAGATCAATTTTTTTATAGATCAAATACCAAAATTTTCGATTTCAATTATAGAATAAGATGACGATCAAAATGACGATCAAAATGACGATCAAAATGTTTGTAATAAAATATAGTTCACAATTTTTACCCAAATCGAGTATTTTATTTTTGGGATTAAATCGCAAATTATTTTCAATAGCTTTATTGATGTTGTAAAGGCCATTTTTTAAGATTAAGTGGCAACTAAAAATCTATTCGTTTTTTTTTTTTTGCAAAAAGAAAATGTAAAATAATAAAGTACAAATTAAAAAGTACAAACAAGTTATGGTCATCATTATTTGAAATTTAAAAAGAATTCTTTGTTCAAGTTTATACAACACAGAAAATTACCAACCTTTTGATCAAAAACGAACAAAAGATGGGGAAAAAAAAGAAAGGAACGAAAGAAGGTACTTTTGAACAAATCACGATTCAACCTCCTTCCCCCAACAATCCAGGTTTCATATATAAAGTATCAAATCATAGTGGTCACTCTCTGTGGTGAGTCGCCGTGTGTTTATTTTTGTCATTCATTGCTTTTGATCATCTCACGGTCACAACTTTCGTAAGCTTCCGCGTTTGCTTTTCACTGATTTGTTAGAACGACGCCCAAAAAGATCGTGATTGCTCAATAATTGTTTTGTTTTGAGTTTTTCCATTTTGGTAAAAAATATTTTGCAAAAAGTATTCAAAGTTAGAACATTTTGATCATTTTGTATGAAAAAAATGTGATCGTCGACGAGTAAAAATTGACCTATCATTGATATTTTATCATGTTTGCTTCTGTTCGAATCGGATGTTCATAAAAAGAATTTTTTATTATGTCTCCGTCTTTTTTTTTTTCTTGATTCATCAATTCATTATTTTTCCAACATTTTTGTCGCCCGCCTTTTTTTTTGAAAAATGTTACATAAACGGTCTTCTTTGTGTGATTTTTTGTGTTTTCAATTTATTCTAAAAGATAATTTTATTTAAAAAAAGTGTTATTTTAGATGTTAAACATGTTTCATCACTTTCAAACTGCAATCTTATTAGCTTCAATCCAAGCATTAGTTGGATCAATATTAATTCCAAGGGATTTACTTTTTCAAGATCCAAAATACTCTTCTGTGTCTTTAAGTCCAGATGGAAGGTGAGAAAATCTTTTTTTTTCAACTTTTTTTTTTTTAAACAAATCTTGTGTTGTTTAAGACAAGTGGCTTATATTGCTCCAGATGAAAATGGAGTCAAAAATGTTTTTATTCGATGCTCAACTTGTTCATCTACAAGACAAGTTACATTTGAAAACTCTCACTCTGTTTTAGGTTTTTTTTTTGAAATGTAAAAGAAAAATTAAAAATATTCAGGATATGCTTGGACTGCTTTACCTGATATTATTATTTATTCTCAAGATGAAAATGGAGATGAAAATACAAGATTGTTCAAGAAAAATGTTTCAATGGTAAAATAAAATGTTAAAAAATATTAAAAAAAATAAAAATTTAGACAGCAATTGCAAAAAATAAAGAAAATCGAGTGATTGTTAGTGATAAACCACATGTAAAAGCTGTAATTATGGCAAACAATTTAATTGATAAAAAAGTTTTGATTGGATTAAACGATGAAAATGCAGCTCTTCATAATATTTATTGTTTTGATCTTGAAACAAATGAATTGAAATTAGTTTTGAGAAACAAACGATTTCCAATGTTTATTTTTGACACTGATATGAATATAAGATTAGCAAGTGAAGAAGGACCTGATGGACAATTGATTTATTATCGACCAAAAGGAAATAAAAAACCGATATCAACAGAAAAAAATGAATGGATTGAATATATGCAAATTGATCATAATGATAAACCAATAACAATGTAAAAATAATTTGAAAAATATTTAATTGAATTCAATTATTTTTAAGGCCGATCACTTTTGATAAATCAAATAATTTTATGTATTGGATTGTTGGAGAAGGAAGTGATCTTGGAAATTTAGCAGTTTTTGCTTTTAACAATCCAAAACGAAAAGAAATTCTTTATCAAGCTCAAAAAGCACAAATTGGAAATGTTCTAATTCATCCAATTGATAAAACTGTTATTGCGGTTACGGAAGTTTATCACAAACCAGAACTTTTTGTTGCCAACCAAACATTTATGGATGATTTGCAATATTTGGTTAATTTAAAACCAACTGGTTCTCTTCAAATTATTTCATTGAGTAATGGTAAGTAAAAAGAAAAGAAATTTTTTTATTATTCATTTTTTTAATTAAAGATATGAACACATGGTTGGTGACATATTCTTCAGCTGATCATCCATTTGAAATTTATATTTATCGAAGATGGGTCAAAAAAGCTGAAATGTTTATGAGTACCAGACCAGAATTGAATAAATATCAACTCAATAAACAAATTGGATTTGATTTTCAAACTCGCGATGATTTTACCCTTCAAGCATATATTTCATTGCCTCCCACTGCTCCATTGCTAAAAGCAACTCAAGTTCCAGCTGCTGATCGCGAATATGCAAACGCTGGAATGATTCCAGCGGTTCCTCAAAAAATGGTCGTTTTAGTTCATGGGGGACCAAAAGCCAGAGATTCATATGGATTTAGTCCAACAAATGCGTGGCTAACAAATCGAGGCTATGCGGTTCTTCAAGTCAACTTTCGTGGAAGTGTCGGATTTGGAAAACGGTTGACAAATGCTGGAAATGGTGAATGGGGAAGAAAAATGCATTTTGATATTCTTGACGCTGTCGAATTTTCAATTGCAAAAGGAATTGCTAATCGCTCAGAAATTGCAATTATGGGCGGAAGTTATGGTGGATATGAAACATTGGTCGCATTAACTTTCACACCACAAACTTTTGCTTGTGGTGTTGATATTGTTGGACCAAGTAATTTGATTACTTTAATGGAAGCTGTTCCGCCATATTGGCGGGGATTTTATCAAGATTTGGTTAAAATGCTTGGAGCTGATATTGTAACGTAAGTTAAAAAATCAACTGAATTTTCAAATATTCAATCAATAATTTAGTGAAGAAGGCCGTCAATCACTCACAGCTCGCTCACCATTATTTTTCGCTAATAAAGTGAGCAAACCAATAATGATTCTTCAAGGAGCCAATGATCCAAGAGTTCGACAACACGAATCCGATCAATTTGTGTCGGCGTTAGAGAAAAATAACATTCCAGTCACTTATATTCTGTATCCGGATGAAGGACATGGATTTAGAAAAGCAAATAATCGGCTTGAACAACATGGACACATTGAATCATTCCTTCAATCTTGCTTGGGAGGAGAATCTGAACTTTTCCAACTTGGCCAATATAATTCTTCAGCAATTGTAAGAATTTTCCCATTTGTTCCTAATTTTTTTTCAAATAATTTTTAGGTGAAAAGTGTTGGAATTGATAAAGCAGCAAAATTAGCACAATTGAAACCATCAACTGAGAATATTTCAAAATCACCAACGTTGGCACCAACCATTTTCTACAGACCACCATCACCAATTCGAGCCAATCGAATTTTCTATCCGCCATCTCCAAATGCCATTAACCGAATTTTCCCAATGCAGGGATAATTCTTTTTTTTTGTTTTTTCGAGACAGTTCTTTTTCAAAACTAAATAACGTGTATTTTTCCAGCCACCAATTTTTTAAATGCTTTTCTTTCAAGCTTTATTTCAATTTTCTGTAATATATTTCGATTTTTCGAATTAAAGCCTGTGCTTTAACATTTTATTTTATTAATAAATATTTATATACTTTTTCATAGAATTTAATTTTAAATTTCTTAATTTTTGTCGAAAAAAATTAGTAGAAAATATTTTCAACTTGCGCTGAAACGGTGTAAAAAATACAAAGGGTCAAGTGTGCTCTAATGAACAAGCGGGATAGCGGCATCAAAGAAATTTAAAAAATACATTTTTCCAAAAATGTTCTTAATTAATTTTCAGAATTTTTTTAATTGCAAAATAGTAACTTTTCAGGAGAAAAAGGATTAAAATCAGTAATGTTAGGATTAACGCAATCAAATGTCAAATCAAATTTACCATGGGTAGAAAAATACCGGCCCCAGGCGTTAGGTGACCTTGTTGCACATGAAGAAATTGTAAATACATGTGAGTATTTATGAATTTTATTTTTAGTCTTTAACTTTACAGTGTCAAAATTTATTGACAATCACACGATGCCCCATTTGTTATTTTACGGGCCCCCAGGTACCGGAAAAACAACTACGATTCTTGCTGCTGCACGGCGTTTATACAACAACACCAAAATGTCATCAATGGTGCTGGAGTTAAACGCATCAGATGAAAGAGGAATCGATGTTGTTCGTCAAACTATTGTAACATTTGCAATGACAAAATCTTTACTGTCAGCACCAAAAAGCAGTAGTGAGACTTCATTCAAATTGGTTATTCTCGATGAAGCTGATGCAATGACGAAAGATGCTCAGAACGCATTAAGAAGAGTGATTGAAAAATATACTGAAAATGTTCGGTTTTGTATTATTTGTAATTACTTGTCTTCTATCATTCCTGCAATTCAATCAAGGTAGAAGTAAATAACTGAAACCAAATAAAATAAGTGTTTTAAGATGTACTCGCTTCCGATTTGCTCCACTTGATGTCAAGCTTATTTCACCTCGACTCGAATATATTGTTAAACAAGAAAATATTAAAATGACAGAAGATGGCAAAAATGCCATTTTAGCTGTATCTTCAGGAGATATGAGAACAGTTATAAACACTCTTCAAAGTGTTTCAATGAGTTTTAGCGAAGTGACTGAAACAACAGTTTATCATTGTATTGGACAACCAACGCCGAATGAAATGAAACGTGCAATTAATACTCTGCTAAATGATCCAGCTAAAAAATGTTTTCAAAGTTTGTTGAATTCCGATTTCAAACCCGTTTTTAATTTTTTTCTAAAAAAAATAAAAGCAACCAGATTTTAAAGTTTTACAGTTCTTCAAAATTTCAGCATTCAAAGATTCATTTTTTGCAAATGGTTATGCTTTACAAGATGTCATTACTCATTTGCACAATTTAGCTTATACTCTAGATATGCCTGATGAGGTGAAAAATCAAAATGTTGTTTTCAAAGTTGAAAAAGAAGTTTTTAGGCATTGTCTAGTATTGTCACTGGTTTAGGAATAGTTGAAGAGAATCTAGCAAGTGGGTGTAGTAATGAAACTCAATTAGCAGCAGTTATCGGGTGTTTTTTTGAAGCCAAGCGGATTTGTGCATCAAGTACAAATTGCTGAAATTGTTGAAAGTTTTTCCAAAAAATCTCACTTATTTTTTTGCCGGTATTCATTTTTTTCAAATAAATTACATTACTATGAATTTTTTGTTTTTTTAATAGAGTTTAAACCTCTAATGTATATTTTTTTTTGGTTTTTATTGCTTATTTTAAAATTTTCTGTTTTTAGAAGTTAAAAAAAAATTGTTTTTAAAGCGAACAATAAAAAATTGTTAAAAAATGAATCCAAACCAACCACCTCAATATCCTGGCGGACCACCGGTAGGAGGAGGCTATTATCAACAACCGGGGCCACCTGGAGGCCAACAACAAATGTATCAACCACCTCCCATGGGGTATCAAATGCCTCCTAGATATCCACCAGTTCAATATCCAGGAGGTGAAGGAGTTTATGGACAAATTGAGCCGACACCGTGGTCGGGTGCTGGTTGGATCAAACAAGAACCACATTGGGATGGCCCGAGTGGTGGACGTCCGCCAATGATTGGAACACAGTATCCACATATGCATCAGCAGCATCATCAACAACAGCAAAATTATCAAATGGGAATACATCATCCACAAATTCATCAGCACGAAATGGGGGAATTGTATGGAGGAGCACATCAACCAACGATGCAAGTGCAACAGCATTCGATGCATATTCAACAACAAGGGCAATTCGGTGGTTTCCAGACAGCTAGTTCAGTTTATTACCAACAACAACAACATCATCAGCAAGCATTGCTTCATCAACAACAACAACAACAACAACAACAACAGCAACAACAACAACAAGCACAACAATATCAGCAGCAACAGTATCAGCAACAACAAGCACAACAACAAGCGGCCGCAGCAATAGCATCAGCAACAACAATCCAACCTTCTCAAAAATCTACAGTCAATGAAGAAACTCAAAAACCAAAAGAAATGACAAGGCAAATGGCATCTGATGTAGCTGAAGATTTGACAAAGTTCACCAAAATGGAGTTGTTAATATTAGGAAAAGAATTAGTGAACGAATTAGCAATGAAGTATTACATTCAAAGCTTATTTTAGTTTTTTAAATAATTTTCAGAACGTGGATGTTGTCTGGAATTTTAAAAAAAGTAATGGAACGAAAACAGTTAAGTGCAGACGAAGATCCTCAAGAATTAGCAGGACAGTGCAGAAAAATGCTAAGTAAATTAGTTGAAATCCGATTAAAGGTAGAGAAAGGAAGAAGAGAAGGGAAAATTCGAATGACTGGAGATGACTATTTGTCATTGATTCTGGATGAAGAGGATTCAGATGAAATTTTAAAAGATGATGCATGGATTCGAGGTGATTTATGGAAATAAAATCTATAAAAGTTTGGAAATTTTTTAGAGACAGTAAAAGTGAAATATTCAAAAAAACCGCCTCGAGAAGGGATGGTATGGTATCGGGGAAAGTGGATGCCTGAACAGTTAATGCAAAAATATTTAGTATTTGAAGAAAATAGGTGAAACAACTCAATTATTAAAAAATTGAATTTAGTTTTGAAAATTTCAGAAAACAAATAATTAATTTATCTAACCAATTAAAAATGCTCAATTGGAAAATTGAAGTTTCCAATCCAGCCTTGTTGAAAAAGGTAGATCGCACAACGTTCACGAAAAAGAAACTCGAATCATAGATGATGTTTTTATTTTCGTTTTTTGATTTTCACATAATAAAATTGTATGCTACTGCCACGTAAAAAAAAAGCTTAGAACTTAATTATTAAGATCGCAACGATCTAAAAGAGTATTTCTGAAGCCTGACAGAATTCTTGAGAGGAATAGCCAAAAGACCCCATGCAGCAGTAAACTGACGTACCAAAGTGTCAGTAACAGCAACGTTTTTGTCCGAAACCCAGTTAATTGTATCAACTAGACGAATACTTGCGGATGAGCGATTAGCGACAAATAGGCGTCCTAGAAGTACGTTTAATTTTTTTTAATGAAAAAAAAAACAAAACCAGCTTCATCGCGAGCTAATGCACCAGGCCGTTCACAAATAGCCAATCTTTTTTTATGTACAATTCGCGATTCGCGTACTGAAATCAGAAGAACATAGTTGTGACGAGCTTCAACAACTAAAAGTTGTGTGATAGGTCCAATAGTCGAAAAAGCAAGCATATCAGTAAATGCTTCAGATAATTTGTATTCAAGCTCAGTCCACTGACCGATTGGGGTTAATTCGTAAATGCCAGAAAATGTCTAAAAATTTTAATTGTAATTGACGAAAAAAAAGAAGATATTCACTAACTTCTCCACATACACATAAATATAAATAATCACTGTATGCAACTGTGAGTCTTTCACGTAGAATTGTACAATTTGCCAACCAAGAAGGGCACTCAATTTTGGCGACGTATTTAAGATTAATTGTTAATTTTATGATATGTCGAACCCAATGATTTTCAGCGTTTTGAGCGTCAGCTAATATCTAAAAAATGGTTTTAAAACTTTTTAAAGTGAATTTTTTCCGGAAATTAAATTTTAACTCTCAAAGTCCGAAGAACGGTTAATCGATTTCTAATTTATTTTTTAATAGATTTATTCTTTTAAAATAATTTTTTTTATTTCATCTGTAACTACCATTATATGTTCTTTGTGATAAACAGGACTCCAAAGTTTACGAAATTCCGGAAATGAAATTTTTACGACAATTGAACCATCAAGTTTGAATAGAACTAAGCCAACTCGTTCGTCAGTAACAAGAACCAGACCGTTTGGTAAAACTAGAGTTCCAGTAATTTCTTCAAGAACTCCATCTCCAATTAAAACAGATTCCACATTTGCAGGTAATCTGAACTTTAGAACGAAATTTAAAAAAAAAAGAAAAGAATTTTACCCTCCCGATGGAAGTTCTGGAGGAGGTGGAAGCTGAGAAATATCATCAATTGTTTTTTGAAATTCATCATTTTTTGATTTAAAAATGTCTTTGTGAAAATCGGAGAGTCTAAAAAAATATGTTCAAAGTAAAAAATAAAAAAATAATAAAAAATTACCCAGCTGCGATTTGTTTGTTTATTTCCGCAACTTTTTGAGATTTTTGCTCAATGTCATCGATTAACGCATACGCCTCATTTGTATCATTTTTGAGAATTTTTTCATATTCGCCTAGAAGTTACTTGAATATATTTATGGTATTTTTTAATGTAAATTTCAATTACTAATATCAAAAGAGATACTATTTTCACAACTAGCTCCGTCATTAGATAAATCTGACAATCCGAAATTTGGTTTTTGTGCGCCATTCTGCGTCAAATTTTGATTCTGTTCGTTAACTGGCTTTGAAACCGTTAAAATAGGAATTTCGGCTGAATTTAAGCCATCATTCTGTTGATTTACTGACGAGACTTCAATGACTGTCACTGGTGTTAAAGGTTCTTTATCTTCCTCACGAATCCAGACAATATCGTCTTCGTCAGCCATTTCTTAACTGAAAAAAATTAAAAAAAAAAGAAGAAGTTTGAAATAAAGAAATTGACATGATTCGTAGTGAAAAAGATGTAGGAAAAAAGCAAGGGGAAAAGTTGAATTGGGCATTACAACAACAAAATGATCAGAGCATGCTGCGCCTAGAAAAAAGAAATGTGAGAGAAATAAACAGAGGAAAAGAGAAATAGAAAAACGTGTGTATGAGCCGTCGAATGATGATTAGAAATAAAAAGTACTGAAGATATACTCGTGGTGATCATATGAATATGATTGTAGAAAAGATCATAATTACATTTTTAAAGTATACATCAAGAAGAGCTTAAATCAATAAAAAAACAAAACACAATTTGACTTGCATATTGGGAAGAGACAATTTTTTAACTTCAATTCTGCAGAAACCTTGAAAGAATGTATTGAATATGTTTTTATTGCTTGTGTGCAAATTTTGAAGGATTTTTTAATCGATTTTTGAATCTAAGCCACTTCTAGCGCTGGTTGTTTTTAGTTGAAAAATTTTTTTTTATTTGTGTTTTTAGGGTTTTAAAATTCGTTGGTGTTGGGGTTTCCTTTCTTTTTAGTACTTTCTCGAGTTGTGTAGATATCGAGCAGTGTGAAATTAGAAAAAATTCTTGTTTTACCCCTTTCTCACTATTCATTCGAAATATTTCAAAAAAAAGAAAAAAACTGGCACACATTAAAGAAACCACATTTGAAATATTATATTTCAATCAAATCTCATTTTTCCTAAATAAATCAGAGTTCATCGTGGGAAAAATTTCTTCACTGTTGTTTTAAAAAAATTCCAACATTTTTTTCATTAAAAGAAAATTTTTTTTATCTGATTGAAAATAGAAGTTTTTTACATTTTGATAACTAAATACAACATAATCTCGTGGGAATTAGTTCTCCAGCTACATCATGTAGGCACTTTCTGCGTTATGTGTTTATTCATAACTTCTGTTTTTCTTTGAATGCTTCTTTTATTTTCTTTTTACACTTAAACTTACTTTTGAAATTTTTTCGAGTTTTCAAAAACTTGAAATTAAAAAAGTTAATCAAATTTTAGTTTATATTTGAATAACTCAACCCCATCCGTTAGCTTTTGTTGATTCGGAAAAACTTTTTTTTGTCTTTTTTTTTTGGAACATTTGAGATAACCACATTTTTTCGTTTTCACAGTTTTTAGATTTGGGGAGACAAATTTTTGTGTCTGCCCAATTTTGTTAGAAGTTTGGAGCAGACCACTTTTTGGGTCTGCCCAGTTTTATTTGTCGTTTCGAGCAGACCACTTTTTGGGTCTGCCCGATTTTAATGTATGAGTTGGGCAGACCACTTTTTGGGTCTGCTCGATTTTAACGTATGATTTGGACAGACCACTTTTTGGGACTGCCAATTTTTGTTAGAAGATTCGAGCAGACCACTTTTTGGGTCTGCCCGATTTTAATGTATAGTTTGGGCAGACCACTTTTTGGGTCTGCTCGATTTTATTGAATGATTTGGGCAGACCACTTTTTGGGTCTGCTCGATTTTATTGAATGATTCGAGCAGACCACTTTTTGGGTCTGCCCAGTTTTGTTAGAAGATTCGAGCAGACCACTTTTTGGGTCTGCTCGACTTTAATGTATGATTTGGGCAGACCACTTTTTGGGTCTGCTCGATTTTATTGAATGATTTGAGCAGACCACTTTTTGGGTCTGCCCAGTTTTGTTAGAAGATTCGAGCAGACCACTTTTTGGGTCTGCCCGATTTTAATGTATAGTTTGGGCAGACCACTTTTTGGGTCTGCCCAGTTTTGTCGTTTCGAGCAGACCACTTTTTGGGTCTGCCCGATTTTAATGTATAGTTTGGGCAGACCACTTTTTGGGTCTGCTCGATTTATTGAATGATTTGAGCAGACCACTTTTTGGGTCTGCTCGATTTTAACGTAAGATTTGAGCAGACCACTTTTTGGGTCTGCCCGATTTTAATGTATAGTTTGGGCAGACCATTTTTTGGGTCTGCTCGATTTTAACGTATGATTCGGGCAGACCACTTTTTGGGTCTGCCCGATTTTAATGTATGATTTGGGCAGACCACTTTTTGGGACTGCCAATTTTTGTTAGAAGATTCGAGGAGACCACTTTTTGGGTCTGCCCGATTTTAATGTATGATTTGGGCAGACCACTTTTTGGGTCTGCCCGATTTTAATGTATAGTTTGGGCAGACCATTTTTTGGGTCTGCTCGATTTTAACGTAAGATTTGGGCAGACCACTTTTTGGGTCTGCTCGATTTTAACGTAAGATTTGGGCAGACCACTTTTTGGGTCTGCCCAGTTTTGTTAGAAGATTCGAGCAGACCAATTTTTGGGTCTGCCCGATTTTAATGTATGATTTGGGCAGACCACTTTTTGGGACTGACAATTTTTGTTAGAAGATTCGAGCAGACCACTTTTTGGGTCTGCCCGATTTTAATGTATAGTTTGGGCAGACCATTTTTTGGGACTGCCAATTTTTGTTAGAAGATTCGAGCAGACCACTTTTTGGGACTGCCAATTTTTGTTAGAAGATTCGAGCAGACCACTTTTTGGGTCTGCCCGATTTTAATGTATAGTTTGGGCAGACCACTTTTTGGGTCTGCTCGATTTTATTGAATGATTTGGGCAGACCACTTTTTGGGTCTGCTCGATTTTATTGAATGATTCGAGCAGACCACTTTTTGGGTCTGCCCAGTTTTGTTAGAAGATTCGAGCAGACCACTTTTTGGGTCTGCTCGACTTTAATGTATGATTTGGGCAGACCACTTTTTGGGTCTGCTCGATTTTATTGAATGATTTGAGCAGACCACTTTTTGGGTCTGCCCAGTTTTGTTAGAAGATTCGAGCAGACCACTTTTTGGGTCTGCCCGATTTTAATGTATAGTTTGGGCAGACCATTTTTTGGGTCTGCTCGATTTTAACGTATAGTTTGGGCAGACCATTTTTTGGGTCTGCTCGATTTTAACGTATGATTTGGGCAGATCACTTTTGGGTCTGCTCGATTTTAACGTATGATTTGAGCAGACCACTTTTTGGGTCTGCCCAATTTTAATGTATGATTTGGGCAGACCACTTTTTGGGTCTGCTCGATTTTAACGTAAGATTTGAGCAGACCACTTTTTGGGTCTGCCCGATTTTAATGTATAGTTTGGGCAGACCATTTTTTGGGTCTGCTCGATTTTAACGTATGATTCGGGCAGACCACTTTTTGGGTCTGCCCGATTTTAATGTATGATTTGGGCAGACCACTTTTTGGGACTGACAATTTTTGTTAGAAGATTCGAGCAGACCACTTTTTGGGTCTGCCCGATTTTAATGTATAGTTTGGGCAGACCATTTTTTGGGTCTGCTCGATTTTAACGTATGATTTGGGCAGACCACTTTTTGGGACTGCCAATTTTTGTTAGAAGATTTGAGCAGACCACTTTTTGGGTCTGCTCGATTTTAATGTATAGTTTGGGCAGACCATTTTTTGGGTCTGCTCGATTTATTGAATGATTTGAGCAGACCACTTTTTGGGTCTGCTCGATTTTATTGAATGATTTGAGCAGACCACTTTTTGGGTCTGCCCAGTTTTGTTAGAAGATTCGAGCAGACCACTTTTTGGGTCTGCCCGATTTTAATGTATGATTTGGGCAGACCACTTTTTGGGACTGCCAATTTTTGTTAGAAGATTCGAGCAGACCACTTTTTGGGTCTGCCCGATTTTAATGTATAGTTTGGGCAGACCATTTTTTGGGTCTGCTCGATTTATTGAATGATTTGAGCAGACCACTTTTTGGGTCTGCTCGATTTTATTGAATGATTTGAGCAGACCACTTTTTGGGTCTGCCCAGTTTTGTTAGAAGATTCGAGCAGACCACTTTTTTGGGTCTGCCCGATTTTAATGTATAGTTTGGGCAGACCATTTTTTGGGTCTGCTCGATTTATTGAATGATTTGAGCAGACCACTTTTTGGGTCTGCTCGATTTTATTGAATGATTTGAGCAGACCACTTTTTGGGTCTGCCCAGTTTTGTTAGAAGATTCGAGCAGACCACTTTTTGGGTCTGCCCGATTTTAATGTATGATTTGGGCAGACCACTTTTTGGGACTGCCAATTTTTGTTAGAAGATTCGAGCAGACCACTTTTTGGGTCTGCCCGATTTTAATGTATAGTTTGGGCAGACCATTTTTTGGGTCTGCTCGATTTATTGAATGATTTGAGCAGACCACTTTTTGGGTCTGCTCGATTTTATTGAATGATTTGAGCAGACCACTTTTTGGGTCTGCCCAGTTTTGTTAGAAGATTCGAGCAGACCACTTTTTGGGTCTGCCCGATTTTAATGTATGATTTGGGCAGACCACTTTTTGGGACTGCCAATTTTTGTTAGAAGATTCGAGCAGACCACTTTTTGGGTCTGCCCGATTTTAATGTATAGTTTGGGCAGACCACTTTTTGGGTCTGCTCGATTTATTGAATGATTTGAGCAGACCACTTTTTGGGTCTGCTCGATTTTAACGTAAGATTTGAGCAGACCACTTTTTGGGTCTGCCCGATTTTAATGTATAGTTTGGGCAGACCATTTTTTGGGTCTGCTCGATTTTAACGTATGATTCGGGCAGACCACTTTTTGGGTCTGCCCGATTTTAATGTATGATTTGGGCAGACCACTTTTTGGGACTGCCAATTTTTGTTAGAAGATTCGAGGAGACCACTTTTTGGGTCTGCCCGATTTTAATGTATGATTTGGGCAGACCACTTTTTGGGTCTGCCCGATTTTAATGTATAGTTTGGGCAGACCATTTTTTGGGTCTGCTCGATTTTAACGTAAGATTTGGGCAGACCACTTTTTGGGTCTGCTCGATTTTAACGTAAGATTTGGGCAGACCACTTTTTGGGTCTGCCCAGTTTTGTTAGAAGATTCGAGCAGACCAATTTTTGGGTCTGCCCGATTTTAATGTATGATTTGGGCAGACCACTTTTTGGGACTGACAATTTTTGTTAGAAGATTCGAGCAGACCACTTTTTGGGTCTGCCCGATTTTAATGTATAGTTTGGGCAGACCATTTTTTGGGACTGCCAATTTTTGTTAGAAGATTCGAGCAGACCACTTTTTGGGACTGCCAATTTTTGTTAGAAGATTCGAGCAGACCACTTTTTGGGTCTGCCCGATTTTAATGTATAGTTTGGGCAGACCACTTTTTGGGTCTGCTCGATTTTATTGAATGATTTGGGCAGACCACTTTTTGGGTCTGCTCGATTTTATTGAATGATTCGAGCAGACCACTTTTTGGGTCTGCCCAGTTTTGTTAGAAGATTCGAGCAGACCACTTTTTGGGTCTGCTCGACTTTAATGTATGATTTGGGCAGACCACTTTTTGGGTCTGCTCGATTTTATTGAATGATTTGAGCAGACCACTTTTTGGGTCTGCCCAGTTTTGTTAGAAGATTCGAGCAGACCACTTTTTGGGTCTGCCCGATTTTAATGTATAGTTTGGGCAGACCATTTTTTGGGTCTGCTCGATTTTAACGTATAGTTTGGGCAGACCATTTTTTGGGTCTGCTCGATTTTAACGTATGATTTGGGCAGATCACTTTTGGGTCTGCTCGATTTTAACGTATGATTTGAGCAGACCACTTTTTGGGTCTGCCCAATTTTAATGTATGATTTGGGCAGACCACTTTTTGGGTCTGCTCGATTTTAACGTAAGATTTGAGCAGACCACTTTTTGGGTCTGCCCGATTTTAATGTATAGTTTGGGCAGACCATTTTTTGGGTCTGCTCGATTTTAACGTATGATTCGGGCAGACCACTTTTTGGGTCTGCCCGATTTTAATGTATGATTTGGGCAGACCACTTTTTGGGACTGACAATTTTTGTTAGAAGATTCGAGCAGACCACTTTTTGGGTCTGCCCGATTTTAATGTATAGTTTGGGCAGACCATTTTTTGGGTCTGCTCGATTTTAACGTATGATTTGGGCAGACCACTTTTTGGGACTGCCAATTTTTGTTAGAAGATTCGAGCAGACCACTTTTTTGGGTCTGCCCGATTTTAATGTATAGTTTGGGCAGACCATTTTTTGGGTCTGCTCGATTTATTGAATGATTTGAGCAGACCACTTTTTGGGTCTGCTCGATTTTATTGAATGATTTGAGCAGACCACTTTTTGGGTCTGCCCAGTTTTGTTAGAAGATTCGAGCAGACCACTTTTTGGGTCTGCCCGATTTTAATGTATGATTTGGGCAGACCACTTTTTGGGACTGCCAATTTTTGTTAGAAGATTCGAGCAGACCACTTTTTGGGTCTGCCCGATTTTAATGTATAGTTTGGGCAGACCATTTTTTGGGTCTGCTCGATTTATTGAATGATTTGAGCAGACCACTTTTTGGGTCTGCTCGATTTTATTGAATGATTTGAGCAGACCACTTTTTGGGTCTGCCCAGTTTTGTTAGAAGATTCGAGCAGACCACTTTTTGGGTCTGCCCGATTTTAATGTATGATTTGGGCAGACCATTTTTTGGGTCTGCTCGATTTATTGAATGATTTGAGCAGACCACTTTTTGGGTCTGCTCGATTTTATTGAATGATTTGAGCAGACCACTTTTTGGGTCTGCCCAGTTTTGTTAGAAGATTCGAGCAGACCACTTTTTGGGTCTGCCCGATTTTAATGTATGATTTGAGCAGACCACTTTTTGGGTCTGCTCGATTTTATTGAATGATTTGAGCAGACCACTTTTTGGGTCTGCCCAGTTTTGTTAGAAGATTCGAGCAGACCACTTTTTGGGTCTGCCCGATTTTAATGTATGGTTTGGGCAGACCACTTTTTTGGTCTGCTCGATTTTAATGTATGATTTGGGCAGACCACTTTTTGGGTCTGCTCGATTTTATTGAATGATTTGAGCAGACCACTTTCTAGGTCTGCCCCATTTTGTTAGAAGACTCGAGCAGACCACTTTTTGGGTCTGCCCGATTTTAATGTATAGTTTGGCAGATCACTTTTTGGGTCTGCCAAACTATATAGACCACTTTTTGGGTCTGCTCGATTTTATTGAATGATTTGAGCAGACCACTTTTTGGGTCTGCCCAGTTTTGTTAGAAGATTCGAGCAGACCACTTTTTGGGTCTGCCCGATTTTAATGTATGATTTGGGCAGACCATTTTTTGGGTCTGCTCGATTTATTGAATGATTTGAGCAGACCACTTTTTGGGTCTGCTCGATTTTATTGAATGATTTGAGCAGACCACTTTTTGGGTCTGCCCAGTTTTGTTAGAAGATTCGAGCAGACCACTTTTTGGGTCTGCCCGATTTTAATGTATGATTTGAGCAGACCACTTTTTGGGTCTGCTCGATTTTATTGAATGATTTGAGCAGACCACTTTTTGGGTCTGCCCAGTTTTGTTAGAAGATTCGAGCAGACCACTTTTTGGGTCTGCCCGATTTTAATGTATGGTTTGGGCAGACCACTTTTTTGGTCTGCTCGATTTTAATGTATGATTTGGGCAGACCACTTTTTGGGTCTGCTCGATTTTATTGAATGATTTGAGCAGACCACTTTCTAGGTCTGCCCCATTTTGTTAGAAGACTCGAGCAGACCACTTTTTGGGTCTGCCCGATTTTAATGTATAGTTTGGCAGATCACTTTTTGGGTCTGCCAAACTATATAGACCACTTTTTGGGTCTGCTCGATTTTATTGAATGATTTGAGCAGACCACTTTTTGGGTCTGCTCGATTTTATTGAATGATTTGAGCAGACCACTTTTTGGGTCTGCCCAGTTTTGTTAGAAGATTCGAGCAGACCACTTTTTGGGTCTGCCCGATTTTAATGTATGATTTGGGCAGACCATTTTTTGGGTCTGCTCGATTTATTGAATGATTTGAGCAGACCACTTTTTGGGTCTGCTCGATTTTATTGAATGATTTGAGCAGACCACTTTTTGGGTCTGCCCAGTTTTGTTAGAAGATTCGAGCAGACCACTTTTTGGGTCTGCCCGATTTTAATGTATGATTTGAGCAGACCACTTTTTGGGTCTGCTCGATTTTATTGAATGATTTGAGCAGACCACTTTTTGGGTCTGCCCAGTTTTGTTAGAAGATTCGAGCAGACCACTTTTTGGGTCTGCCCGATTTTAATGTATGGTTTGGGCAGACCACTTTTTTGGTCTGCTCGATTTTAATGTATGATTTGGGCAGACCATTTTTTGGGTCTGCTCGATTTTATTGAATGATTTGAGCAGACCACTTTCTAGGTCTGCCCGATTTTAATGTATAGTTTGGGCAGACCATTTTTTGGGTCTGCTCGATTTTAACGTATAGTTTGGGCAGACCATTTTTTGGGTCTGCTCGATTTTAACGTATGATTTGGGCAGATCACTTTTGGGTCTGCTCGATTTTAACGTATGATTTGAGCAGACCACTTTTTGGGTCTGCCCGATTTTAATGTATGATTTGGGCAGACCACTTTTTGGGTCTGCTCGATTTTAACGTAAGATTTGAGCAGACCACTTTTTGGGTCTGCCCGATTTTAATGTATAGTTTGGGCAGACCATTTTTTGGGTCTGCTCGATTTTAACGTATGATTCGGGCAGACCACTTTTTGGGTCTGCCCGATTTTAATGTATGATTTGGGCAGACCACTTTTTGGGACTGACAATTTTTGTTAGAAGATTCGAGCAGACCACTTTTTGGGTCTGCCCGATTTTAATGTATAGTTTGGGCAGACCATTTTTTGGGTCTGCTCGATTTTAACGTATGATTTGGGCAGACCACTTTTTGGGACTGCCAATTTTTGTTAGAAGATTCGAGCAGACCACTTTTTTGGGTCTGCCCGATTTTAATGTATAGTTTGGGCAGACCATTTTTTGGGTCTGCTCGATTTATTGAATGATTTGAGCAGACCACTTTTTGGGTCTGCTCGATTTTATTGAATGATTTGAGCAGACCACTTTTTGGGTCTGCCCAGTTTTGTTAGAAGATTCGAGCAGACCACTTTTTGGGTCTGCCCGATTTTAATGTATGATTTGGGCAGACCACTTTTTGGGACTGCCAATTTTTGTTAGAAGATTCGAGCAGACCACTTTTTGGGTCTGCCCGATTTTAATGTATAGTTTGGGCAGACCATTTTTTGGGTCTGCTCGATTTATTGAATGATTTGAGCAGACCACTTTTTGGGTCTGCTCGATTTTATTGAATGATTTGAGCAGACCACTTTTTGGGTCTGCCCAGTTTTGTTAGAAGATTCGAGCAGACCACTTTTTGGGTCTGCCCGATTTTAATGTATGATTTGGGCAGACCATTTTTTGGGTCTGCTCGATTTATTGAATGATTTGAGCAGACCACTTTTTGGGTCTGCTCGATTTTATTGAATGATTTGAGCAGACCACTTTTTGGGTCTGCCCAGTTTTGTTAGAAGATTCGAGCAGACCACTTTTTGGGTCTGCCCGATTTTAATGTATGATTTGAGCAGACCACTTTTTGGGTCTGCTCGATTTTATTGAATGATTTGAGCAGACCACTTTTTGGGTCTGCCCAGTTTTGTTAGAAGATTCGAGCAGACCACTTTTTGGGTCTGCCCGATTTTAATGTATGGTTTGGGCAGACCACTTTTTTGGTCTGCTCGATTTTAATGTATGATTTGGGCAGACCACTTTTTGGGTCTGCTCGATTTTATTGAATGATTTGAGCAGACCACTTTCTAGGTCTGCCCCATTTTGTTAGAAGACTCGAGCAGACCACTTTTTGGGTCTGCCCGATTTTAATGTATAGTTTGGCAGATCACTTTTTGGGTCTGCCAAACTATATAGACCACTTTTTGGGTCTGCTCGATTTTATTGAATGATTTGAGCAGACCACTTTTTGGGTCTGCTCGATTTTATTGAATGATTTGAGCAGACCACTTTTTGGGTCTGCCCAGTTTTGTTAGAAGATTCGAGCAGACCACTTTTTGGGTCTGCCCGATTTTAATGTATGATTTGGGCAGACCATTTTTTGGGTCTGCTCGATTTATTGAATGATTTGAGCAGACCACTTTTTGGGTCTGCTCGATTTTATTGAATGATTTGAGCAGACCACTTTTTGGGTCTGCCCAGTTTTGTTAGAAGATTCGAGCAGACCACTTTTTGGGTCTGCCCGATTTTAATGTATGATTTGAGCAGACCACTTTTTGGGTCTGCTCGATTTTATTGAATGATTTGAGCAGACCACTTTTTGGGTCAGCCCAGTTTTGTTAGAAGATTCGAGCAGACCACTTTTTGGGTCTGCCCGATTTTAATGTATGGTTTGGGCAGACCACTTTTTGGGTCTGCTCGATTTTAATGTATGATTTGGGCAGACCACTTTTTGGGTCTGCCCAGTTTTGTTAGAAGATTCGAGCAGACCACTTTTGGGTCTGCTCGACTTTAATGTATGATTTGGGCAGACCACTTTTTGGGTCTGCCCAGTTTTGTTAGAAGATTCGAGCAGACCACTTTTTGGGTCTGCCAATTTTTGTTAGAAGATTCGAGCAGACCACTTTTTGGGTCTGCCCAGTTTTGTCGTTTCGAGCAGACCACTTTTTGGGTCTGCCCGATTTTAATGTATAGTTTGGGCAGACCATTTTTTGGGTCTGCTCGATTTATTGAATGATTTGAGCAGACCACTTTTTGGGTCTGCTCGATTTTATTGAATGATTTGAGCAGACCACTTTTTGGGTCTGCCCAGTTTTGTTAGAAGATTCGAGCAGACCACTTTTTGGGTCTGCCCGATTTTAATGTATGATTTGAGCAGACCACTTTTTGGGTCTGCTCGATTTTATTGAATGATTTGAGCAGACCACTTTTTGGGTCTGCCCAGTTTTGTTAGAAGATTCGAGCAGACCACTTTTTGGGTCTGCCCGATTTTAATGTATGGTTTGGGCAGACCACTTTTTTGGTCTGCTCGATTTTAATGTATGATTTGGGCAGACCACTTTTTGGGTCTGCTCGATTTTATTGAATTATTTGAGCAGACCACTTTCTAGGTCTGCCCCATTTTGTTAGAAGACTCGAGCAGACCACTTTTTGGGTCTGCCCGATTTTAATCTATAGTTTGGCAGATCACTTTTTGGGTCTGCCAAACTATATAGACCACTTTTTGGGTCTGCTCGATTTTATTGAATGATTTGAGCAGACCACTTTTTGGGTCTGCTCGATTTTATTGAATGATTTGAGCAGACCACTTTTTGGGTCTGCTCGGTTTTATTGAATGATTTGAGCAGACCACTTTTTGGGTCTGCCCAGTTTTGTTAGAAGATTCGAGCAGACCACTTTTTGGGTCTGCCCGATTTTAATGTATGATTTGGGCAGACCACTTTTTGGGACGGCCAATTTTTGTTAGAAGATTCGAGCAGACCACTTTTTGGGTCTGCCCGATTTTAATGTATAGTTTGGGCAGACCATTTTTTGGGTCTGCTTGATTTATTGAATGATTTGAGCAGACCACTTTTTGGGTCTGCTCGATTTTATTGAATGATTTGAGCAGACCACTTTTTGGGTCTGCCCAGTTTTGTTAGAAGATTCGAGCAGACCACTTTTTGGGTCTGCCCGATTTTAATGTATGATTTGGGCAGACCATTTTTTGGGTCTGCTCGATTTATTGAATGATTTGAGCAGACCACTTTTTGGGTCTGCTCGATTTTATTGAATGATTTGAGCAGACCACTTTTTGGGTCTGCCCAGTTTTGTTAGAAGATTCGAGCAGACCACTTTTTGGGTCTGCCAATTTTTGTTAGAAGATTCGAGCAGACCACTTTTTGGGTCTGCCCAGTTTTGTCGTTTCGAGCAGACCACTTTTTGGGTCTGCCCGATTTTAATGTATGATTTGGGCAGACCATTTCTTGGGTCTGCTCGATTTTAACGTATGATTTGGGCAGACCACTTTTTGGGTCTGCTCGATTTCATTGGATGATTTGGCAGACCACTTTTTGTGTCTGCCCAGCTTTGTTAGAAGATTCGAGCAGATCACTTTTTGGGTCTGCCCAGTTTTGTTAGAAGATTCGAGCAGACCACTTTTGGGTCTGCTCGACTTTAATGTATGATTTGGGCAGACCACTTTTTGGGTCTGCCCAGTTTTGTTAGAAGATTCGAGCAGACCACTTTTTGGGTCTGCCCGATTTTAATGTATGATTTGGGCAGACCACTTTTTGGGACGGCCAATTTTTGTTAGAAGATTCGAGCAGACCACTTTTTGGGTCTGCCCGATTTTAATGTATAGTTTGGGCAGACCATTTTTTGGGTCTGCTTGATTTATTGAATGATTTGAGCAGACCACTTTTTGGGTCTGCTCGATTTTATTGAATGATTTGAGCAGACCACTTTTTGGATCTGCTCGATTTTATTGAATGATTTGAGCAGACCACTTTTTGGGTCTGCCCAGTTTTGTTAGAAGATTCGAGCAGACCACTTTTTGGGTCTGCCCGATTTTAATGTATGATTTGGGCAGACCACTTTTTGGGACGGCCAATTTTTGTTAGAAGACTCGAGCAGACCACTTTTTGGGTCTGCCCGATTTTAATGTATAGTTTGGGCACACCATTTTTTGGGTCTGCCCGATTTTAATGTATGATTTGAGCAGACCACTTTTTGGGTCTGCTCGATTTTATTGAATGATTTGAGCAGACCACTTTTTGGGTCTGCCCAGTTTTGTTAGAAGATTCGAGCAGACCACTTTTTGGGTCTGCCCGATTTTAATGTATGGTTTGGGCAGACCACTTTTTTGGTCTGCTCGATTTTAATGTATGATTTGGGCAGACCACTTTTTGGGTCTGCTCGATTTTATTGAATGATTTGAGCAGACCACTTTCTAGGTCTGCCCCATTTTGTTAGAAGACTCGAGCAGACCACTTTTTGGGTCTGCCCGATTTTAATGTATAGTTTGGCAGATCACTTTTTGGGTCTGCTCGATTTTAATGTATGATTTGGGCAGACCACTTTTTGGGTCTGCTCGATTTTATTGAATGATTTGAGCAGACCACTTTCTAGGTCTGCCCCATTTTGTTAGAAGACTCGAGCAGACCACTTTTTGGGTCTGCCCGATTTTAATGTATGATTTGGGCAGACCACTTTTTGGGACGGCCAATTTTTGTTAGAAGATTCGAGCAGATCACTTTTTGGGTCTGCCCAGTTTTGTTAGAAGATTCGAGCAGACCACTTTTGGGTCTGCTCGACTTTAATGTATGATTTGGGCAGACCACTTTTTGGGTCTGCCCAGTTTTGTTAGAAGATTCGAGCAGACCACTTTTTGGGTCTGCCCGATTTTAATGTATGATTTGGGCAGACCACTTTTTGGGACGGCCAATTTTTGTTAGAAGATTCGAGCAGACCACTTTTTGGGTCTGCCCGATTTTAATGTATAGTTTGGGCAGACCATTTTTTGGGTCTGCTTGATTTATTGAATGATTTGAGCAGACCACTTTTTGGGTCTGCCCAGTTTTGTTAGAAGATTCGAGCAGACCACTTTTTGGGTCTGCCCGATTTTAATGTATGGTTTGGGCAGACCACTTTTTTGGTCTGCTCGATTTTAATGTATGATTTGGGCAGACCACTTTTTGGGTCTGCTCGATTTTATTGAATGATTTGAGCAGACCACTTTCTAGGTCTGCCCCATTTTGTTAGAAGACTCGAGCAGACCACTTTTTGGGTCTGCCCGATTTTAATGTATAGTTTGGCAGATCACTTTTTGGGTCTGCCAAACTATATAGACCACTTTTTGGGTCTGCTCGATTTTATTGAATGATTTGAGCAGACCACTTTTTGGGTCTGCTCGATTTTATTGAATGATTTGAGCAGACCACTTTTTGGGTCTGCCCAGTTTTGTTAGAAGATTCGAGCAGACCACTTTTTGGGTCTGCCCGATTTTAATGTATGATTTGGGCAGACCATTTTTTGGGTCTGCTCGATTTATTGAATGATTTGAGCAGACCACTTTTTGGGTCTGCTCGATTTTATTGAATGATTTGAGCAGACCACTTTTTGGGTCTGCCCAGTTTTGTTAGAAGATTCGAGCAGACCACTTTTTGGGTCTGCCCGATTTTAATGTATGATTTGAGCAGACCACTTTTTGGGTCTGCTCGATTTTATTGAATGATTTGAGCAGACCACTTTTTGGGTCAGCCCAGTTTTGTTAGAAGATTCGAGCAGACCACTTTTTGGGTCTGCCCGATTTTAATGTATGGTTTGGGCAGACCACTTTTTGGGTCTGCTCGATTTTAATGTATGATTTGGGCAGACCACTTTTTGGGTCTGCCCAGTTTTGTTAGAAGATTCGAGCAGACCACTTTTGGGTCTGCTCGACTTTAATGTATGATTTGGGCAGACCACTTTTTGGGTCTGCCCAGTTTTGTTAGAAGATTCGAGCAGACCACTTTTTGGGTCTGCCAATTTTTGTTAGAAGATTCGAGCAGACCACTTTTTGGGTCTGCCCAGTTTTGTCGTTTCGAGCAGACCACTTTTTGGGTCTGCCCGATTTTAATGTATAGTTTGGGCAGACCATTTTTTGGGTCTGCTCGATTTATTGAATGATTTGAGCAGACCACTTTTTGGGTCTGCTCGATTTTATTGAATGATTTGAGCAGACCACTTTTTGGGTCTGCCCAGTTTTGTTAGAAGATTCGAGCAGACCACTTTTTGGGTCTGCCCGATTTTAATGTATGATTTGAGCAGACCACTTTTTGGGTCTGCTCGATTTTATTGAATGATTTGAGCAGACCACTTTTTGGGTCTGCCCAGTTTTGTTAGAAGATTCGAGCAGACCACTTTTTGGGTCTGCCCGATTTTAATGTATGGTTTGGGCAGACCACTTTTTTGGTCTGCTCGATTTTAATGTATGATTTGGGCAGACCACTTTTTGGGTCTGCTCGATTTTATTGAATTATTTGAGCAGACCACTTTCTAGGTCTGCCCCATTTTGTTAGAAGACTCGAGCAGACCACTTTTTGGGTCTGCCCGATTTTAATGTATAGTTTGGCAGATCACTTTTTGGGTCTGCCAAACTATATAGACCACTTTTTGGGTCTGCTCGATTTTATTGAATGATTTGAGCAGACCACTTTTTGGGTCTGCTCGATTTTATTGAATGATTTGAGCAGACCACTTTTTGGGTCTGCTCGGTTTTATTGAATGATTTGAGCAGACCACTTTTTGGGTCTGCCCAGTTTTGTTAGAAGATTCGAGCAGACCACTTTTTGGGTCTGCCCGATTTTAATGTATGATTTGGGCAGACCACTTTTTGGGACGGCCAATTTTTGTTAGAAGATTCGAGCAGACCACTTTTTGGGTCTGCCCGATTTTAATGTATAGTTTGGGCAGACCATTTTTTGGGTCTGCTTGATTTATTGAATGATTTGAGCAGACCACTTTTTGGGTCTGCTCGATTTTATTGAATGATTTGAGCAGACCACTTTTTGGGTCTGCCCAGTTTTGTTAGAAGATTCGAGCAGACCACTTTTTGGGTCTGCCCGATTTTAATGTATGATTTGGGCAGACCATTTTTTGGGTCTGCTCGATTTATTGAATGATTTGAGCAGACCACTTTTTGGGTCTGCTCGATTTTATTGAATGATTTGAGCAGACCACTTTTTGGGTCTGCCCAGTTTTGTTAGAAGATTCGAGCAGACCACTTTTTGGGTCTGCCAATTTTTGTTAGAAGATTCGAGCAGACCACTTTTTGGGTCTGCCCAGTTTTGTCGTTTCGAGCAGACCACTTTTTGGGTCTGCCCGATTTTAATGTATGATTTGGGCAGACCATTTCTTGGGTCTGCTCGATTTTAACGTATGATTTGGGCAGACCACTTTTTGGGTCTGCTCGATTTCATTGGATGATTTGGCAGACCACTTTTTGTGTCTGCCCAGCTTTGTTAGAAGATTCGAGCAGATCACTTTTTGGGTCTGCCCAGTTTTGTTAGAAGATTCGAGCAGACCACTTTTGGGTCTGCTCGACTTTAATGTATGATTTGGGCAGACCACTTTTTGGGTCTGCCCAGTTTTGTTAGAAGATTCGAGCAGACCACTTTTTGGGTCTGCCCGATTTTAATGTATGATTTGGGCAGACCACTTTTTGGGACGGCCAATTTTTGTTAGAAGATTCGAGCAGACCACTTTTTGGGTCTGCCCGATTTTAATGTATAGTTTGGGCAGACCATTTTTTGGGTCTGCTTGATTTATTGAATGATTTGAGCAGACCACTTTTTGGGTCTGCTCGATTTTATTGAATGATTTGAGCAGACCACTTTTTGGATCTGCTCGATTTTATTGAATGATTTGAGCAGACCACTTTTTGGGTCTGCCCAGTTTTGTTAGAAGATTCGAGCAGACCACTTTTTGGGTCTGCCCGATTTTAATGTATGATTTGGGCAGACCACTTTTTGGGACGGCCAATTTTTGTTAGAAGACTCGAGCAGACCACTTTTTGGGTCTGCCCGATTTTAATGTATAGTTTGGGCACACCATTTTTTGGGTCTGCCCGATTTTAATGTATGATTTGAGCAGACCACTTTTTGGGTCTGCTCGATTTTATTGAATGATTTGAGCAGACCACTTTTTGGGTCTGCCCAGTTTTGTTAGAAGATTCGAGCAGACCACTTTTTGGGTCTGCCCGATTTTAATGTATGGTTTGGGCAGACCACTTTTTTGGTCTGCTCGATTTTAATGTATGATTTGGGCAGACCACTTTTTGGGTCTGCTCGATTTTATTGAATGATTTGAGCAGACCACTTTCTAGGTCTGCCCCATTTTGTTAGAAGACTCGAGCAGACCACTTTTTGGGTCTGCCCGATTTTAATGTATAGTTTGGCAGATCACTTTTTGGGTCTGCTCGATTTTAATGTATGATTTGGGCAGACCACTTTTTGGGTCTGCTCGATTTTATTGAATGATTTGAGCAGACCACTTTCTAGGTCTGCCCCATTTTGTTAGAAGACTCGAGCAGACCACTTTTTGGGTCTGCCCGATTTTAATGTATGATTTGGGCAGACCACTTTTTGGGACGGCCAATTTTTGTTAGAAGATTCGAGCAGACCACTTTTTGGGTCTGCCCGATTTTAATGTATAGTTTGGGCAGACCATTTTTTGGGTCTGCTTGATTTATTGAATGATTTGAGCAGACCACTTTTTGGGTCTGCTCGATTTTATTGAATGATTTGAGCAGACCACTTTTTGGATCTGCTCGATTTTATTGAATGATTTGAGCAGACCACTTTTTGGGTCTGCCCAGTTTTGTTAGAAGATTCGAGCAGACCACTTTTTGGGTCTGCCCGATTTTAATGTATGATTTGGGCAGACCACTTTTTGGGACGGCCAATTTTTGTTAGAAGACTCGAGCAGACCACTTTTTGGGTCTGCCCGATTTTAATGTATAGTTTGGGCACACCATTTTTTGGGTCTGCCCGATTTTAATGTATGATTTGAGCAGACCACTTTTTGGGTCTGCTCGATTTTATTGAATGATTTGAGCAGACCACTTTTTGGGTCTGCCCAGTTTTGTTAGAAGATTCGAGCAGACCACTTTTTGGGTCTGCCCGATTTTAATGTATGGTTTGGGCAGACCACTTTTTTGGTCTGCTCGATTTTAATGTATGATTTGGGCAGACCACTTTTTGGGTCTGCTCGATTTTATTGAATGATTTGAGCAGACCACTTTCTAGGTCTGCCCCATTTTGTTAGAAGACTCGAGCAGACCACTTTTTGGGTCTGCCCGATTTTAATGTATAGTTTGGCAGATCACTTTTTGGGTCTGCCCAGTTTTATTTGTCGTTTCGAGCAGACCACTTTTCGGGTCTGCCCGATTTTAATGTATAGTTTGGGCAGACCATTTTTTGGGTCTGCTCGATTTTAACGTATGATTTGGGCAGACCACTTTTTGGGTCTGCTCGATTTTATTGAATGATTCGAGCAGACCACTTTTTGGGTCTGCCCGATTTTAATGTATAGTTTGGGCAGACCATTTTTTGGGTCTGCTCGATTTATTGAATGATTTGAGCAGACCACTTTTTGGGTCTGCTCGATTTTATTGAATGATTTGAGCAGACCACTTTTTGGGTCTGCCCAGTTTTGTTAGAAGATTCGAGCAGACCACTTTTTGGGTCTGCCCGATTTTAATGTATAGTTTGGGCAGACCATTTTTTGGGTCTGCTCGATTTTAACGTATGATTTGGGCAGACCATTTTTTGGGTCTGCTCGATTTATTGAATGATTTGAGCAGACCACTTTTTGGGTCTGCTCGATTTTATTGAATGATTTGAGCAGACCACTTTTTGGGTCTGCCCAGTTTTGTTAGAAGATTCGAGCAGACCACTTTTTGGGTCTGCCCGATTTTAATGTATAGTTTGGGCAGACCATTTTTTGGGTCTGCTCGATTTTAACGTATGATTTGGGCAGACCATTTTTTGGGTCTGCTCGATTTATTGAATGATTTGAGCAGACCACTTTTTGGGTCTGCTCGATTTTATTGAATGATTTGAGCAGACCACTTTTTGGGACGGCCAATTTTTGTTAGAAGATTCGAGCAGACCACTTTTTGGGTCTGCCAATTTTTGTTAGAAGATTCGAGCAGACCACTTTTTGGGTCTGCCCGATTTTAATGTATAGTTTGGGCAGACCATTTTTTGGGTCTGCTCGATTTATTGAATGATTTGAGCAGACCACTTTTTGGGTCTGCTCGATTTTATTGAATGATTTGAGCAGACCACTTTTTGGGTCTGCCCAGTTTTGCTAGAAGATTCGAGCAGACCACTTTTTGGGTCTGCCCGATTTTAATGTATGATTTGGGCAGACCACTTTTTGGGACGGCCAATTTTTGTTAGAAGATTCGAGCAGACCACTTTTTGGGTCTGCCCGATTTTAATGTATAGTTTGGGCAGACCATTTTTTGGGTCTGCTCGATTTTATTGAATGATTTGAGCAGACCACTTTTTGGGTCTGCTCGATTTTATTGAATGATTTGAGCAGACCACTTTTTGGGTCTGCTCGATTTTATTGAATGATTTGAGCAGACCACTTTTTGGGTCTGCCCAGTTTTGCTAGAAGATTCGAGCAGACCACTTTTTGGGTCTGCCCGATTTTAATGTATGATTTGGGCAGACCACTTTTTGGGACGGCCAATTTTTGTTAGAAGATTCGAGCAGACCACTTTTTGGGTCTGCCCGATTTTAATGTATAGTTTGGGCAGACCATTTTTTGGGTCTGCTCGATTTTATTGAATGATTTGAGCAGACCACTTTTTGGGTCTGCTCGATTTTATTGAATGATTTGAGCAGACCACTTTTTGGGTCTGCTCGATTTTATTGAATGATTTGAGCAGACCACTTTTTGGGTCTGCTCGATTTTATTGAATGATTTGAGCAGACCACTTTTTGGGTCTGCCCGATTTTAATGTATGATTTGGGCAGACCACTTTTTGGGACGGCCAATTTTTGTTAGAAGATTCGAGCAGACCACTTTTTGGGTCTGCCCGATTTTAATGTATGATTTGAGCAGACCACTTTTTGGGTCTGCTCGATTTTATTGAATGATTTGAGCAGACCACTTTTTGGGTCTGCCCAGTTTTGTTAGAAGATTCGAGCAGACCACTTTTTGGGTCTGCCCGATTTTAATGTATGGTTTGGGCAGACCACTTTTTTGGTCTGCTCGATTTTAATGTATGATTTGGGCAGACCACTTTTTGGGTCTGCTCGATTTTATTGAATGATTTGAGCAGACCACTTTCTAGGTCTGCCCCATTTTGTTAGAAGACTCGAGCAGACCACTTTTTGGGTCTGCCCGATTTTAATGTATAGTTTGGCAGATCACTTTTTGGGTCTGCTCGATTTTAATGTATGATTTGGGCAGACCACTTTTTGGGTCTGCTCGATTTTATTGAATGATTTGAGCAGACCACTTTCTAGGTCTGCCCCATTTTGTTAGAAGACTCGAGCAGACCACTTTTTGGGTCTGCCCGATTTTAATGTATAGTTTGGCAGATCACTTTTTGGGTCTGCTCGATTTTAATGTATGATTTGGGCAGACCACTTTTTGGGTCTGCTCGATTTTATTGAATGATTTGAGCAGACCACTTTCTAGGTCTGCCCCATTTTGTTAGAAGACTCGAGCAGACCACTTTTTGGGTCTGCCCGATTTTAATGTATAGTTTGGGCAGACCATTTTTTGGGTCTGCTCGATATTAACGTATGATTTGGGCAGATCACTTTTGGGTCTGCTCGATATTAACGTATGATTTGGGCAGATCACTTTTGGGTCTGCTCGATTTTAACGTATGATTTGAGCAGACCACTTTTTGGGTCTGCCCAGTTTTGTCGTTTCGAGCAGACCACTTTTTGGGTCTGCCCGATTTTAATGTATAGTTTGGGCAGACCACTTTTTGGGTCTGCTCGATTTTAATGTATGATTTGGGCAGACCACTTTTTGGGACGGCCAATTTTTGTTAGAAGATTCGAGCACACCATTTTTTGGGTCTGCCCGATTTTAATGTATGATTTGAGCAGACCACTTTTTGGGTCTGCTCGATTTTATTGAATGATTTGAGCAGACCACTTTTTGGGTCTGCCCAGTTTTGTTAGAAGATTCGAGCAGACCACTTTTTGGGTCTGCCCGATTTTAATGTATGGTTTGGGCAGACCACTTTTTTGGTCTGCTCGATTTTAATGTATGATTTGGGCAGACCACTTTTTGGGTCTGCTCGATTTTATTGAATGATTTGAGCAGACCACTTTCTAGGTCTGCCCCATTTTGTTAGAAGACTCGAGCAGACCACTTTTTGGGTCTGCCCGATTTTAATGTATAGTTTGGCAGATCACTTTTTGGGTCTGCTCGATTTTAATGTATGATTTGGGCAGACCACTTTTTGGGTCTGCTCGATTTTATTGAATGATTTGAGCAGACCACTTTCTAGGTCTGCCCCATTTTGTTAGAAGACTCGAGCAGACCACTTTTTGGGTCTGCCCGATTTTAATGTATGATTTGGGCAGACCACTTTTTGGGACGGCCAATTTTTGTTAGAAGATTCGAGCAGACCACTTTTTGGGTCTGCCCGATTTTAATGTATAGTTTGGGCAGACCATTTTTTGGGTCTGCTTGATTTATTGAATGATTTGAGCAGACCACTTTTTGGGTCTGCTCGATTTTATTGAATGATTTGAGCAGACCACTTTTTGGATCTGCTCGATTTTATTGAATGATTTGAGCAGACCACTTTTTGGGTCTGCCCAGTTTTGTTAGAAGATTCGAGCAGACCACTTTTTGGGTCTGCCCGATTTTAATGTATGATTTGGGCAGACCACTTTTTGGGACGGCCAATTTTTGTTAGAAGACTCGAGCAGACCACTTTTTGGGTCTGCCCGATTTTAATGTATAGTTTGGGCACACCATTTTTTGGGTCTGCCCGATTTTAATGTATGATTTGAGCAGACCACTTTTTGGGTCTGCTCGATTTTATTGAATGATTTGAGCAGACCACTTTTTGGGTCTGCCCAGTTTTGTTAGAAGATTCGAGCAGACCACTTTTTGGGTCTGCCCGATTTTAATGTATGGTTTGGGCAGACCACTTTTTTGGTCTGCTCGATTTTAATGTATGATTTGGGCAGACCACTTTTTGGGTCTGCTCGATTTTATTGAATGATTTGAGCAGACCACTTTCTAGGTCTGCCCCATTTTGTTAGAAGACTCGAGCAGACCACTTTTTGGGTCTGCCCGATTTTAATGTATAGTTTGGCAGATCACTTTTTGGGTCTGCCCAGTTTTATTTGTCGTTTCGAGCAGACCACTTTTCGGGTCTGCCCGATTTTAATGTATAGTTTGGGCAGACCATTTTTTGGGTCTGCTCGATTTTAACGTATGATTTGGGCAGACCACTTTTTGGGTCTGCTCGATTTTATTGAATGATTCGAGCAGACCACTTTTTGGGTCTGCCCGATTTTAATGTATAGTTTGGGCAGACCATTTTTTGGGTCTGCTCGATTTATTGAATGATTTGAGCAGACCACTTTTTGGGTCTGCTCGATTTTATTGAATGATTTGAGCAGACCACTTTTTGGGTCTGCCCAGTTTTGTTAGAAGATTCGAGCAGACCACTTTTTGGGTCTGCCCGATTTTAATGTATAGTTTGGGCAGACCATTTTTTGGGTCTGCTCGATTTTAACGTATGATTTGGGCAGACCATTTTTTGGGTCTGCTCGATTTATTGAATGATTTGAGCAGACCACTTTTTGGGTCTGCTCGATTTTATTGAATGATTTGAGCAGACCACTTTTTGGGTCTGCCCAGTTTTGTTAGAAGATTCGAGCAGACCACTTTTTGGGTCTGCCCGATTTTAATGTATAGTTTGGGCAGACCATTTTTTGGGTCTGCTCGATTTTAACGTATGATTTGGGCAGACCATTTTTTGGGTCTGCTCGATTTATTGAATGATTTGAGCAGACCACTTTTTGGGTCTGCTCGATTTTATTGAATGATTTGAGCAGACCACTTTTTGGGACGGCCAATTTTTGTTAGAAGATTCGAGCAGACCACTTTTTGGGTCTGCCAATTTTTGTTAGAAGATTCGAGCAGACCACTTTTTGGGTCTGCCCGATTTTAATGTATAGTTTGGGCAGACCATTTTTTGGGTCTGCTCGATTTATTGAATGATTTGAGCAGACCACTTTTTGGGTCTGCTCGATTTTATTGAATGATTTGAGCAGACCACTTTTTGGGTCTGCCCAGTTTTGCTAGAAGATTCGAGCAGACCACTTTTTGGGTCTGCCCGATTTTAATGTATGATTTGGGCAGACCACTTTTTGGGACGGCCAATTTTTGTTAGAAGATTCGAGCAGACCACTTTTTGGGTCTGCCCGATTTTAATGTATAGTTTGGGCAGACCATTTTTTGGGTCTGCTCGATTTTATTGAATGATTTGAGCAGACCACTTTTTGGGTCTGCTCGATTTTATTGAATGATTTGAGCAGACCACTTTTTGGGTCTGCTCGATTTTATTGAATGATTTGAGCAGACCACTTTTTGGGTCTGCCCAGTTTTGCTAGAAGATTCGAGCAGACCACTTTTTGGGTCTGCCCGATTTTAATGTATGATTTGGGCAGACCACTTTTTGGGACGGCCAATTTTTGTTAGAAGATTCGAGCAGACCACTTTTTGGGTCTGCCCGATTTTAATGTATAGTTTGGGCAGACCATTTTTTGGGTCTGCTCGATTTTATTGAATGATTTGAGCAGACCACTTTTTGGGTCTGCTCGATTTTATTGAATGATTTGAGCAGACCACTTTTTGGGTCTGCTCGATTTTATTGAATGATTTGAGCAGACCACTTTTTGGGTCTGCTCGATTTTATTGAATGATTTGAGCAGACCACTTTTTGGGTCTGCCCGATTTTAATGTATGATTTGGGCAGACCACTTTTTGGGACGGCCAATTTTTGTTAGAAGATTCGAGCAGACCACTTTTTGGGTCTGCCCGATTTTAATGTATAGTTTGGGCACACCATTTTTTGGGTCTGCCCGATTTTAATGTATGATTTGAGCAGACCACTTTTTGGGTCTGCTCGATTTTATTGAATGATTTGAGCAGACCACTTTTTGGGTCTGCCCAGTTTTGTTAGAAGATTCGAGCAGACCACTTTTTGGGTCTGCCCGATTTTAATGTATGGTTTGGGCAGACCACTTTTTTGGTCTGCTCGATTTTAATGTATGATTTGGGCAGACCACTTTTTGGGTCTGCTCGATTTTATTGAATGATTTGAGCAGACCACTTTCTAGGTCTGCCCCATTTTGTTAGAAGACTCGAGCAGACCACTTTTTGGGTCTGCCCGATTTTAATGTATAGTTTGGCAGATCACTTTTTGGGTCTGCCCAGTTTTATTTGTCGTTTCGAGCAGACCACTTTTCGGGTCTGTCCGATTTTAATGTATAGTTTGGGCAGACCATTTTTTGGGTCTGCTCGATTTTAACGTATGATTTGGGCAGACCACTTTTTGGGTCTGCTCGATTTTATTGAATGATTTGAGCAGACCACTTTCTAGGTCTGCCCCATTTTGTTAGAAGACTCGAGCAGACCACTTTTTGGGTCTGCCCAGTTTTGTTAGAAGATTCGAGCAGACCACTTTTTGGGTCTGCCCGATTTTAATGTACAGTTTGGGCAGACCATTTTTTGGGTCTGCTCGATTTTAATGTATGATTTGGGCAGATCACTTTTGGGTCTGCTCGATTTTAACGTATGATTTGGGCAGACCACTTTTTGGGTCTGCCCAGTTTTGTCGTTTCGAGCAGACCACTTTTTGGGTCTGCCCGATTTTAATGTATAGTTTGGGCAGACCACTTTTTGGGTCTGCTCGATTTTAATGTATGATTTGGGCAGACCACTTTTTGGGTCTGCCCGATTTTAATGTATAGTTTGGGCAGACCATTTTTTGGGTCTGCTCGATTTTTACGTATGATTTGGGCAGACCACTTTTTGGGTCTGCTCGATTTTAATGTATGATTTGGGCAGACCACTTTTTGGGTCTGCCCGATTTTAATGTATAGTTTGGGCAGACCATTTTTTGGGTCTGCTCGATTTTAACGTATGATTTGGGCAGACCACTTTTTGGGTCTGCTCGATTTTATTGAATGATTTGAGCAGACCACTTTTTGGGTCTGCCCAGTTTTGTTAGAAGATTCGAGCAGACCACTTTTTGGGTCTGCCCGATTTTAATGTATAGTTTGGGCAGACCATTTTTTGGGTCTGCTCGATTTTAACGTATGATTTGAGCTGACCACTTTTTGGGTCTGCCCAGTTTTGTCGTTTCGAGCAGACCACTTTTTGGGTCTGCCCGATTTTAATGTATGGTTTGGGCAGACCACTTTTTTGGTCTGCTCGATTTTAATGTATGATTTGGGCAGACCACTTTTTGGGTCTGCTCGATTTTATTGAATGATTTGAGCAGACCACTTTCTAGGTCTGCCCCATTTTGTTAGAAGACTCGAGCAGACCACTTTTTGGGTCTGCCCGATTTTAATGTATAGTTTGGCAGATCACTTTTTGGGTCTGCCCAGTTTTATTTGTCGTTTCGAGCAGACCACTTTTCGGGTCTGTCCGATTTTAATGTATAGTTTGGGCAGACCATTTTTTGGGTCTGCTCGATTTTAACGTATGATTTGGGCAGACCACTTTTTGGGTCTGCTCGATTTTATTGAATGATTTGAGCAGACCACTTTCTAGGTCTGCCCCATTTTGTTAGAAGACTCGAGCAGACCACTTTTTGGGTCTGCCCAGTTTTGTTAGAAGATTCGAGCAGACCACTTTTTGGGTCTGCCCGATTTTAATGTACAGTTTGGGCAGACCATTTTTTGGGTCTGCTCGATTTTAATGTATGATTTGGGCAGATCACTTTTGGGTCTGCTCGATTTTAACGTATGATTTGGGCAGACCACTTTTTGGGTCTGCCCAGTTTTGTCGTTTCGAGCAGACCACTTTTTGGGTCTGCCCGATTTTAATGTATAGTTTGGGCAGACCACTTTTTGGGTCTGCTCGATTTTAATGTATGATTTGGGCAGACCACTTTTTGGGTCTGCCCGATTTTAATGTATAGTTTGGGCAGACCATTTTTTGGGTCTGCTCGATTTTTACGTATGATTTGGGCAGACCACTTTTTGGGTCTGCTCGATTTTAATGTATGATTTGGGCAGACCACTTTTTGGGTCTGCCCGATTTTAATGTATAGTTTGGGCAGACCATTTTTTGGGTCTGCTCGATTTTAACGTATGATTTGGGCAGACCACTTTTTGGGTCTGCTCGATTTTATTGAATGATTTGAGCAGACCACTTTTTGGGTCTGCCCAGTTTTGTTAGAAGATTCGAGCAGACCACTTTTTGGGTCTGCCCGATTTTAATGTATAGTTTGAGCAGACCACTTTTTGGGTCTGCCCAGTTTTGTTAGAAGATTCGAGCAGACCACTTTTTGGGTCTGCGCGATTTTAATGTATGATTTGGGCAGACCACTTTTTGGGACTGCCAATTTTTGTTAAAAGATTCGAGCAGACCACTTTTTGGGTCTGCCCGATTTTAATGTATAGTTTGGGCAGACCACTTTTTGGGTCTGCCCAGTTTTGTCAGAAGATTCGAGCAGACCACTTTTTGGGTCTGCTCGATTTTATTGAATGATTTGAGCAGACCACTTTTTGGGTCTGCCCAGTTTTGTTAGAAGATTCGAGCAGACCACTTTTTGGGTCTGCCCGATTTTAATGTACAGTTTGGGCAGACCATTTTTTGGGTCTGCTCGATTTTAACGTATGATTTGGGCAGATCACTTTTGGGTCTGCTCGATTTTAACGTATGATTTGGGCAGACCACTTTTTGGGTCTGCCCAGTTTTGTCGTTTCGAGCAGACCACTTTTTGGGTCTGCCCGATTTTAATGTATAGTTTGGGCAGACCACTTTTTGGGTCTGCTCGATTTTAATGTATGATTTGGGCAGACCACTTTTTGGGTCTGCCCGATTTTAATGTATAGTTTGGGCAGACCATTTTTTGGGTCTGCTCGATTTTAACGTATGATTTGGGCAGACCACTTTTTGGGTCTGCTCGATTTTATTGAATGATTTGAGCAGACCACTTTTTGGGTCTGCCCAGTTTTGTTAGAAGATTCGAGCAGACCACTTTTTGGGTCTGCCCAGCTTTGTTAGAAGATTCGAGCAGACTACTTTTTGGGTCTGCCAATTTTTGTTAGAAGATTCGAGCAGACCACTTTTTGGGTCTGACCGATTTTAATGTATAGTTTGGGCAGACCACTTTTTGGGTCTGCTCGATTTTAATGTATGATTTGAGCAGACCACTTTTTGGGTCTGCTCCATTTTATTGAATGATTTGAGCAGACCACTTTCTAGGTCTGCCCCATTTTGTTAGAAGATTCGAGCAGACCACTTTTTGGGTCTGCCCGATTTTAATGTATAGTTTGGGCAGACCACTTTTTGGGTCTGCCCGATTTTAATGTATAGTTTGGCAGATCACTTTTTGGGTCTGCCCAGTTTTATTTGTCGTTTCGAGCAGACCACTTTTTGGGTCTGTCCGATTTTAATGTATAGTTTGGGCAGACCATTTCTTGGGTCTGCCCGATTTTAATGTATAGTTTGGCAGATCACTTTTTGGGTCTGCCCAGTTTTATTTGTCGTTTCGAGCAGACCACTTTTTCGGTCTGCCCGATTTTGATGTATAGTTTGGGCAGACCATTTCTTGGGTCTGCTCGATTTTAACGTATGATTTGGCAGACCACTTTTTGTGTCTGCCCAGCTTTGTTAGAAGATTCGAGCAGACCACTTTTTGGGTCTGCCCAGCTTTGTTAGAAGATTCGAGCAGACCACTTTTTGGGTCTGCCAATTTTTGTTAGAAGATTCGAGCAGACCACTTTTTGGGTCTGCCCGATTTTAATGTATGATTTGGGCAGACCACTTTTTGGGACTGCCAATTTTTGTTAGAAGATTCGAGCAGACCACTTTTTGGGTCTGCCCGATTTTAATGTATAGTTTGGGCAGACCATTTTTTGGGTCTGCTCGATTTTAATGTAAGATTTGGGCAGACCACTTTTTGGGTCTGCCCGATTTTAATGTATAGTTTGGGCAGATCACTTTTTGGGTCTGCCCGATTTTAATGTACAGTTTGGGCAGACCATTTTTTGGGTCTGCTCGATATTAACGTATGATTTGGGCAGATCACTTTTGGGTCTGCTCGATTTTAACGTATGATTTGAGCAGACCACTTTTTGGGTCTGCCCAGTTTTGTCGTTTCGAGCAGACCACTTTTTGGGTCTGCCCGATTTTAATGTACAGTTTGGGCAGACCATTTTTTGGGTCTGCTCGATATTAACGTATGATTTGGGCAGATCACTTTTGGGTCTGCTCGATATTAACGTATGATTTGGGCAGATCACTTTTGGGTCTGCTCGATTTTAACGTATGATTTGAGCAGACCACTTTTTGGGTCTGCCCAGTTTTGTCGTTTCGAGCAGACCACTTTTTGGGTCTGCCCGATTTTAATGTATAGTTTGGGCAGACCACTTTTTGGGTCTGCTCGATTTTAATGTATGATTTGGGCAGACCACTTTTTGGGTCTGCCCGATTTTAATGTATAGTTTGGGCAGACCATTTTTTGGGTCTGCTCGATTTTAACGTATGATTTGAGCTGACCACTTTTTGGGTCTGCCCAGTTTTGTCGTTTCGAGCAGACCACTTTTTGGGTCTGCCCGATTTTAATGTATAGTTTGGGCAGACCATTTTTTGGGTCTGCTCGATTTATTGAATGATTTGAGCAGACCACTTTTTGGGTCTGCTCGATTTTATTGAATGATTTGAGCAGACCACTTTTTGGGTCTGCCCAGTTTTGTTAGAAGATTCGAGCAGACCACTTTTTGGGTCTGCCCGATTTTAATGTATGATTTGGGCAGACCACTTTTTGGGACTGCCAATTTTTGTTAAAAGATTCGAGCAGACCACTTTTTGGGTCTGCCCGATTTTAATGTATAGTTTGGGCAGACCACTTTTTGGGTCTGCCCAGTTTTGTCAGAAGATTCGAGCAGACCACTTTTTGGGTCTGCTCGATATTAACGTATGATTTGGGCAGATCACTTTTGGGTCTGCTCGATTTTAACGTATGATTTGAGCAGACCACTTTTTGGGTCTGCCCAGTTTTGTCGTTTCGAGCAGACCACTTTTTGGGTCTGCCCGATTTTAATGTACAGTTTGGGCAGACCATTTTTTGGGTCTGCTCGATATTAACGTATGATTTGGGCAGATCACTTTTGGGTCTGCTCGATTTGAACGTATGATTTGAGCAGACCACTTTTTGGGTCTGCCCAGTTTTGTCGTTTCGAGCAGACCACTTTTTGGGTCTGCCCGATTTTAATGTATAGTTTGGGCAGACCACTTTTTGGGTCTGCTCGATTTTAATGTATGATTTGGGCAGACCACTTTTTGGGTCTGCTCGATTTTAATGTATAGTTTGGGCAGACCATTTTTTGGGTCTGCTCGATTTTAACGTATGATTTGGGCAGACCACTTTTTGGGTCTGCCCAGTTTTGTCGTTTCGAGCAGACCACTTTTTGGGTCTGCCCGATTTTAATGTATAGTTTGGCAGATCACTTTTTGGGTCTGCCCAGTTTTATTTGTCGTTTCGAGCAGACCACTTTTTGGGTCTGCCCGATTTTGATGTATAGTTTGGGCAGACCATTTCTTGGGTCTGCTCGATTTTAACGTATGATTTGGGCAGACCACTTTTTGGGTCTGCTCGATTTTATTGAATGATTTGAGCAGACCACTTTTTGGGTCTGCCCAGTTTTGTTAGAAGATTCGAGCAGACCACTTTTTGGGTCTGCCCGATTTTAATGTATGATTTGGGCAGACCACTTTTTGGGACTGCCAATTTTTGTTAAAAGATTCGAGCAGACCACTTTTTGGGTCTGCCCGATTTTAATGTATAGTTTGGGCAGACCACTTTTTGGGTCTGCCCAGTTTTGTCAGAAGATTCGAGCAGACCACTTTTTGGGTCTGCTCGATATTAACGTATGATTTGGGCAGATCACTTTTGGGTCTGCTCGATTTTAACGTATGATTTGAGCAGACCACTTTTTGGGTCTGCCCAGTTTTGTCGTTTCGAGCAGACCACTTTTTGGGTCTGCCCGATTTTAATGTACAGTTTGGGCAGACCATTTTTTGGGTCTGCTCGATATTAACGTATGATTTGGGCAGATCACTTTTGGGTCTGCTCGATTTTAACGTATGATTTGAGCAGACCACTTTTTGGGTCTGCCCAGTTTTGTCGTTTCGAGCAGACCACTTTTTGGGTCTGCCCGATTTTAATGTATAGTTTGGGCAGACCACTTTTTGGGTCTGCTCGATTTTAATGTATGATTTGGGCAGACCACTTTTTGGGTCTGCTCGATTTTAATGTATAGTTTGGGCAGACCATTTTTTGGGTCTGCTCGATTTTAACGTATGATTTGGGCAGACCACTTTTTGGGTCTGCCCAGTTTTGTCGTTTCGAGCAGACCACTTTTTGGGTCTGCCCGATTTTAATGTATAGTTTGGCAGATCACTTTTTGGGTCTGCCCAGTTTTATTTGTCGTTTCGAGCAGACCACTTTTTGGGTCTGCCCAGCTTTGTTAGAAGATTCGAGCAGACCACTTTTTGGGTCTGGCCAGCTTTGTTAGAAGATTCCAATCGGGCGTCGAACATGACTAGTTTCATCAGTTCCAACTTTCATTTACTTAATTTCATCGCTCCAGAAGACTTTGAACCACTGAGATGGAGTCCATTGAAAATGCGTTTTTGCTCATTCTAGCGCCTTATGATTCTTCTCTGAGATCGATGGAATAATGGATAGATTTTTGTATAAGGATATTCTCAATAATCTTATGATACCATTTTCATTTTTAAAAATGAGTCTGGAGTGCATTTCCCAACAAAACAACGACCCAAAACACTTTTCCCGGCTTGTCAGAGATTGGTTCCAACAACGTCAAGTCGATCTGATGGAGTGGCCAAGCCAATCTCTAGATTTGAATCCAATTGAACACTTATGGGAAGAGTTGGGAAGAAGTTTGAAAGGAAAACCTGCTCGAAATAAAGCTGAAAAGTTCGAAAAAATGAAGATTTCCTGGAGCACCATCCCAGCGTCAACATTGAAGAGCTTAATTGATTCCATGCCAAGAAGATGTGCAGCTGGGATTGCTGCAAATAAAATAAAAACAAAGTATTAGATGTATTTAATGATTTAAAACAGAGTTTGAGAAATTCTGAGACCTCTTACTTATTTTATAAGGCTTTAAACTTTATTATCGGTTTTCCCCATTTTTTTGCATTTTCCTTTTTTTTCAAAAAAAAAACATTTTTTGTTTTTATGGGCTAATTTTTTGAACTTAAGCTTTTTTTCACCGTAAAAAACAATCGCTGAAAGTTTCATAAAGATTGGTCCAGCCATTCTTGAGAAACACCAAAATTTTAGGGTGTTCGTATCTTTATGAACGGTACTGTATGCAGTTTTCAATGTTGTTTTGAGAATACCATTTGTTAGGTTTAAGTTTGTCCTGTTCTGAAAAGACCGTTGTAGTATTATTGTTTTTTTCACTGTTCGACAGACGTTTTTGTCCATGCTTAAGATTTTCACAGAATATAAGTCGTTAAAAACTTTCCAGAAAGTTGTGTTGATTTATTTAATCAGTTTAAGGGTGGCTGTGGTCAAGACGAATTCAATTTATTGGTGTCACCCGAAGACAAACGCAATTTGTAGATTGGATTTTTTGCAACCAATGCCTGGAGAATGAGCAACCAAAATTCGTATTTGGACACAGAAACGTAAGTTTTTTTGTTCAAAGTATTATTTATTAACTACTTTTTTGGTAAGTTTTTATTGAAAGGGAAAAGTTTGTTTTTTCTTAACATTTAGATTCAAACACACTGCCGAAAAAACTTTTGAGAGAAAAAAAAAGGAAATTCGATGATTGTGTTTAGAATGTGGAATAGCTTCTTTTTTTACCTAACGCGATTTCGAGCATTTTTTATTGACTTTTCTCAACCATTTATTCAAACACCATTTACAAAAAATTTAAACAAGAAAGTTTAATTCGTGAAGGATTTGTAAAAAGATCAATTTTTTCTGAACTAGGTCTCATCTTTGTACAATAAAACTACTTACTACTTCATTCAAAGTAGGCTACAACTCAATCTCATCATCTTTTACTGCTTCTTTTTTTGTCCATCAACAAGTGTTGTCTACTACTCATCTTCTCATACTTGACTGATTCTTCATCTCTTTTTCTAAACGCTCGCCGAGTTTCTTTTTCGCCTTGGGGCTCTTCTTCCATTTGATTTTCTCTCGTCTTTATGTGTGCTTACATTTGCAATTTTTTATTATGTTTTGCTCTTTTTTTAATAACCCTCGAATTAAAAATTTTAAAATTAAAACTGCCTCAAATTTCACTATTTTCGCTTGTTACACAGCTCTGAAATGTTTTCTTTTAGCAAACAGCTTTTTTCTAAAAATATTTTTTCCTAGTGGAACTTTTAGACTAAATGTACAACAGTATGCGTGGAATGGAAGACGGTGTTCGGTAAGTCACAAAAAAACTTCAAAAGTTTTTCCTTCTCAAATTTTTCTAAATCTGAATAACGACAACGAGTGTAGGCGCCTAACGGAATTTCCTCTTTTACTTCAAAATCGGAACGAAATACGCAGCTTTTTTCTTTTCTCCCACTTTCGTTTTGAAAGATACTCGTGGGCAACATAGAGACACACTCTAGACACATCAGCGTTTTTACTTAAAAAAACGATCCTTTATAGCATTGAAAAATTGGGTGGTAATAGGATTTCATGTCAAGTACCTATTATTTTTTGATGAGCATTGAAAGTACTGTATCTCCTATTTTAAAATCGTTACGAGGGGTTTTGTTTTGAATTTTCTCGTAAGTAATTAAATTTTAAAAATATTAATTACAGAATGCTGTCAGCTGCTGGGAGGCGATTTTCCAAATGCGCAGCCTCCCCAAGGCCACGTAACAGGAACTACGGATTGACAACTATACCGGCCGCAGCTGTAAACATTAGAACAAACGACATGATTAGCCCCGAAGAGAGACGGTGAGAAGAATATTTTAAATTCACTTCATCAGGATAACATCATGATGAATCTAGTTTAACTTTTTATTTTTCAAATATAAGCTTAATTAATTTTCAAAATTTTAAAAAACACTAAACTTGCATAAGAGGAAATAGTTAACAATGGCATCATCACTGATGAATTAAATGCTCTGAAACGATTTAAAAACACGTTTTCTTCATTAAAAAAGGGTCTTCGATTATACCCTGACAATTTCTAAGAAGAAAGAAAATAAATTATCACTCTTTTATAAAGCGTAGAAAAAAAGTCATGACCTGGTAGAGAAAATTAAAAAAAAATATTACGTCAGTGTTGCAAACATGCTCTTTTGCCAAAACGTTTTACCGCGTAAATGAGGAATTTAGACAGTGAGGTTTAAATGTTTATGCGTGGGCAACCGCGAGCAACTTTATATATTTTTTACGTTCATTCATTCATTAAAGCTAAATTTATGCACTTTTTCAATATTATAAAAATACTTTCAATAAAAATTAATACCTAATTAATTATTTATCTTTAATATTACAATTTTTAAAACTGAAAGCCCATTCTAAAGTGTAAAGAACTAGCAAAAAAAAAGTTTGCCACGTATTTTAAAAACATTGTTTCAAAAGCAGGATTTTAAAATTAGTTTATTTACTAAAAGTATTTCATTTTGACTACTTTAGAACAATTAAAGTGTAACTTAAAGTATTTCAAAGCCCAATGTATAAAACGTGTTTTACAGATTTCTCGAAGCTGCTGAAAGAGGTGACAAACCTACGTTGCTGGAATGTTTAAATTATTGTGTAAAGTTTAAGTATTCTGTTTTTATTAAATCAAACATATTTCAGCGAGATGGTGCCAAACCACTGAATGTTAATTGTTTAGATTCAATGGGTCGAACTGCTCTTGAAATAGCTGTTGACAATGAGAATGTCGAGGTTTGTTGCCTTTTTAATAAAAATCAATAAGGTCATCTTCGAATTCAGGTAGTAGAATTATTGCTTCAGCAACCTACTATTCGAATAGGAAATGCTCTCCTATGTGCTATTCGAGAAGGTGTATATCGATTAGTTGAAATGCAAGTGAACCATCCGAGTATAACACGTGAAATGCTTGGAGATGGTTGGAGTCAACATTTAGACCCAGCAGAAGCGGCAAGCGCTGAATATTCAAGTGATATTTCTCCTGTTATACTTGCTGCCCAACTAAATCAGTTTGAAATTTTGCAAATGTTAATCAGAAAAGATGCAAGTATTGAAAAACCACACAGGTTTAACTGATTTATTCATAATTTGTTTATAAAAAAACATATTTTCAGGCATTCTTGCATTTGCGAAACTTGTGACCGGGAACGCCTTAATGATTCTCTTCAATATTCGCTCAAGCGGATCAACACGTTCAGAGCTTTAGCAAGCCCAGCATGGATGAGTCTAACTAGTCCTGACCCAATCATGTCAGCATTCAAGCTTTCCTGGGACTTGCAACGTCTCGCTTTCGAAGAACACGAATTTAAAGAAACATATTTGCAACTTTCCGAACAATGTAAACAGTTTGCTTGTGATTTACTCAGTCAATGTCGTAGTTCAGAAGAGGTGATATTTCAAATATAATGTGTTTTTAAAATGAATTTGCAGGTCATTGCGATTCTAAACAAAGATGGAAATGCAAATGATGATAACATTGATGTATGGGCTTCAAAATTGTCATTGTCTAGGTTGAAACTTGCTATTAAATATGAACAAAAAGCAGTAAATTAGATCATCACGGTTTTCTACATATTGAAATATTTTCTTCAGTTTGTATCTCATCCTCATTGTCAACAATTGCTTACTTCAATTTGGTATGAAGGAATACCTTATAGGCAAAGAAGTGGCACGTGGCAAAACTTTTTTCTATATGCGCTTCTTCTAGTTTTTTGGCCAATATTGTGCGGGATGTATATAATTGTAAAAATCAAAAATCTCTTTTTCAAAAGTTATTAATACATCTTTTCAGCTTCCAAAATCTCGGCTAGGGCGTCTTGTACGTTCTCCATTTATGAAGTTTTTTTATTATTCGGTTTCATTTGCCTCATTTTTGGGACTTCTGACGTGGGCAACATTTGAAGATTATAGATATGAAAAAGGCGAACGAGTAGGATAATTAAATATGTGAAAACTTTAAAAAAAAATTATTTCAGGGTGGAAGAACTAGAGCATCTGATCGAGGACCACCAGCAACATGGGTGGAATCTTTAGTTTTCGCATGGGTTATTGGAATGTTGTGGTCTGAAATAAAACAACTCTGGGAAGAAGGGTTCAAAAAATATATGAGACAATGGTGGAATTGGTTAGACTTCTTGATGATATGCTTGTATTTATGTACCATTTCCATAAGGTAAAAGCAAATTATTGTTTATTCATTAAACAAAAAGCATGTTTATTTTCAGACTCAGCGCATATTACATGTTTACTTATAATGAAGACGTTTATCGTTTTACAATTCGAACCTATTGGATATCTGAAGAACCTATGCTTGTTGCAGAAGCTTTATTTGCTGTCGCTAATGTTTTTTCCTTTGCTAGGATCATCTATTTATTCCAAACAAATCCATATCTTGGACCACTTCAAGTAAAATATCAATTTTCTAAATTTTTTAATAAATTCAAAATTCAGATTTCATTAGGATGTATGCTTGTTGATGTCGCCAAATTTTGTTTCATATTTGTTTTGATCATTAGCAGTTTCAGCATTGGTCTAGCCCAGTTATACTGGTACTATGATCCTCATACTGCGGTTTGTTTACCTGGGGAACCATGTAAAAACTCTTCCAATGTTTTTTCATCGTACGTTTTTTTTTGAATGAAAAATATCTTCTTTTTTTTTCGAAATTTCAGAATAGCTGATTCGTATTTAACTCTTTTATGGTCATTGTTCTCAATCACCAAACCAGAGGATACTGATGTTATTGAGGTATCAAAAAGTTGAGAGATCATTTTTAGTTCTATACAATTATTAAGAATCATCAAATCACTCAATGGGTTGGTCAAGGAATGTTCATTCTTTATCATTGCACATCTATAATCGTATTACTCAATATGCTTATTGCAATGATGAGTCATTCGTTTCAAATAATCAATGATCATGCTGACCTTGAATGGAAATTTCATCGAACGAAATTGTGGATGGCTCATTTTGATGAAGGGTCCAGTCTTCCGCCACCATTTAATATTATTATCACTCCAAAATCTTTTATTTATACTATAACTTGTTCAATCAATACAATCCGTTGGTTGTTAGGAAAGTATACGTACCAAAAAAATAGAAGTCGAGCGACAATTCGAGTAATTTTTAAAATTTAGAATTCTTATTTCAAAAAAATAAAATTCAGCGTCCGGGATATTCGCGAAAACGAAATGAACTTGAAAAATGTGGACATACTGATGAATTAATTAAGCCTTTAACATATGCTGATATTATTCAACGACTTGTAGCTCGTTTTATACATCAAACAAAGAAAAATATGAAAATGGATGGAGTAAATGAAGATGATTTATTAGAAATCAAACAGGACATCAGTAGTTTAAGGTCGGTAAATTAAAAACGTATACTTTTTATAAAATGCTCTTTAGATACGAGTTGAGAGATGATCGTAGAAGGGAGATTGTTCGTAGTTCTACACACATCGATGCAGTGAAGCGAGATATTATGAGAACCATGAGTACAACTAGTCGTCGATTTGGTGGAAGTATGAGAGTACCACGTCATCGTACTTCGGTAGCAGAAGAATCTGAAGAGGATACCGAAGTGACCACAAGCGAAGAAGAAGGAGAAACGAAGTAAAAAAAAAAAGAAGTGTTTTTAAATATTTCTTATAATAGATCGAGGAAATCATCAGTACTTTATACACCACCTGTAAATTCAACTCTACCGGAAATTATTAGTGAACAACCAATAAAGAATTCTAGTCCCAAAAGTAGTCGTCAGAGAAGGAGTGTAGCAGATGAACGAGTAGTAAATTCTTCTAAATTTCCTGACCGACCTTCTTCTGAAGTTCAAAGTTTGTCCGGAACCCCATTTCATGTAAGTTTTGATGAATTTTTTTGTTAAACAAAAAGTAACTTCAGTCAAAGTTCTCACCAACGTTTGCTCAACCCCCGCACAGTGCACTTCGCAAAGCAGACACAACACCATCATTTCTTGTCAACGGCTTCTTCGATTCACAAATAACGAAACCTCCAAGGGGAGTTCTAAAATCAAACGAAGTCATTGATCCCATCGATGTTGTTGAGACACTTCGCCAAGAAATGAATGAAAAATTGGATAAGCTAGTTTCAGGAGTTTTGGATAGCTTAAAAAATGCTCATCCTTCGTCTGGTTAGTTTTTAAAATTTTTCTCCTAATCTCTTTCCTGTTATTTAAAAAGTGAGTTAATAAATGAATTCAGAATGTTAAAAAAGCTAGAGAAAATTAATTTTATTGAAAAATAATAGAAATTAGTTGAGAAAATTTAAAAAAAACGTATTTTTTTCAAGCGCGTTAGTACCAATTTCTTTTACAGTCAAAAGAAATTTAAAAGACAAAATATTGTAACTAACTGATAATTAGTTGATCCTCTGATGTTTTGAATGGCTACAAATTTTATTTGGACTACTGAAACAATTTTAAACGAATATGATGGTTGAGTTTCAATCCAATCGGTACCATATAGTTTGTCAGTGGTGATAATCGAACACCCAAAATTCATTCAAAGTTAAAACAAATACATTTGAATTTAAATATTGTAATTATCTGATAATTAGTTCCTTTTCTGAAACGATTTTAGGCGAGTGTGATGGTTGAGTTCTAGCCCATTCGGTATCATACGGGGTTTGTCAAAGGCTAAAATATTTATCATTATGCTAAAATGTTTTGAGTTATTGCTTTTTATTGATTTACTGACTCTGGAAAATCGGCCCGCTCTGTTCGCTTGTTTACGATTGAACTGAAACTCAACCATCATACTCGCCTAAAATTGTTTCAGTAGTCGAAATAAAATTTGTAAAGTTATTCAAAAGTTCAGAAGAACAACTATAATTACAATATTTTGTCTTTAAAATTTTAACTGTAAAAGAAATTTGCTTGTTTGAACCAATTATGTACAATTTTTCCATAAAAAAAGAAATCGATTGATATTGGTGTTAATTAAAACTTCCAAATAAAAAATAATAACGAAACAATCATTTGAAAGTTGAAAATAAAACGAAAAATTAAATAAAATAAATAAAAGTTTTTTGAGGGAGTATTAACGCGCTTGAAAAAACGTTCATTTTCTCAACTAATTTTTATAATTTTTCAATGAAATTAACTTTCTCTAGGTTGTTTAACACTCTGATTTCATTTGTCAACTTACTTTTCAGTAAACTCAATCGTTTTCAACCCCCAAAAAAAAATGAAGGGGGGTGAAGACGTGCACAGTAGTTCCGCCTTGTTTTTATTTCTTAAAAAATAACCAATTTAAAACAACTTTTATTTCAGCCCAATCACACGTTGGATTTCTCGAGAAGTAAATATTCAAAGAGAAACTGGAATTGAATATCATAAATAGTACAGACGGGTGATTAATTAAATTAACAAATTATGTAATTTTTGTTAAATGTCAACTGTACCATGGATATCAAATTATTCTATAGATTTATAAAAATGACTTATATGAAAAGATAAAGATCTCATTTGAATCCAATTCGCATTATTCGATGAATACTGAAAATTATTTTTCAAAATTTCATATTCGTGCAAACAGAATGGGGGAAAATCATGCTGTTAATCTGAACCGTTAGAAAAGTGGAAAGTGAAACCTATAAAAAACTTAAACATTAGAAGTTTCAGGCATGCGAAGGAAAAATCGTTGAGCGTAACTATTCAATTCTGTATAACGAACCTCCATAGCAGGGCGAGTCTGGAAAATTCCGAATAAATTTTTACTTAGGGTATACAGTGCGCGTCATAGCTTCAGTACACCTCCCCCTTTTTTCGGGATTTTGAGAAAAGCGGTTGAGTTTGGTTAAAATCAGAATGTTAAAAAACCTAGAGAAAATTAATTTTATTGAAAAATAATAAAAATTAGTTGAGAAAATAAAAGTTTTTTCAAACGCGTGATATCTTTAGTGAACCTCGAAACAAAATTTTTTTAAATATTTGTTTCGTGTTTCGTATTGTAATTAATAGATAATTAGAATTTTTTCTGAACTTTTGAATGATTTTACAAATTTAATTTCAACTACTGAAACGATATTCGGCGACTATGATGGTTGAGTTTCAAAAAAGCTAGAGAAAATTAATTTTATTGAAAAATAATAAAAATTAGTTGAGAAAATTTAAAAAAAAACGTATTTTTTTCAAGCGCGTTAGTACCAATTTCTTTTACAGTCAAGAAATCTAAAAGACAAATTTATTTGTTTTAACTTTGAATGAATTTTGGGTGTTCGATTATCACCACTGACAAACTATATGGTACCGATTGGATTGAAACTCAACCATCATATTCGTTTAAAATTGTTTCAGTAGTCCAAATAAAATTTGTAGCCATTCAAAACATCAGAGGATCAACTAATTATCAGTTAGTTACAATATTTTGTCTTTTAAATTTCTTTTGACTGTAAAAGAAATTGGTACTAACGCGCTTGAAAAAAATACCTTTTTTTTTAATTTTCTCATTTAATTTTTAATATTTTTTAACGAAATTAATTTTCTCTAGGTTGTTTAACATTCTGATTTCATTTATCAACTTACTTTTTTTTTTTTTTAGTAAACTCAACCGCTTTCTCACAACCCTAAAAAAGGAGGTTTACTAAAGACATATCTTTATGACGCGCCCCATACATAGAATTACTAGAAAGTTTCATTTAACCGTTAATAAAAATCAATGTAACTCGATAATCATTAAGTTTGGTATTTAATGTTAAAAAATTTAAAAAAAAAGAATAAACAATTTTAAATAAAAGGGTTCCAGTCTTTTCTTCGTCTTTTTCGTAAAACTCGGAAAAAACATCTAAATGGGGGTAAAAATCTAAAAATTTTAGAAATAATACTGCCAAATACATACATTTTGAAACCATGTTTAAAGCTAAAAATAAAAAAAAATACGAAAACTGCTTAAATAAAATAAATTCAAAACAAACAGTGGTCATTTCTTTCATATTTTTTAATATATTTCTAATTTTTCCCTATTTTAAAAGAATTTAACACAAAGCTTAATGAAAAAATAGAACCTGAGATTAATTTGTATGCTAAATTTACGGTTTCTTTTGAAACTTTCCAGTAATCCTAAACCCCAAAAAACTAGAAGGAGTCATTAAGCATTGCACTTCATAATAAAAAAAAATTACATCGGCAGTAGTCTGTGTAAAAGCAGAAGGCTTAGGACGAATGCTTCGGACAAATGAACGCCGCAAAACTTTATCAACATACTGAAAAATCAATAAACAAAAATAAATGTTTAATTTCTGAATTACCGTGTCAATGATCGAATCAACTGCCATTCTCGAAAACCATCCAAGTACAGCAGCTGCTGTATATGACGTATAAGTTATGACTGGTGACATGCACACGTTTTTGTTCATCATTTGTCGTCGACAAAAGTCATCCATTGGTATTGATCCATAATATGCAGCACCAGTTAAAAAGCAAGTGATTGAAAAAAGTAATAAATGACTTCCTAACCGCCACATTGCTGATCGATGTCTTTTATATAAACTTCGGCTTCTTCGATAAAATAATTCTTTTGAAATTAAAAGATAACAAAATATCGAAATTAAATAGAAAATTAATGGTGGAATCATAGTTACAAGAGCACTACGATATGGGGGATGTTTATCAATTTGAACACATAAATCAACTAACCAAATCCCCATAAACTGAAATAAACACATTTCTGTTCAATTTTAAAAAAATATTTACGTCATCATTATTATAATCATCAAGAAAGAGGTGAATCACTGAATTACCATTGTAGTTTAATTCTCCTCCATGGAATAATTTCACACATAGAATGAGAGCTAGAACCATTAGAATCCAAGATAATCCGATTAAACGAAAAACTTTAAATGCTGTTAAGCGTAACTGAAATTCTAAAATATTTATACATTTATTGTTTTTTTTTTCAATTCAACCTTATACTGTAATGGTGCTCGAACTGCGTAATAAGTTAAAACTGCAATACCTGTATAGGATAAAGACACAGACCAATAATTCAGAATAAAAACCGATTGCAAAAATGTTGAAAACCAACCATTTTCAGATGGGAAACAAATATGTTCATTATTGCAATTATTTCTGAAAAGATTTTCAATATTCTTTCGAATTCTTTTTATTTTACAAATGTTCATTGATGAAATAAGAACCGGCAACACAAATAGTTGCCACGTCAGCAAAACTTCGATTTATGGTCATCATATATCGTTTGAGAGGAAGACGATTTCTACGGACCCCGTGTGATACGATAAGAACAAAATTAATGTTAGCTGAAATTTTTTTTTTTAATTTAAAGAAAAAAGCAAACGTCTTACATAAAAGTGCAATTAATGCACATATTGGCATAACAATATTTATAAATTTAAAGAGAACTTCTACAGTTTCATAATCTTCTGATTCTTCATCTGGAGTACATAGATGAAAAGAATTTAAAGTTGATAAGTTTTCCATGTTTTTCTAACTGAAAAAAATTTCTTTAAACCAATAAAATATCGTGAGAAAATAATTAGTTGAAGAAAAACTATGAATTTTTAATTTTCATTTTATCAGAAACGGCAGTAAAACTATTATTTTTATTTTTATGAATTGTTCTAGCACAAAATGGTTAAAAAATAAAACGAAGAAAACGAATGGAACAAAAATAGAAAACGAAATTTTAAAACTTTGATTGTTCTTTGTATGTTGAATTTTTAATGGGCGAGAGATTTGAATATTGGATGATTGCTAAATGAGGGAAAATAAGAAAAGTAGAGAAAAGAGAAGAAAATGCAGTAATCGGATTGTGACAACGTTCAAATATAGGGACCATAAAGAAAAAGAGATAGAGCTCAGCAAAAAGTGCTCATTGAATTGAGATTTTCGTCGAGAATTTTTAAAGGTTTGGGATGAGACTCAACTTAAACGCACACAGACACACACACACACACACACACACACAACTTTCTATTCATGATTCGGAAACGAGAAGTTTCTACTTTGTGCCGATACTTCATGAAAGAAAAAAAAAGGAAGATTTCGACAATTTAAAAAAGAAAGATTCTCGCGAAATCCTTTGAACGCACCTAAAAAATGATCAGCTCAAAGTGACGAGAAGAGGTTTTTGAATTTATAAAATTAGATTTTCAAAAGAAACCAGAGGAAAAAATAATGTTCGAACTATCTGAATAAAAAAGATCGAAATGAAGTTCGAGATTAATTTTTCAAAATTAATAGTAGCGAAAAAATGTATGCATGAAAAAATAAACCTTGTTTCCAATAACTATGAGAATTATTTGTAAATTTTAATTGGAATATTCGTTGAAATTTTGTAAGAATTTTAATTTTTTTTTCTTAAAGCATTAAATTATTTCCCATTTAATCAAAAGTTTTTCCCTTAATTTAACTTATTTACATTACGGTAGTTTTAATCACAAATAACACTTACGCGTCATTGTTGTCCTTGGCTGGCGCAGTTTTGGCGCACACTAGCGTATTTAATTTATTTTTTTTAATGGAAGTAAAGATTCCCATCTTTTCGCATAAATCTGCATTTAAACACAATAAAAAATGAAAAACAAAATTGAAGTTTCGACTTTTACTGAAAATAGCGAAAAACCGGAAACAAGTTGTGAACCAGCTGCAAAAACGAGAAAAATCGAAAAAATCAGGTTAGAAATGGAATTTTTAAACTGAATTCTAACATTTTTTTAGAGTTCTACCCGTTTTAAGTGAAGCTATAGTTTGTGAAACAGTGCCATCAATTCCTTTCTTAGTTCTCATGGTTCAAAACAAGCGATTCATTGGTGAAGTGCGTGTTACAAATTGTTTTTAAGCTTTTAAATGATGTTTTTTTTAGATTATAAAACATTTAGATGAATTACCTGATAATTTGAAGCATTTAAAACGAATTCGCAAAGATGGGTGTCTTTTATTTGCTGAAAATCAAAAAAAGGCTTCAGTGATTTTGAAAAAGTTGGAGGGCTCAAACATTGAAATTTTGTCGGAAAACCTTAATGAAACATTAGTTCCAAAACAAAAACCAGCTACAAGAAAACAGTTTGAAAATGCCAAAAATTTGTGGCCAACTAGTTATCATCCAAACCAAGTTACAATTTATTAATTTACTTTAAATAAACTACTTATTTCAGTATGTTGATTCGTTATTAGATGGTTCATTTCTTACAAGAGATTTTGAAAATTATATTCAAAACTGGGCGAATTATGCTTCAATTACCGAACAATGCATTGCTGTTCAAAACCAAACAATAATTATTGAAGCTAAAACATCGTCGACTTCACCGATACGACATGCGATTATGGAAATGGTTGGAAAAATGCCAAACCGTGAGCCAAGTTCAGAAAACTATCTTGGCACAGGATGTGACGTTTTTGTGGTGAATGAACCATGTGCAATGTGCGCAATGGCGCTTGTTCATTTTCGAGTCAAACGAGTATTTTTTATTAAAAATACGTCAGATGGAGTATTTAATTCAAATGGATGGCAAATTCACCTAGAACCCTCTATTAATCATCATTACGAAGTTTTTCAAATTATTTTTGAGCATTCATCAACAAAAACACAATCAAAAACAATAATTTCTTGTGGACACTTTTCATAATTTGAAATGAAATTTTGGTATAAATGTTTTTTCGTTTCTACGTGACTCTACAAAATATTAAGTTTGGCAAAAAATTGAATCTCGCTAATTAGGGACGAGTACGGAAAACCATTCCAGTTTTAACCAATTAAATTAGTTCTCTTATTTTCTAATATGATAAAAATGAAATAGCAGGACATTATTTTAAAAAAAGAAGCTAATTTACAAGTTTGTACCTATCTTTTCTTTCCAATTTTGTTTTTATTTTAAAGAAACAGAAATAAATCAAATTAAAAATGGACGGCGCCAGACTGTCGATAGTGTAAAACTAAGAATGATCTTTACTCGGGGCCCGACGGTATCGAATACTGCTATAAAACATGTCAGATGTTACAATGATTGTTTAAATATGATTTGTTACATTTTCTTAATTTTTATTTCTACAACTTCTGTATTGTCAGCTCCATTTCTTTCTGATGATGACAAACTGGGACTAGCATGGGAAGCCGCCGCGACAAGCGTTAATGTCGGAAACCAAGGAAAATATTGGGTTCCAATTGAGATTCTGAGCTCTTCTTCATCTGGATCAGGAACCACTACTCTTGACGTTGTTTTTCAAGAGTCTTGGTGTAGCCCAGCTGAAGGAAATGATTTGGAAGATATTTGTGAATCAATGTGCCCGATTTATTATGGAGGCGCAAAGGCGGTAAACTATTAAATAATTACTACATTTGTTTTTTTCAAATTTTAGACATTTCATATAATTGCAACTGAAAGTAACGGAGGAAGCGATTTTGTATCTCAAAGACTAGAATGAAAAAACGAGAAATAAACTAATAAAAATGTAAAAAAATTGGATAATATAAAAAATGAATTTTTACCTTCAAATTCGCATAATAATGTTTTTAAGTTTCCAGATAGTTTTGAGCTTCAATAAAATATTTGTTTCATTCATTCTTTTACATACCTGCAAAAAATTATTAATTAAATTCAATCATTAATATTTTACCAGTGAACAAAATATTTTTCCGATCATCAAAACAAACATTTAATTTTTGTCATGCATTTACAACTAATTTTCTACTATGTAGATAACATAAAAAATGCTTGAGACATTTTACAGCAATTAGTGTCATTTGTCGTCTCGGTGTTTTATGTAGGTTATTTCTACATATAAATACTTCATCAGTTCTAAAAAGAATAGCAGTTTAGGTTCTAAGGCACACGATAAAAAATATTTTTAAAAAGTTAAAAATATTCAAAATGAGATTCGAGAGGGTACAAATGAAGATTCGTAAAAAGAAAAAGAAAAAAGCAAAGAAACAGAAAAACATTTCGTTCTTTTTAATGTAGAGTGGATTAAAGAGTATTAAAGAGTAAACGTGAAAAAAGAACTGTCGGGATAAGTTTTCAACGAAAGGTCCAAAATGAATAGTCTACTTGTAGCTTCTTTTTTCTTTAAATAATTTGAAAAATAAAAACAAAAGAATAAAGCTAAAGAAAAAAATCAGAAAATTCAAAACACTGATAAGAAAAACGTGATATGTGAGGTGAATGGGAAGGGCGGGAATGAGGTGAGCGGGAAGGGCGGGAGTTTTTTTTTAGATTACTGTAGTTGCTAGTCCGCAGTTGTGCATTTTTGCGTCAAACTAATTTTTTATATTTTTTTGCGAATTAAATTTTTCAATTAATAATTTAAAGAAATTAGAATTAATTCTAAACTTGTAAACCTAAACCTAATTTGATTTTAATGAAATTCGGTAACTTAAAAATATCCCAGATTGCTTCGTGTTATCCATAAGAGATTCATTTAGGAATTGACAAAAAATGTTGAAATATTAAAAAATAATGTTGAAAGAAAAACTTGTTTTAAAGTTAACAAACGATTTGATAGAAAATCCGTAAATTCAAGCTTTGCATTTTAGACAACGATGATGCAAGCTCCTTACCTGTTTCACCACCAAGAGAATAAAGCATGAAGATTCCTTGAAGTCCTTCCTAATTTATGGCAAATTGATAAATCCGATTTAATGTCAGATAATTTAAAATTCTTCCAATTTCGAAGTATTCAGCCTAAATTTGTTCTCTGCTGATCCTCAAGTGAATTAAAAAAGTTTTGTAGGCACCAAAACAAGTTTATTCTGAAATATGTTTAGGTTTAAGTTTAATAATTTCTCTCGTTATTCTCCCACCTATTACGATTGATTCAAAAACAACAAAATATTAAACGAGGATCGAATTTTCTTTAATTTTTAAAAAAAATCCATTAAAATTATTTCCCGAACTTTTCGGTGTAAGGTAGAATGTAATCTCATGCAAAACTTCCTTAATACTGAATATTAATTTTTTTTTTCATTAAATTTTTTCAAAAATTTACCTGAGAAGTTGAATAATTTCTTCACATCATTAATGCCTTTATTTTTTTCTTTTTTTTAAGAATAAAATAATAATTTGATAAAAAATATTGAGAAATACAGTTAAAAATAAATAAACGAATTGTATTTTAAATAAAAATTCAATTCATGAATAGAAACAATTTTAATAAAAACATGAAAAGTAACAAAAAGAAACAAACAAATTCTTTGAATTTGATTTTCTTGAAAAAAAAAACGAATGAATTGACAAAAGTGCAGACTTCAATATAAAAGAAGAAGAATTATCTACAAAAATTCACATTTAAAGTCAAACGTCAAAAATGTTTTTTGTTCTTTTTCTAGTTTTTATAAATTCAGCTTCTGGCTGCGGGCCGGGTTTTGGTAGCGAAAAAAGTAAAGAAATTTCTTTTTTTTTTAATTTAAATTTTCAATATTTTAGCCTATTTTGTTTCATTGAGAAACATTAAATCTCCGGTCAATTTCGTTTATTCCCAATATTCAACAACTTCTGGTCTTCCAGTATCACAAAGTGAATCAACAGCAAAACAAAATATTGAATCATTCACCCAAGAAATTGTTTGGAATTATCAAATGAAATTTGTTTTGTTTTTGTTAAAAATCTTAAATAATTTTAGGTTATTGATGAGTTGAAAAATTTTATTTCTTCAAAATTACATATTCCTGTTTATTTAGTTGAAAATACAATTGAAGAATTTCAAATTTCGGTAATTTAACAAAAAAAGAAAAAAAAGAAAAGAAAAGAAATTTCAGTTGGCTCCAAATTTCAAACCTCAAGGCTGCGCTTTCTTCCTTTCTGGTGTTTTTTTGGGAGCAACAACAGTTGCTTCAAAAACAAACAGTTTGTTTTGCTTCCTCAATTGTTGAATTAAAAAATATTCCAACACATTTTTAAAGATAAAGATGATGGTGATTGGTGTTTGTTTGACGGAAATAACAATATTATTTCAATATGTCTTAATCAAACTGGAACAGTTTCAACATGCCCAACAAATGCAATTCAAAAAAGAGATGAATATCAATTTATGGTTAATCCTGGAAATGGAATTTTGGCTTATCAAACACGATCTTTTTGGAATGATTTTTTAAGCGAAGTTCTACTAAGATTAAAAAACAGCAGATATGGAACCGCTTTCGAAGAATCTACTATTTCACTTCAAAATTCAATTAATGGTTAATTAAAAAATTTGTTTAAATAAAGTCATTAAAAAAAATAAATTCGAATAAATTTAAAAAAAATAGAATTTAAACTTTGTTTCATTTTGATATGGAAAATATTCGCGCCAGATTTTAGCACATTTTTTATGATTCAAACAATTATTTAATCTAAGATTTTTGTAATTAAAATTAAAAAATTTTGTATTTTTATTTATTGATCTAATTAATTCAAAACATTTCAATATTGAGGCACAGTATGGTTTCAAGTTTTTAAAAATGTAATAAATAATTAGAAAAAATTGCACACGAAAAAAATTGCTGAAGAAATGTTTGATTGATTGCACGTAGAAAAAAAAAGGAGGAAAACATTTGTCATTCATTATTGTATGTAAATTGAAAGTAAAAATGACTTAGAAAAAATCAAAGAAAATTTTAGAAAAAATGGGAATGTAACGGATCTTAAAATTGGACTTTTTATTATTGAATAAATATTTTGTTGTTGTTGTTGTTGGAAATTTCTCAATTTTTAAGTTTCAAGTTTTTCTAAAAAATTTGGTTCCTTAAAAAAGTCTGGAATTGGATCATCCATTCGATTAATGATCTGAAATTATTAAAAAATTGATTTTAAACACTTTTTTATTTGAAATGAATTTACTTTATAAATTGTTTTTTTCCAAGATGGTTCGACATCTTTTCCAAGTCGAATTGCATCAAAAAATTCACGTAGAGTTTCTTGGACCACGTAAACGAGGCGATCTGGTGCCTATAAACCAATAAATTTGCTTAACTTTATTTTTTTATTCAATAAAAATTACCTTGATATGATTATTTCTATTATAATGAGTATTAAGAGCCTTAAATAGTTCACAATCTTTTGTGACAATAATTTCCTCTCTTGATTGAACACCTTCAGCTAATAATTGCCGTCCGAACTTTTCCATTTGAATATAATAAAATTCTCTGAAAATTTATAAAATGAAAAATCAAATAAAATATTCATCTTCTCATTTCCCTTATAAAATATTTTCAATCAATCAACTCAACACATCAAAGAAGAAAACGAAAAGAAAAAGAAGACGATTAAGATCGTCTCCAAAATGCTACCATAACCAACGAGGCAAAACCTCCTACCTATTCCGGTCATATAAGACTGTTCTTCTACCTATTGTTTGGGGTTATATAACCAAAACGTGTTGTTTATATACATATCAAATATGTATTTATATTCAAGGTTTTTTTCAAATAATTTTATGATGCTTTCTAACAAAGGAAAAAGAAAAAATTCATAAAATTACCTAAAATTGCTAAACCATTTGACAAGTTGAGCTGTGTTGTTTTTATTGAATCGAATATCGGGAAAATAAGATTTTAGAAGATTTGAGTTCGGATATCGAGTATAGAAAAACATCAATTTGGCTTTTCTCAAATGCATTGGTGTCAATGTTGAATTCGCACCACCTCCTTCATATCCGCCACAATCACTCATTTCGTCCGAATTTGTTGGACTATCTTCACGATCGTTCATCAGATGATGATTGCTTTGTGGTTGTTGTCCAAACGATACCCCACCATAAAGTGGATGACCCACCATTGTTGGTGGAAAATATCGATTTAAATTTGGTGTTGAGCTTCCAGCAAGCGGTGGACTTGATGGATTACTTAATGGTGTTCCAGTCCGGGTTTCTTCTTCTTTTAGTTTTGGTTCCCACACTTTGACTCGTTTTTTTTTTGGTCCATCATCTTCCAGATTTCGTCGTAAAGCATTGATTGCTTGTAAATTACCGAATGGATTGATTGTTGTTGGAAAAATACTGCTGCCGATTGGATGAGAGTTATGAAGTTGAAAAGCTGCCAATGGATTATGTGGAAAGATCGGATGAGAAAATGGTGGATGAGGTGGAAATTGTGGAGTTATTGCACTGGTTCCATTCGATGATGATGATGAGGATGATGCGGATATTGTTGATGCAGCAGCTGCAGCTGCAGAAAGAAGAGTTTCTTGGCGAGCCACTTCAGTGACTGCCCAATTTTTCACTATCTGAAAGTAATTCTATTAATTTCCTAAATACATTTTTATGCTTTTCTTCTCACTTTTTCTATTGAACCTGGAAGATTATCAAATATTTCACTTCTTAACATTTGCATCAATAATTCGTAATTAATTTTCTTTTCTTGATTTTTTTCAAGATTTTGTTGAGCAATTTTTCGTTGCTGCTCAATGAAAGCTGCGTACAATTTTTTCTGCGTCTCGAAAATTGTGTGAGCTGCTGTTGAATTCGATAATTGAGCTTGAAGAGCTGAAAATCCAATTGACGGAGTTTTCTGTTCGGGTTTTTCTTCGATTTCTTGATCATCTTCATTGTCAGCTCCAACTGAGATGTTGACTTTTTCAGGTTCATCACTCAAATCAATTCCAAGCTGTTCTTTAATTTTTTGAGGCATAAAACTTTTCCGTTTTGATGCCGAACTAGTACTGCTCGGACTTTCTCTACTTGTTGGAGTTTCTTCTTTCTCAATGCTTTCTTCTCTTTCAATATCATCTCCATTATTGACTTCTTCGTCAAAATCAACATCATCGGATATTGTTGCTTCCTAGAATTGAAACTATTATTCATTTTGAAAAAAAAAAAGAAAATAGAAAGTTAATCCGATTTAGGATTTTAAAGATGTGTCGGAAGAATATCGAATTAACCTACCTGTTGCGGTTCAATCGTTGTCACTTCTTCAGATTTACAACCTTCTGAATTTCTATCCTCACTTGTTCCAATATTTTCTCCATCCACATTTCCGGATTCTTCGGCAGATTTTAAGCCTTCCGAAGCTTCTTGATTTACTGCCCAAATACTGTTAATGCTTGGCTCAATTTGCATCATGTTAGATTCAGTCGAGTTGTTGTGTTTTGATTTGTGATTTGTTACTCCTTGATACGTGTTTCTAGGCTCCCCGGCGTCAACTCTTTGCCGATGCCGTTTCACTTTGAACCTGTTGTTTGGCGTTGTTGGTGCCGGCAATGAATGTTGTTGAAAAGTTTGAGACGGTTGATTTCCTCCTCCTCCTCCTCCACTTCCACTAAATAAATATCCGAAATGAGAAAAAGGATTACTGAAAAATGATGAAATGTGAAAAGGTTAAATTTCAAAAAATCTTACGCAAATGGTACAGACTGATTGACTGAGCTGGCGGCAAGAATCGACGACGGCACACCAGATGACATTGGGGGGGTGGATGGTGCTACTCAAACGAGATGCACACCAAACACAAAAGAAAACGAAGAGAGTAAAATAGTAGAGATGCGGTTATGCAGTGAGTGGCACCTACAAAATGTGAAAACCTTGTTTTGTTATTGGATCTTGTCGCTTTTTGTCAATATGAACAATTTCAAAAGAATACGCATTTTTCGAGATTTCAATCTAATCTGTATATATAGATTTCAATATTTGAAAGCACAGTTGGATATTTCAAAATGAAAGAAATTATTTTCAATTTTGTTGTGGAAAAGGAATTGTGAAAAGGTGTCAGGAAAATTGTACGTCCGTCTGCCAACCAATTCGATGAAGAAAACAAAATAACAAAAAATCAATAAAATGCGGACATTTTTCAAGGTTAACAATATTTTCAAATAATTCAAGACATTTTTTTTCTGTGGAGGAGGGGGGTGGGGAATTTGTCAAAAATACGAATGACGTTAAACAAATGAAATGGGAAATTTTGAAAAAAGAAGAAATTGTAAACTTCCGTTAAAAAAGGTTGTGTGTGTGATTGAGAAGAGAAGAATGGATTATGATAATTTTTACATCAACATGCTGACTAAGGTAAGAGACTCAATATTTTTGCATAATCTCCATATTGTTTCGTACCGGGGTCTTTCTCTCTTCCGATAAAACATTAAATTTATTATATATTATAAAATGATATGAATGTAAATATCAGAAACCCTCCTCTCCTCTTTTTTCTCCCTTTCCTTTTTTTTCTATCTCAGAGAGCATCGAAATTTCTCGACAATTTTGTAATGATGATTATGTAAATTGTCGATTGGGGGAAGGGACGCAGGAGTGAGCTGGCCAAGAAGGAGCCACATATGTGCGGACCACAAGAAACAATTTAGGTAATGGGTCTCCGAGGAGAAGCGTTTGCTTCAATATGTTCCGAATTGGCTTGGTTTTCTCAAAAGATGGAAGAAGGATGTGGTGATGGAGTGGTGCGAAATAGGAAAAAATGAGAGAAAAGACTAAGAGGAAATAGGAATGTCACAAGAAATGTTTTGTATACATTTTGATGATGACGAAGTAAAATGAATACGGTAGAAAAATTTGGGGAGGAAAAAAAAAGAAAATCGAAATTTAAAAGAAAACAAAAATGTTAAAATCAAATTTTAAAAGAACGGAGAACGAAGAAAAGAAATATAAAAATCGTTTCATTGATATGGCATAAAGACGAAACGAAAAATCAAAAAAAAAAAAAGAGAAAAAACGAATTAAAATTTGTGGAAATTTACGAATATTTGTCTAGCAACCATAAATGTTTCATGGCTTTTCGCCCCGATTTGCATTTTTTCATTCTGTTATGACCATTAAAAACAATCTTAGGAAAATATTTTAAAAAAATAAGCAGAACGCTCAATTTTGAAGAAAGAAGGAAAGAGAAGAAGAAGAAAGAGAAAGAAAGGATGATTCTATAAAAGAATGAAATCTCCAAAGATATGCATTGTTGTTATGAGGAGGGCGGTCGTCGTTTCGCCTCTTTTCTCTTCGAAAAGACAAGGGGCGTGGTCAAACATCTCGACCAATCAGAAAAGACCTCGGTTATCCTCCCTCTAGAAAAATAAGGGATATTAAATTGAGCAAGAATAGTGTCTGTCATGAAACTCAGATGAAGATGCTTTTTCACCAAATCTTAGATCATGGATAAGGAATGAAAAATGTAAGTGAGGTGACCCGGAACAACGACACGCGGATTATAAAACAATGGAAAGGATCCAAGCTTTATTTACCTGGATATGTATTAATTATAAAAAAGAGAGGAGTGGAAAGAGAAAGAAAGAGAGAGAGAGAGAGAGAAAACGGGGAGGGGAGGGGGTTTAAATATAATGAACAGAGACTACCTAAAAAGAAAATGAAAACCTCTAGGGAGCAAATTAGAGGAATATAATAATTTTTTTTTTCAAACAAACATTATCAAGAAAACGTCAGATGACTAACAAGAATTTGAATTTTTACCAAACTAAGGATTCTGAAGAGAAGTAGACATAACAGTAATTAATTTAAAAATCTAAGAAACACCGCTTCTTGAATCTCTTTGAATTCCTAATTTCCACCTGGAAAAAAAATTAATGAAAAGAGACCGCGACGCGACAAATTGGGAAAGGAGAAACAAATGGGATGTGGGTGGCTGCTCAATTTAAAAGAGAAGAGGGAGAGGGTGGCTCATTTTGCACCAAACAGGTGTGTGCTCATCCTCCTCTTCCTGCTGCTCAAGCTGGTAATAGAAAGACATCAACATAATTGTATGTGTGTAGATTCATTTACTTATCAGGTTACATATGATTTGACGTTTCGATAAGATTGATGATAGGCAAAAAGTCGATTATTTTTCTCCCCATATTTGATATATTATAAACAATTAGTTGTCACCTGAGATGGTTGGCTAGGGTGATTTGGGCAAAAATGTAAACAAAGTTTTTTTTTTTTTGAAAAGAAGATCAACAAAGTGGGAAAGAAGAAATTGTGAGGAAACTCAATAATTGTCAATTAAAAAAATAAAATAAATTGATAGTCGAATGAAAAGCTGATAGAACTTTGTATAAAAACATAAAAACGGAAGTTAAAAAATGGTTGTCAAATTCAATTTCCAGTAAATAATTTTTTTGTTTCTTTTCAGTTTTCGACTAAAAGTTTACATTTTCTCCAAGTATTCAATTTCATAATTCGAAAATATTGATATTAATATACAAATCATCGTGAGGAGACAAATGGAAATAAAGTAATATGATCGTGTGCTTCTCGGTAAATTTTCTCAAAAAATAAAACTAATAATCATCCGGGTTTAAATGTCTGGATTCATCACTCAAAACCACACATCTCTCTCTCTCTCTCTCTCTCTCTCTCTCTCTCTCTCTCTCTTTCCATCGGGTTTTTATCGGAAGAAGGGAAAAAACCGAAAAAGCTCAAAAAGCAGGTGTAGAACTAATCCTTAAACAACAAATGCTATCAATCTATTTTGAGACGATTCCAAGTAATTTTCTATGACCTTGCTACATTTCAAATAATTCGTTCACCCAATTTTTGGCGCAATTGAACCGTAACTCTCACCCAATGGTTTTTCTTCCGCCCATCCCCACATTCACCATCAACTTCTCCAAAATTGAGATGTCAGACGAAAAAAAAAACATTTTCGTTTTTCATTCTTTACCGTAATCCTACACTTTCCTCCTTTCTCCTAGAAGCAGGTATAAGATGGAATACGAGAGCATCAGGTTACTCCCTCTTTTTTTTTCTTTTTTTTTTGGTTTTTCTGCTTAATATTGCTTAAAAAATAAATGAAAAAAGAAGAAGAAGAAGAAGAAGACAAAATGAAGACAAATCAATTATCTTCATAAAAGCTCGAGAACATAAATTTCTCTAGAAAGAAAAAATAGGAGAAATTATAATTACCCAAGGGGAGAAGAATGAAGGAAAGGAAATTAATGTTGTTATTATGATGATAGAAAGTCATCGAAGAAGCTGCTGGCTCTCGAGACATTTTCCAATTAAATATAGATATCTAAAAACCTAAACACACACACACACATTGTATTATCTATCTGACTGAATAACAAAACTTTTAGAAAATATTTCGATATGGAATGGGGGGGGGGGAGGAGGAGGAGGCGAGGGAGAAGTTCAGTAGATATTATGTTTTATCTAAAACGGTAAAAATTATTTGTTTCGATCGTAAATACATAAAACAATCCGTAATCCTTTTCCATTTTTCTTTGTAACTAGTTTGTGTCCTACACTCACACATCTACAGTACTACTTCTACACCCTTATTTTGGATTACCCGTGTGCTGATCTTCTCCTCATATTCCATCTATATATTTCTCACTCTTTGATTACTGTAGAAAGCGATTAAAGTTTGGATTGTGTATGTATGTCTTCATATAAAACTTATTATAGGTTGGGGTTGTCAAAATCGTTATAACTATAGCGGGAGGGGATATATGCAAGTTTATTTATTATAAAATATTTGATGATTGAAAAAAAAAGAAATATAAATAAGTGAAAGTTTCTAAGGTTTGATGGGGATCAAATTATTATTTTTTTTATTATTTAAACAATTTTTGAAGCATTTTTTAAATTATTTTCTTAAAACAATAAATTAAAATAAAATAAAATATTTACTAATTTTGAACTTTTTAAATAATTTCGATTCTTGAAAAAAATGAATTTGTTTATTCAATAAATATGTGTAGAATTGATCTCAGTTTACCGTAGTCAAAGAAATAAGACTCGTGAGTACAACAAAACGAAAGAAACACACAAATACATTTATATGTACATATTTATGTGTGAGCTGATATCAGTATGATGTAAAGTATAAAATGTGCTTCTCTATTTAAATATTTAATTTCCGTTCTTTTTAGAATAATGACACATTTTTGGAGAAATTGGATAATCTATCAGGAAATCGTCAAATATATCTATCGTCTCAATTCTTTCCTTGTGAGGAAATTGAAAAAATTTGATCATCGAAAAAGTTCATTTTTCACATTTTTCTGCAAACTGGGCTTGAAATAAAAGGTGAGAATTTTAAACAAATCCAAAAAAAAAAGAAAAAAGAAAAGGAAAGGAAAAAGGGTAAAACACAAATTAAACATTAAAATCGGAGAAAAGCCACGAGAAAAGTGATTTAGTTTTGTCGGCTCATTTTTCTTAATTACTGTGTTCCATACCTTTAGCCTTTCTCTATCCCGTTATTTTGCTTACCACCATACAAAATTGCTCTGTAGCTAATTCAACAACATAATAGAAAGAAAAAAAAAAGATGGAGGAGGGGAAGGAGGGTGTCACCTTGAAAAATGACAACACATGCATTCATTCATGAATATACAGATTCTAAATTGGCCGCCAAAAACACTACACGCTATTCCTATTATTACTGTATAATCAAGTTCGAATTGAATTCTATTGTGTTTGTCTGTCACCTTTCCATACCGTTGTAGATTTAGCAACCATTTTGATTTATAATAAGTTAGAGGGAGAAAGGGGAGAACAGGGTTCACCTCAAATTATTGTTTTCCGCAAAAATAAATATAAGCATAGGAAATTGTACATACAATATACGGTTTGGCACACGTATTAGAAATAAACCTGAACAAAAACCAACCAAACGATTAGGAAATTCTAAGAACTTGCAAAAAGTACTACAGTAATCTTTTCGTTTACTTAAAACAACTTGAAAAAAATAAGTCACGAAAGGAAGAAAAAACGGAACTCATTCATTTTTGTCTATATGTATAAATGTGTGTGTGTGTGTGTGTGTGCTCAGAGGTTGTAACCCAATTTATGGTGAGGTTGAATTGAGCCGCCAGTTTGAATAATTGATTAAATTCGACTCTGTCAAAGAATGAGAAGATGAGGGAAGAAGAAGTAAGCTTTTAGTAAAAATTGCAAAGCTCTTAGAGCATTTTGAAAGTGAGGGTCTTGAACCGATTTTTTAATCTTGAGCTATAACAAGAATGTTAGAATTCGAAAATTCTTTGGGTTACGGTATTATAAGATGAAAAAATCCAAGGTTGTTTTTGCGTTTTCTCGAGAACCAACATGAATCGCTTAACTCACTCTTCCAGAAATAATCGAACACATGTTACTATTATTATTATTATTATTATTATTGTTTTTGTCGGCAATTACCGTATTCTTTGCTTTCTAGAACCTAAGGGGATCTTTATTATTTTCTCTTAAAGGAAGATATCAATCTTCGTCTCAAAAATTAGTTGTCAATAATTTAAGAGATATGTATCATAATTGGTCTAATAGAAAAGACGGAAGAGAGCGGTATAACAACAAAAAAAAAGATGATAGGATGAGGAAAAAGAAAACGGCTATTGCAGCTCTATTTGAGGAGATGCATGTGTATTCTATTCAATTTTTGGGTGAAGCCTGTGCATCATCCAAGTATGTTGACTTATCTAGCAGATGTGCTAATAAATGTATGAGCAATTTGAAATGTGCACACGGGATGGAATCAGCTCCTAGTTGAGACACAAATTTCTTTTTTTCGAGATTTTAGATTATTTGTAAATGAAGCAAAGTATGAGATCAACAGTTATGAAGAAAGGGATTTGACAAAATAAAACACAAAAAAAGAAAAGAAACGAATTATTGAAATGATTGAAAACCTGGGGGAATATAAAAATGTAAGTGGCAACCATCTCAATTTGTTGCATTTTCAATGCCAACTTATTTTTTTCTGACATGGCTGTCAAAATTTGATGCGTCCACTAAATTATACAATTTCAACCAATCCAGGTAAGAATTATGCAACTCCTTCTCTTCTTCCTCATTTTCAACAATTGAGACAAGAAACAGTTATAAAACTCTCTGCGTTTCATATTCTTCAACATACACTCATTTGATTTAATATACATTCGAATTTAGAAAACTTAAACGGTTTTAATTTCAACATATTCTCAATTATAAATATATTATACAACGATAAGTGTATTTATATACATACATATATATATATATTCATATTTATAAATACACATACACAAGTATTTATTAAAATGAAATACAAAGTTTGAAAGAAATGAGCTTGAAAATCTTAAGATCCTTGTGCAAATGACAACTTGATATCTTCCATTCTTCTGTCATTTTAATTGCTTCTCAATATTTTCAAAATCTTTTATTTATTTATTTTTTTTCGATTTCAAATTTCTTTCTTCTTATTCTTCTTTAAAACTTGGGGTTGTTGAACCATAAAACATTGTGAGCCGCCAAATACCAAAAAACCTTTGCTACCAACATTGCTTATTGGTAATTATGGTGAAAAGGAGGAATCGCGGTATGGTTTTTGTCCAATTACTTATACGTTTTTCTATTGTTTCTATTCAAATTCGATGTGCAAGAAAAAAAGGCGAAAAATATAGAGAAATACTCTACATATGTAGATTGACAACAAAGCGACCAATCTAGGAGAAAATTTACATGGTAGGCCAATGCTTACTTGAACTTTTTATTTTTTGATTAGGTGGATTATACATGTATGAATGTACAATGTCGGATATAACGAAAAGTGAATGATGCAGTAAAGGTAATTATTACTACGATTACCTCAGAATATGATGATGATGATAATGAGGGTAGATTTGAATAAAGAGTGAGAGTGATTTAGGATTTTGACATGATCCATTTTGAATTTTGATGAAATCAAGTCAAAGGGATTGGGAGAATTTTTATTGATTTACATTTTGAAAGAAAAAAAAAACAACTTTTAGTTATGGTTTTTTTGAGAAAGAATTTGGAAAATAACAAAAATTGATGAATGAATTCAACAATTAATTTTCGTATAGATTTTCGAGAAAATTACGTGAATAACTAGAATTTTCTACAAATCGTTTTTCGATATTTAATTGAATCGTCATCTAAAATCGACGTCATCATTCGAATAAATTTTAAGACGTTTTTTTTTTGCATAAAAATTTAAAAAGAGAAATGACGAATAAAAAAAGTCATCTACTCTACCAAAAATCACATCAAACCTGAAACGGCGAAATTGAAAGAAGAGCGTGAGTTCAGAAGTGGCTGGCTCGTTCTGTTTGTATTTGGCGCGGCCGATGCAATGAAGACGAATTTCTTTTCATTATTGTGACTGAAGAGTTTTTATGGATACACTTAAGATGACAACGAAATATTTTCTAGAATGTTTGACACTTAAATCGGGAAAAATCAATCAATTTATTAGGGAAACTTTTCGCAAAATAAAAACTTTATTGATTAGAACGTTTTCCGAAAAAAAAACTAAACGAGTTACAACATTTTTTGATTTAACATTACAACATTGTTTTTTTATTCAGCAATTATGAAAGGGGAAAAAGGCAGTTTTCTGAGCAAACGATAATGTCGATTAAAGTCCAAAAAAAAGAAGGGGGGGGGGGGGGGGGGGAGGAAAAGAAAATATTTTGGCACTGGTTAGGGGATACATTTTTTAACTGAAATAATGGTTCTGGAGTGGAAAGAGGATAAAAAGAAAAAGAAAAACGATGACAGAAATTTTAGAATAATTCTGAAATGGGGAGCACCGAAAAACAATTAGTAAATCGAGAATTTCTATGTAATTTTATGAGAAATATATCAGAATGTAAATAGTTTGTGGCAGGAGGACACCGGGAGGAAAAACATCATTTCGTGGAAGCTAGATTAATATTGAGCTGGTTGTGGACGGCGTCTATCATCGAACGTTTGTTCGCGTTTGTAATTGTATTCTTGTGCAGCTTCGCTAAAAAAAATATATAAGAATTTGGAAAAAATGAAAGTTCGTACTGGAAATCGACGGGTTTCCCATCTCTTCCGACACGTCGACCACTTGTGGCTCGACGATCCTTATCGAATGTTTCGTAACCCCCCGGCAATTGTTCAGTTCTGTGATCCCGCTCATTCCTTAAAATAAATATTGAAATTAACGATGAAATTATTATTATTTTATTATTTTACATATTTCCTCCTGGTAATGGCATCAAAAGAGAATCGCGAAACTCGGCTTCAAGTCGACTCATATCATCATCATATTTTCGAACTTCACGTCCAAACCCGGCTCTTCCAGCATCATCCCAATCCGCATAACTGCGCGATTTGCTGACAGGGCGGAAATGTCCTTCATCTCGGTAGTCTCCTCTGAAAATATTGATTTTCATAAATATATTAACACTCGTTTCTTTTATTTTTCAACCTTCTGGGCAATGTCGGTGGAAATTCAACGAATGGTGAGACTTGTTGTTGACTTCCACGTCTGAATGAGGAAACTGATCTGCGATCATCATATTGGTTTCCTCCGTTAAAAACATCGCGAGTAGAATAGCTTTTGTGCATTCGCTGTTGTTGTTGTTGTTGCTGTTGCTGTTGATGATGATGATGCTGTTGTTGTTGACCAGCATGACTTCCACCATAGAAGCTTTCACGTACTTCCCCATTTGGAATATATTTCAACTCACCGCGACGCAACGAATCGGACAACGAACCGTAACGCGCATGCGCTATACCTCGGTTGAAGTTGTCGTCCTAAACAGAAGCAACGTTTCAATAAACAGATTTTAAAATTTTACGTAGTTGTTGTGTTGCTGACGACGGGTTGTTTCATGTCTGTAGTACGATTCTTGACCACCTGGAAGATATCCTCCACGACTTAATGAGCTGCTTCTATTACCTATAAAAAATATATAAAATTTTAGAAAACAATACATACATGTTTACAAAGTAAAACAATATTAGTCTTAACTTCCCAGTTTCGTTAATGAAAAAAACGAAAAAAAAATTAAAAAAACGAGAAAATCATACGGCTGCTTTTTCGAGCTTCATCCGCAGCTGCATATGCTTCTCGAACCACTTTATCCATTTCAGCTTCTGTCATTGCACGGTCAGCTTCTCGGATGACTTGCCGTCGCGGCAACGAACCGTGCCGAAATTCTGAAATTGGACATGGACAATGAATGAAAAACAGAAATATTGACAATTTTTCCGGTTAAACCACCACCCTCAAAGGACATGCGTTAAATATAAACAGAAAACAAATTGTTCAGTAGAAAAAAATATTACCATGATACCCGCCTGTTTGTCCTTCCCATCCAGATTGTTGGTGACGAGATGATGAATGGTGGCGACTACGACGTTCTTTCTTTTCACGGCGTTGAACACGTCTTTCAACCTGAATATTCGAAAACTAAATTTATACCAAAAAAAAAAAAGAAAAAAGAAGGAAACTTCTTCTGTTCTGCGAGTCTCTTCAAATCGTTGAACTGTTTCTGTTACGGTTGGTTTGGCTCTCACATAACTTTTAACTACTTGCGTATCATGAGTTGGATATAAAAGTTGCTCACGGCTCTCGAGTTCTCTTCTCTTCATAATACTTCGTGGTTTGTCATCCTGTAATCTCTGAACATTTGTGATAATTTTTACATGCGCATTCCAACAAGAGCACAACAATAAGAAAATTTGTCACTACCACCAATCAATAAAGAAAATAAACAACATGCAGTATAAAAAATATCAATGAACAAAAAACCTGAATACGAATGACAGCCGAATGAAGATTTGGTGCCGATGTGTATCGTTCCTGCTCTTCCCATAACGCTCGACGCGGTGGTGGTGGTGGTTGCGGCGGTGGTGGAGTTTTCGCACGAAGTGGTGGGACAACCTGAGTTCATCTCTGATGAAACGGGGAAGGAAGAAGATGTTGATGCTGATGTTTTGATTCCGAAATTGTTGATGAAGATAGGGTATACGGTATGTATGTATAACAGTAATTAAAACAAAACAAAACAATATTAATATGTTAGATACAGCTGCTTGTTAATAAATGTTTAAAACAACTTTTAACCTTTAATATATCATCTCTTGCACCATTCATACTGACTACTGAACGAGGAGAATAATCAAGAGTCGAGAAATTCCACGTGGCAGTTGAAACATCCTGCAATAGCACCAAAAAAACTGGTGTGGTGAAAAACGACTCGAGTTAAAAAGAAAATGGGGAGAGGGAAATAATAAGAGCTAGGCTTTCAAAATGCTAGTAGTGGTTAAAGAAAAACTAGGCACACACTACTTCATTTTTATTCCATTCGTATTTTTACATTCAATTTTTTAAAAACGGTGAAAAGTTGGAAATCCTCGCCACATAAAAACGCCTATGATTTATTGGAATAAAATGTGTTTAAAATGGGTCTTAAAAAGAATAGGAGAATAAGCCAAAATTTTCTTACCGTTACATAGCCAGATTTGTCATGATCACGAGCTGAGGCTGATGTTTCAATAGAATTTCGAGACTCGAGCAAGTCACGAACTTGATCCTAAATTTTAGAAATTAGCCAAATTGTTAGAGGCAAGAAAGCATTGGAATTGATAAAAAATGGCTGACATAATATTAATGTGATTATTAATATTAACCTTAAGATGTTGTGGCAATGGATCGGGATCACTTTTCACAATATCCGATTCGATAAGTTTATATTTCGAGCGGTCCGAAGTTTTATTGCGGTACTGATCACCACGTTTTGAAATTTCATCAAATTCCGCATTCTAAACAACTTCATAACGTAATGATATCAATAATTAGAGAAAGCTGATTTTTGGGTTAGATGCGATACCGTATACCCTTTTTAATTTTTTTTTTTGCAAAATTTTAACACCCGAAAAAGAAAAAAACTTACTGCTGGTGGTTTGTTGGCGTCCTGAAATTAGGAAACAATTATGGAAAGCAAAATAACAAAATAACACGAAGCACAACACACACACAAAATTAAAAACAACATTTTTTTATACCCCTGGCTTTTTTAAATTCAACGCTGGAATAATGGATGTCTCTGGTAATTTTAAAAAAAAACCAACCTTTTTCAAATAATTCTATGATTTTCTGTCAGTTTTCTGGTTTTTAGAAAGCGAATATTACAAAGTAGATGAATTAATAGGCACAATAGAGCACGAAACCTATTTCAGATATGATAATAATAATTAGTGTTAATTTCTAAATATGAATAAAATGTATGAACATTCAGATTAATTTATAAGAATCTAGGATTCGGACTATTTCGAGAATGTCTCGATGGTGCTCTTGAAGTTTGTGGCGTTGAATTATTAATGTTTAAACGTTGCGCTGATTCAGAAACACTTCTAATCATTTTTCTCGTATGCCCCGGTGATGGGGAGAGCGCTCGTAAGTCGGGTTGAGGATCAGCTAGCTGAAAACTATAATTTTTACTAACTTTACAATGAATGTTGCATACTCTATATCCAGGGGGCAACGCTGGAGGAACATATGCTTTTGCTCGATCGTATGAATATGGAGTTGGACTTGGTGCAGTTGCTCTTGCAATATAATTACGTGCCCTAGTTGCTCCAGGAGTTGTTGGACGTTGCTGATGATGACCAAATGTCGGTTGAGGAGAAAGAGGAATCGACGAAGCTGCACGAGACATCGGAGGACCTCTAGAATCCGATCTGGATTGACGATGTTGATGATGATGAGTAGCGGGAATCATCAATGACGGAGAATCAATTCTTGTAGAAGCAACTGAATTTCTACGTGACATCTAAAAATCCTTTCAAATTTATTGTATGTTTTAAACTTGTCAAACCTGCTGTGGCGGCAGTGGCGGTGGTGGTGGTGGTTGAGCTCGATAACTCTCTTGTCTTCTGCGGTTTTGGTTTTGCTGTTCTTGCAAATGCTGATGATCGTAATCCGGAATAGGGAAGTGAAGTTGTTGACTCTGCAAATGAGCACGGCAAACTCAAACTTTGGGTTGGTGGGAGTAAGCGAAAAAGCAGCAATAAAAAAAGCGGGAGCCAAAGAAAATTTTTTAAACTTTGGTGGTAGTGACTCTCGATATTTTTTTTTTTTTTTTGGAAATTAAATTTTCTATTAAAAGCTTACACTGTCTAAATGATGCTGTGAAGAAGATGAGCGAATATTTTGAAGGTTTTGTATCGACCCTTCAAACTTAGATAATCTTCTTTGAACATCCACATGTTTATGATGATCCTAAAATATTATTTTACCCTTAAGACATATGATGAAAACACTATTACTTTCTTAACAATTTGTGAACTATGAGGCGGCAATTCGTAGATTTTTTCCCAATCAGGCAAATCACGAGCAGCTCGAAGATCAACTTCACTTCCACCATGATTTGTTCGTCGAATCCTGGATCCATTTTCCCCAGCTGCATAATCTAATCGATGATAATTTCGTTGGTGTATAATTTCAACGTTGGCGTCAGTTGGTGATAGTATCCCTTGCACTGATTGTGCTCTTTTTTTGACAACCTTGATGGCGTTCGGCGCATGGGGATAAAATCCACCACTTGGTGCTTGTCTTTCTTTTTTAAAAACAGTTTTTGGCCGATGAGAACCATCGGGACTTGGTTGAATTACATACTTGGTCTGACGTTTTGCAGGCTCGTCTAATGAGCCAACACCATGCCCGCGCCGTGGAGATGCGGGTGGACTGCTTACAGGTGTAAAGTTTTTTTCTTCTCGTTTAAATCCAGGATCATTAACAACTGGAGCCCATTTATATTCATCTTCATTGTCTTCGAAGCGGCCAGAATTTGTATTAGGTTCAACTGACATGGCTCGTCGAAGCGTAGGCCAACTGTATGGTTTTTCTGGTGGTGGTTGCCATCTTTTACCTAATCGATTGATTTGAGGCGGTTCATCTAGCTTTTCCACAAAAGTTTCTCTTCTTTTCAACAAATCAACTTCGTATTGATCTTTTTCTAAAAGCTCTTCTGATGTTAGAATCTCATTTTTTGCTACATTCGTTGGTTTTTCTACATGGTATGTTCTTTTCCATGATGTCGTTTGATTCGGAGGCGATAATTGATCTTCAGACATTGCTGAAATCGGTCTTGTTTCGAACACTTGAACATTCTGTGGTACTGGTGGCCCTGGATTGCTGTTTGTTTCTTTAGGAAGATGAAATTGTGGATATGAAGTCACTGGAATTGACTGTGACAATAGTGGAGGTTGTGACGGAGCATTCGTTGGTTGATAGTACGATTGAGCTGATTCAAGAATTGGAACAGGTGAGGTGACTCCATGCGATTGTTCATATAAACGTTGCTGCTGAATTTCCATCGCTCGAATTTGTTTACTCATACTGATCATTTGTTGTTGCTCATGACGTTGCATCGCTTCATTTTCCATTTGTTTCTGTCGTTGAAATTCAGAAATCCGTTCAGGATCATTGAAGTTTTTTGCCAATACAGACGGTGGCCGTCGCCGTTCCTTTTCAGACGTTGGTGGCCAAATAACAACCGATGGTTCAGTTTGGTAGTGCTTTTGTTGTTGTTGTTGTTGTTGTTGTTGTTGTTGTTGATATTGGTGAAGTTGGTTCAATTCTACTTCTGATGCTGATATATTCCTCATAGTTCGCAGGTTTTGAGGATTTTCTGGATCTACTGATTGTGATCTTGGATGCTGAAGTTGCTGTTCCTGATTTCGATTGACTTCCTCTAATCTGAAGAATGGACCATTGAAAGAGGTAACGACAGGACGTGGTCCGTGTGGTCCACTTCTCATGTTCCGATGCTTCTGTAGATTTTCATACATGATTCTTGTTTTTTCTTCTTCACTCAGATCTTCAAAATGCGTCGGAGTTCGACGGTCAGACGGACGGGGATGCATCTGTGTAGGATTCAATTCTTGCTGATTATGAATCTGCTGTTGGTTTTTTTGATATTGTGATTCTGTTGAAGAATAATAAGAAGTAGTGTATCCTTTTAGTATTGATCTTGGTTGATGTGTAGGTGGTGGACTCATCAACCGTTCGGGATAGTCAAGATGGATTTCGGACGGTTGAGATGGCGCAGCTGATGACGAAGGTGGAGGAGGAGGTGGAGGAGGTGGTGGTGGTGGTGACGATGGTGGAGGATTTGACGGAATATGTTTTATTTGTACATTCAGCGGTTTTGAAGACTCAAGATGTTCAGCGTGATATGATGATCTCCTTTCCTAAAAAAAATCAATAATTAAACTTAGTTAGAACTTTGTCGTAATGTGTGACCCTTCCCCTCTTTTTTCCTATTCATGAAAACTAAATTTAGTTAACCTCTTCAACTTCAGGAATATAAGGAAGCGAGTTAGTGGTCCGCGTTCCGAATAAAGTAACTCCTCGCCGATTTCTATAACCTCCTAAGTAATTTACGGATGATCCAGCTGAGGTAGAAGCTGACACTCGAGCTAGATATTCTGCCTTTAACTGCCGCACTGTAGAGTAAGAAGGAACTACAATTGAATTGTGTTTCTCATCTTCATTTTGTGTCGACATTGTAACAGTTTTGTTCTTTCTTCTGATGTTGATGATGTTGACAACAATGGATTAATGGGTGTGGAAGCAGTTGCACTCACTCTCCTTCCTTAACTCACACAAAACCCTAAATGTTTCATTTTTCGCGAACCATGTCAATAAACGTGTGTGCTTCTCCAATCCTTGTCTTTTCTTTTCGTCATTTAGTTTTCTCTTAGTCTCGGAAATTTCAAACATAATAGTAGAAAGATTGGAGATGCGCACATTAAAAAAAAAATAAAGGAGAAATATGTTGAATATTTGAAAACGCCTACACAACGTTCTAAACATTTGTTTCTTTTTATCATAATAAATGAAATAAACTCGAGAAAAATTTTGCTAAAATGAAAAATGAACATGTTTGACGAGTAGAGCATTCAAATAAATATAGGAAATTGAAAATTAAACATAATATTTAAAGCTAAATTGAAACAATCAATAAATCTCAGAAAAATGTAACAGGACGAAACAAAAAAAAACATGACGAAGCTTAGGATGGAGATAGTACTCCTCGGGAAAAATCAAGAGTCTTTCTTTTTAATCTAAGTCTCTCTTTCTTTCAACCTTTTTTCTTTCTTCGCTTCCCTTCGGGAACACAGAGCACCAGCACCGCCCGAAATATGCACATATGTGAAATTGTGTTTGTCTTTTTCCTGGGCTCTCTCTCCCCCCCCCCCCCCTTTCCACGCTTATCACTAAACATAAACTGAAAAAAGGGAACATCTAACATCTTCGCATACTTTTGCAAGGAAAATTTTTTCAACTAATGAAACATAATTATTACTTACCAAGTACTTGCTTAGATGAAAATCTTTCTTTAGCTGCCAATGTAGAGGATCTGCACCTTCTTCCTCCTCGGAGACTACCTGTAAATTTATTTTTATAAGATTTTTGTTTTTCTAAAAGATTAACAATCTTCCTCCCGTTAATTCAGTTTTGTGAAGGGGTTAAAATTAAAAAGCGGACAAAACCAAAAAACGAAAAAAGGTAAAACTGCAAAAATTTATCTATCTGATCTCAGAGCCTTTAGAGAGAATGTGTATAGTGGTATTTGTATGTGTTTGCGCGCAGTGTCTATCGCCTATTTGTGTTGGCGTCGGCGCGGTATAGTGTTGCCTCTCAAGAGGAGCTTCTTCTAATTTTTGTTGCAAGCTCTATCTATCTACCTACATTGCTCTGATCTCACTATCTCTTCAACAGAATTGATTGACACACATTTATTTCACTTTTGTTCAGCTCATGTAATTGGCAATAAAAGTGACAACTTTGTTCTTAAATGAAAAAAACTCCGCCCTGTTTTTCGAAAAGGAGAAAAACATTATGTTCACCTCTTTTCACAATTTCAAACCCAATTATTTACATTTCGGACTAGGGTGCTATTATAAGATTATAAATTTACAATGTTTATTTATATTTTAAGTATTTATTGAATTTCTAAAACTTTTTTTAATTATACAAGAGCTTTTTTGTAACTTTCAAATTGTTTAAAGAAAATAAGTGGGTTACCTTTTGGTTGAGTTGATCCATTGATCGGTATTTTGGAGATGTTCTCGGTTTGTTTGCCTCATTGAGATAGCGATTTTTTCGCATTTTAATCAACCACCCTGTTTCTCCAGGAGATATAGGAGAAGGATGTAATGCCTAAAAAAATCGAATTAAATTTTAATAAAATGATAAAACATTAATTACTGATTTTTCCTTTTCAAATTGTGTCGGTGTAGGTAAAACTCTCAAATCAGTCATTGATTGAGATGTTTTCTGAACAAATTTTCGGAATGGCTCGATTAATAATAAAGTGGGTACTTTTCATGCAAATGAAAGAAGAAAACACACCGTTTTAAAATAATGAGTAGCTGGGAAAACATATCAATCAAATTGAAAAATCCATCGACAAACGTTGCCAGTGAATTCGATAATCCAGGATATCCTTATCAGGATCATCAAAGCCAGGGGTATTTGGGTTGATTTTAATGGGATATTTAGGACATTTAACAGCACACATAACAAAAAAAACATGCAACAAAACAATTAAACTTACCCTTTTTAAAGTTTCAACACGCTGAAAAAATAATTTTTTTTTTTTGGAAATTCGCATGTGATCCTACCTGTTTAATAGTCTCTAATTCACGAAGACTTTCATCATCGGCAGTTTTTCTTGGTCCTGGCCATCCAGGTTTATTCCATGGCTGATTGGCTTCTCCTTCTTTTGCCTTGAAATTTTAATGATTTTAAATTTGCGTTATATTTGAATTGCAACGAGATAATTTAAAAAAAAAAAGAGAAAATTTTCGCGCACAAAAAAAAACACTATGCAAGGGAGGGAAATTTCTATGCGACACTTGCAAAGCGCGCCAATTAATTTGAAAAAAAACTAATTTTAATACTAAAATTTAAAAGAATATTTTTAGAATTTTCTTAATCTTGTTTCGATATTTTATTAAACCGTTTGAAAATTCGTGAAATACTTTTTTTACAATAAAATAAGTTTAATTAACCTATTAAACTTGAAGAATAGCTTAATGATAAGGTTTGTTTACCTTTAGGTAATCACGAAGACGAGAAGCTTCCATATCACGATGTCGTTGAACACTTTCAGTTAAATAGTTCGAAGTTGAAACAGGACGTGATTCAGTACTCTAAGAAATTAAAGTGTTTGTATTATTTCTCAAAATTGTTTAATAAAAAATCCAACTCGAAAGCGACGTTGTTCTAAAGGCTCAAGTTTGACCTGGCTCCGTTTGCTGTGTTCACTAGGAAAATCGCCAGCGATATTCGGACGAACATCCGGAATTCGGGTTGACAAATGTGGCATGTTAGCATTGGAAACAACCTGAAATTAGTTTTTTTAAAAGAATTATTTGTATATTTTATTTAAAAATTGTTTTTTTTTCAATAAATTAATTTTATATAATTTTGAAGAATCTTTTTCTTCCATCAAATATTGACTTCTTAAAAAAATCAACAAAATTTTTAATCCCTCGTGCTTCTCGACGAAATATAACAAATTTGTAGCATCGTCTTTAATTCTCTTCTCCATGTATTAATGCTGATGTTTTAAAAACGCGGAAATGACGTTGTTTACCTTATAATTGATTCTCTTTCTCTTCATAGATCATTTCGACACGAAGAGATAAGAAATGCTTTTTTTTTTAAAGTGACCTTTTGAAATGGACACAAACAATAAAAATGGGTTAAGATTTTTTTTCAATAAGAATGTTTTCTTAATATTTGTGCTCAGAAAGAATTGAGCACACATCCTCCACTTTGAGAATTGCATAGTACGTAGTATTTAAGAATCAACGCGTTCCATCTTGTGTCATCATTTCAAAAAATTTGACATTTCTTTCATTTTCTTGGTTGCTTATTCCATTTTCTTCCACAAATGCGACTTTTCTTATTTCTGCTTTTCTCGTCGACTTTTCTTCTTGTTTTTGCGCAACTGAATTTAAATGAATCGACAGAAGTCTTAACAATTAAATCAGAATCTACGCAAAATCCAAGTCTGTTTCCAAGATTTCTTCAACACGTGCCAGAGTTTGCGAAAAAAGAATTCTTTGATATTCTCAATAATGATGAATTGAGCAGTGATTCTCGAAATGCTCAGCTCACTATTTGGGCAAAAGCTTTCAATGTTACGGTAAACTTCATATTTTTCTAGACTTTTCTTTGATTTGAAATTTTCTAGGAAGAGTTTAACATTTGGGTTAAAAAAATTCAAAAACAAAAGGCGATTGTTAGTGAAAATGTTGAAGAAGTCGTCACAAATTTGACTTCAGTTTATAACTCTCTTGAAAAGATTTTAAGTAACACAACAACAAGTAGAAAAGATCAACAAAAATCAATAAGAAAATTGGCGGATTCACATCCAACAGTAAGTCAAATGTTCAATTCTTCAATCGTTTCGGTTTTTTAGGAAGTGAAAACTCTTTTCTTCATTGCTCGTAGTCAATCACGGCGACGCGGTACGTCTGGTAGTTTCGGACCTCATGGTGGTTTTATTGGACCAGGACAAGAAGGAAATCAAGAAGCGCGAGGTGGACCATTTGGACCATTTGGACCAGGACCACAACACAATCAAAAAGGGCGTGGTGGCCCATTTGGACCATTTGGACCAGGACCACAACACAATCAAAAAGGGCGTGGTGGACCGTTTGGACCGTTTGGACCAAGACCACAACACTATCAAGAAGCGCGGGGTGGACCGTTTGGTCCGTTTGGTCCAGGACCACAACAAAATCAACAAGCACGTGGGGGAACGTTTGTACCAGGACCACAACAGAATCAAGAAGCACGTGATGAACCGTTTGGACTTTTTGGGCCAGGACCACAACAGAATCAAGAAGCGCGGAGGGGACCGTTTGGGCCGTTTGAACCAAGACCACAACAAAATCAAGAAGCGCGTGGAGGACCGTTTGGCCCGTTCGGTCCAAGATCCCAACAAAATCAAGAATCGCGCAATGAACCGTTTGGACCGTTTGGACCAAGACCACAACAAAATCAACAAGCGCGTGGAGGACCGTTTGGACCGTTTGGACCAGGACCACAACACAATCAAGAAGCGCGGAGTGGACCGTTTGGTCCGTTTGGACCAGGACCACAACACAATCAAGAAGCGCGGAGTGGACCGTTTGGTCCGTTTGGACCAGGACCACAACACAATCAAGAAGCGCGGGGTGGACCGTTTGGTCCGTTTGGACCAAGACCACATCAAAATCAACAAGCGCGTGGAGGACCGTTTGGTCCGTTCGGTCCAGGACCACAACAAAATCAAGAATCGCGCAATGGACCGTTTGAACCGTTTCTACCAGGACCACAACCAAACCCACAAGCGCTTGGGGGACCATTTGGACCATTTTTACCAGGACCACAAAAATATCAAGAAGCACGTGGTGGACCGTTTGGACCGTTTGGACCAGGACCACAACGAAGTCACGAAGCTCGTGGAGGACTATTCGGACCATTTGGACCGCTTGGAACACAAGAAGATCAGGGAAATCATGGAGGATTCGGACTGAGACCTCAAGAAAAATCATTTTGGCCATTGGGACCATTTGGACTAGGGCTAGAAAGAGGTCAAGAAATGCGTGGTGAAGTAGAACATAGAGAAAGAATGGAAAGAAAACCTGAAAATAATCAACAAAGAAGATATTATCGACAATTTGATGAAAGTAGTAAAAATCAACAATCCGTTCCGTATTTTGCTCAAAGATTTGATCAAAATTCGGGTTTTGGTATGAATAATTGGCATCAAGCCAACCAACAACAGCAACAATTTAAACAACAAAATCAATAATATTCTTAACAATTTATCAGATAATTATAATATTCTCGGGTATTGTCAGTTTTTTTTTCTTTTCTTTTATTTTTTATTATCAAAATAAAAATGAATCGACTTACACTTGGTTTAATAATTGTCTGCTTGTACATTTCTTGTAAAGTGCTAACTTTATAATCTCCACTGCCATTTGGTAAATATCCAGATTTTCCAAGGTTAAGCTCACTTTTCTGTAAAAATATTCGCTTGTTGAGTTTGAAAAAGGAATGAAAATATTACCGGTTGACCTTCTCCAATCTTGTAGTTTGGTGTGATTCCAATCGATCGTCCTTCTAGTTCTCTTCCCTGTTTTGTTTGCGGATTGTCTTCCTGAAAATTGAAAAATAACACAATTTTCAAGTTTTTTTTTTTTTGATTTTTGTTTAATTAAAATGTGTTTGATTCTTACAAAAATGCGTAATTTCTGTGCCAACTGATCCGATATTCGTTTAACCGGAGGTTTATAAACTTCCACCATTTCTACTAAACACATTTTTTTTCTGTTAGTTCATTGAAATCGGTAAAAAAAAAGGAAAGAAGAAAAAAAGAAAAAAAAGTGAGAGATTTATTGAAACTGGTTTCATTGTCAGTCGAAAAAGTGATTGCGCAAGGGTGTGGCGCACTGATTTTGATGACATGATTTATTACCTTAATATTTCGACGTCTCTCCATGTTTTTTTTCTCTGTTTCTCTCATTTTCAAAAAATAAAATTATCAACAAAAATATTCCAAATTAAAAAAAAAGAGAAGAAGAAGAAGTTTTAATAAGAATTTTACTGACAACAAAATAATATTTGTTACATAAAACCTTTTGTGAAAATAATTTAATAAAAATTTTAAAAAAATCAAGAAATTCACAGAAAAATGAATAAAGATTTTGATGAACGATTATCCTCCACCTTGAAAATCAACATTTTTCCACTTTTCATTTTATATCTAATTTGGAAATCAAAAAAAAATGTGGCGATGCAATAATGGAAAAAATATAAAAATCAGGAAGAAAAAAAAATTAAAAATAAAATGTTTAAAAAGTGTCACAACACAACACACTGTTGTGTTCGGCACGACAAAGGCAAAGGCAGAAATACATATTCATCGTTACTTTTCTCCAATTTCGAACATATTTCAACTACTGTGTATTTAGTATTTACCAGTCATCATGTAACAATAATAACAAAGGTACCGACCGACCGGCAAAAAATGGAAACAATTTCATCTCTGTCTGTCTATGCATTGATGTTTGTGTTTTCGGCTTTTTTTTTCCTCGTCAATTTTCGTTGCGCTTCATAGATTTGGTTGAGTCATTCACAATCGTTTATTCAAGAATTTTTTTATGATTTTTATTTTGAAAAAAAAGCTGAGAGAGAGAGAGAGAGAGGAAGAAGAAAAAAATGACAAATTTTGAATCTTTTACAAAGAAAAAAAAAAGAAGTTTGTGTGGGTGTTGCCTTTCAATCAAAATTTGTTCGATTCATTCGAATTTATGATTATTTTTATGACATCAGTGGACAATTGCAGTACCACTCCCTTTTTTGGCACTATGCCAAACAAAAAAAAAAAAAAAAGAAGAAAACTCACCGGCTTTGGTGGGCTACCTTCAACTGTTGTTACCGGTGGAATTGACCATCGTTTTACAGAAGTTTCTGTTTCAATTCGTGATGTCATTGTTGACCAATATGTTTTATTGGTATTTTCAGACGATGAATCGGTTTTCTGATGGTTTGAGTTTGTTGATATAAAATCCGCAGGAACAGTAACTTCCAACGGCCGAATGAAAACCTTGACGGAGGAGGGCTCTGCAAAAAAAGTCTTCAAATTGGTCTTGAATGGAAAATTGAAACAAGAAATACAAAATAAAATAAATTAAAAGGCAACAACAATAAAGAAGAAAATAAAATCAAATGGGTTTTGTTGATGGAATAAGTTGAAATGATTAAAAAAGATGTTTGTGTGAAGATGATGATGATGACGCTGATGATGATGATGATAATTGGAAAAATTGTAGAGAAAAAAAGAAGAAATATGAAGGTAGAGAAAAAAAGGTTGATTTTCTAGAAAATATATGGGAGAAAAAGAGAATTTAAAGGAGAGAAAAGTAGAGTGGGGGAGGGAAGCAAATTGATGTGATTCGTCGTCTTCTTCTTCTCCTTCTTCTTCTTCATTTGTATCACAACCAAAAATGATTAGTGATGAACGTAATGATAATTCTGGTTTTTCTTCAACTTATTTCTTTTCCCTTCATTTATATTGTACATACATGTATTGGAAAATAAAGAAATTTGGTTTATTTGATAGTAATTCGAAATGGCACAAAACAAAAGGATTTTTATCAATGAAATGAATCCCGAAATACTTGGAATTAACAAAAAAATGATCGAAACTGTTTGTCAAATTTTATAACTGAGATTTTTTAAAAGACAGCAAAATTAAAAAGAAGAAAAGAGAATGTCAATTACATAAACAAACGGAACACGAATGATTAACTGGATTGAATTGAAAAATAAATTGAAGATCGCAAAAAAAAACTTTTGTGTGATGTTTAATATTATTTGTGTATGAAGATCATAAATTCAACAAGAAAAAATGTTCGAAAAAAAATGAAGGAGGTTTTAAAGTTTCAAGAGAGCGCTAAATGACTAATTTTATGTTTTATATTACATAATTTGTTTGTTCGTTTTACATGGAAAAAAAGCTAAGAATTTTACAAGACAAATTGATATTTGATTTCTTATAAAAAAAATGTTCTACACATTGTGTTTCGATGAAAAATAGTAGAAATGAGTCAACCATCAATTGCTCATCAAGAAAAAATAACAACTACAAACAATTTATTTCTCTTTTTCCAGAAAAATAAGATTTGGAAGTCAAGAAAACCCAACAAATAGAAAATTCCGGACTTGATTCGACCTTGACGAAACCACAGAAAAAAAAATAAAAAATTGATCAACAAAAAAAAAAGAAGAAAAATTCAGTTGAAAAATTTGGTGATGATGGTTATCATGATGAGAAGTAAAATGTGGCAGAATTTTTTGGGTGTGGCTGCTGATTCTTTTCACCATTCTTTTCTCGTTTATTAAACAGACTGAATACATTGAAAAGAAAAGAGAATCCACGCCCAAAAATATTCTTAAACAAAGATTGAAAAAAAAGGAAAATTTTTGTTGAAAACAAATTGGCTGGGGGGGGGGGGGGATCAATGGGTCAATCAGGTAAAAGGAATGTAAAGATCCACACACTGAGAAAGAATCAAATATATCAATTTCGAAATCCAAAACGTTTCTTTTGATTCAAAACCAAAAAAAAGGGGAGAGGGGAGGGAGAGGAGGAAAAGAAAGATGAGAGGAGGTTGGAGGTAATTCCTCAGTAGTAGCCAGACAACTCCCCTTCTTCACTCGCTCGCCGACGGCGATCAAGAAAATGACGACTTTGTTGACGACCTTCAGAATTATTGTGATCATGGTTGATGAGAGAAATGAACGGTGTTTAAGAAGAGAGAGAGAAAATTAACAGACAGGTTAGACGATCGATATTATTGTAGGTAGATTGCGGTAAAGAAGTAAAAGAACGAGAGAGAGAGAGAGAGAGAGCGAGAGAGAGAGAGAGAGAGAAAAAGAGAGAGAGAAAGAGAGAACGGGAGAAAGAGAGAGAGAGAGAGAAAGAGAGAAAGAAAAGTCAAATTATTATTATTATTGTTGTTATTTTTGTTATTATTTTCCTCATTATTACGATTCCCGAAACGAAACGATGATGATTTTTATTCAGGAATTAACTTTTTCCATTTAAATGCAAGAAAAACCGCGTAAAAAAAGTTTCAAATGAAGGAAAAGAAAAATATTTCAAAAATCACAAAAAAATTGGTTAAATTATTGATTATTTTTTGAAATATTTTCAACTTTTTCTCACCTTCATCATTGTTTTCTTCATTTGTACCTTCATCTTTGTTTTTTGTCGTTGTCGTAGTTGAAAATGAAGACATCTAAAAAAAAACTTGAATCTTAATTTTTTATTTAAATTATTTTGTTAAACAAAGTGGAAAAAAATGTAAAATTTTTTTGAAAAATTGTAAGAATCGAATAATGATGCAAGTTGAAAGGTGAGGATGGTTGGCTGGTAATTTGGCCTTCTTCTCGTTTTTTTTTTCTTCCGCCATTTTTCTCCATCCTCAATTCATCAATCTCAATTTTAAATTGCGTGTGTTGGTGTATTTGGAGAACAAGTTGAAGACAGTCAGACACCAAACACAATTTTTTTGTGATTGAATAAAATTGAAATACAATTTCGTGGTCGTGGTGCGATATTGCGTCGTTTGCCAAACAAAGTGCGTGTGTGACAATGAATGACAACAATTCACCAAACACATTATTTGCACATGTAGAAAGAAGAAGCAAACTCTTTTGTGCTCAACGACGGCCAAAAAAAAAAATTTTTTTTTGAGAATTTCATTTAACCTGTTAAAAGCGCACTTTTCTGAATCGCATCGTGAATTTGAGAAGGCAAATTTTTAATAAAAATTCTCTAACCAATACGGGCTGAATTTTTGTTAAAAGGCAAAAAATCCGATAAAATGAAAATAAATTTTATAAAAATAAATACAAAACCAAAAGTTTATGTAGATTAAATCGATGTGATGAAGAGCTTTACAGGTATGCAAATATAAATAAAAATCAATATTTTTATTATTTTTAATTTTAAATATATTAAACTTTAAAAAAAAAGCGTGAATTTCAAATAAAAATTAACAAAACTCAAATGATGATCGAGATGCTTTTGAAATGTTTTCAAATTTTTATTTCCACCCACTCGATTCTATGCACATACGTTTTAACTGATAAACCGGACCCTGTTAATCTGAACAGTAAACAATTGTGCCAAGGCAATGCTAAGAAACAAATTCTTCTTGATTTTTGTCAAATTGTTTATATTTCTTTTTCTTTTCTTTTTCTTTTTTTTTTAAATAAATGTACAAAATGAGGTTAATAAATAAAATATTTAATAATAAATAGAAAATTGCAACAATTGTCAATGAATACATACAATTAATTTACATACATAATAATTCAGCATTTTAAGGCCTAAACAATCTTCGGGATCCTCCACGTTCTACTAATGAAATATAAGCATTTTCAGAGATCTTCTGAAGAATTTTGTTGATGTCACCAGTATTTTCAAGGCGTTGACGATAATCAGATGCAAGTTTTTCAAAATTTGACAATTCGTGCTGAATTTTGATTTTATTTCAAAAAAAAAAGAAAAAGAAAAAATATTTCGGCTTACATGATGATGTCTTGGTGGAAGAATTGTTGTTTGAAATTCTGAATTCAAGGACGAAATTGAAGTTGGCGATGTAGTTGGATCAATTTTTGGAATTTTGCTGATTTTAGTTTCATCTTGTTTGTCATCCAAATCTAATGGGGCTCCAGTAACAAAATCAACCAATAAATCTCGATCTTCACTCCGATCTTCTCCCAATTTACTGTGTGGCGCCACCAATATTCTTTGATGTAGAGAAGGCGTCATTGACTCGTCTTCTTCGTTAGTGACAATAATTGGTAAATGAGTTAGCGATGTTTTAATGGATCCTTGGGGTTTTTCTGATTCAAGAGGTTCTAAAACATCTGTGAGACGCTGAAATTTCAATTATTTTTTAAAAATTGTTTGTATTAAACTGAAAAATACATTTAACGAGTTTTTAGCTGGATGATGCTTCAAATTATTTCTACGAATAACAACTTCTTCAGGTTTCTTTGGCTCTGCCGTAACTTTTGAAGCTTGAGTAACTTCCGAAGGAGTTAATGTAGAAGTGCTGAGAGTGGTGATGGTCTCTTCTGGAATTCTCCTAGTTGTATGAGAGTTTTCAGCTTCTTTGAGTTTTTTGGCCAGCTCTTCTCGAACAACCTGTTCGACATGTTGCACAATAGTTTTTGTCTCTTCTTTTGACAGATTTAATTTTTTGAAAAGATGAATCACTTCCAAATCCTGTACTCCAAGTTTTTCGTTTTCAGAATTTTCCGAATTCGCCTTCATTTCAGTTTCTAACGTAGAAGTTATTGATTGAATTGTCGTGGAAGATGGTTGTGTCGTCGTTTGACTTTGATTGCTCACCATTTTTATTTTCTCGGTGTCATCTTCAGATTCTTCTCCTTTTTTATCAACCATCACCGTCTTCACACCTGACAACATATTTTTTTCAGTTGTTTGTGCAACTCTATGCGGAGCTTCAACTGTTCCTTCTTTTTCATTCGACGTTAACGGTTTTGTATTGGTTCGAAACGCTCCAACAGCTGGAATTTGAGCATTTCCTGGAGTAGGAAACGGGTTGAAAAGTCCTGTGTGCTGTGGAAGAGTTGCTTGAGGAATATGAAGCCTGAAAAAGAAATGAAACACGTTTCTAGAATAAATCAATTTCAATAAAATTACGGTTGTAAATGAGGATGAAGAAGAGCATTGTTCAAAATAATTGCATCATTGATTTGTTGCTGTCGTCGAAGCATTTCATAAAAATGACGATGATGAGCATTGACGAGTAGATCAGCCGCCTAAAAAAAGTTGAAAATTATCGTAGTTTTATGCTCAAAATTGAATACCAAAACTTGCGGTGATGATGGCGTAGGTGACGGAACAGTCTGAGCATTCAAAAAGTGGTTGAGAATCCACGGGATCATAAAAAGTTTCGCTTTCATATTTTTTTGACTGAAATTATTTTATTCAACGACAACGACAACAACAACCAAAAAAGGAAAAAGAGGGCAAATATTTAAAAAATGTAGAAAAATTTCTAAATGATCAAGGAAAATCACCGTGAAAAAAAAAGAATATGAGGGAAAAAAGAGAGGAATTCGAGGTGGAACTGGTTGGGTGATCTTTTCTCAATGAGGAAAGAATGAGGGGTTTGTCTCCTCATCTCATGATGTTTCGTATATATCTTCATTGCATCCTTCACTTCTCCACCCTCACACAAAACATCATAGATATATACATATATATATATATATATATATATATTTCTCCCCACATTTTCTTCACAATTTATTAAACGACTTGTGGACAAAAACGTACGACTATTATTATACAAAAAAAAATGGTTTTAAACTTTTGTTTTCCTTTGACCCAACCAGAAATTCAATGAGAAATTCAAATCGTTGTTCAATTTTATCGAAAATAACAAAAAAATGGGGTTTAAAATTATAAAAACTGGAAAGTTTAGGATTTAAACTTGAAAAAAAACTCAAAAATAAACATAATTGGGAATAAAAAAGAGAAAAAATGAGATGAAGCTAATGTTGCTTCCATTTCACACTGACTAATTGCGTAATAGCGAACGAGTTTTAGTATTTTCTTCTTTTTATCCCCCAATTCTCCCTCCGTCTTTATTCATCAATCGTCATCCATGTGAGCGATTTCTTTTGAAACAGAAAAAAAAAGAAGAAAAAAAACGTTTTTGCGGTTATTCAATTGAGGGATGTGAACTGTATGCGGCAATAAATGCCCAATATCGATCCAGGATGTTGTTGAGATTTTTTTTTTTTTTTGATTTGTGCTTCTAATTTGTTAAAGATTGTGTGTAATTATTACAAATATACTTTCCATTTTTGAGTGAGAAATACATTTTATATTGAAGCGATCAGCTGACTTTTTCGTTTCTCTTTTTTTTTTTTGTTCTGTTTTTTTTTGACGCCCATAAGTCTGGCGTTTTGTTTTCTTCAAAAATGATTTTAGAACGTTTTAAATTATTTTATGAAATCAAGAAAAAAATCAATTTTATTTTATTTTCCAACAATACAATTTTATGATGACTCGTAATGTAAAACAAACATGGATGGTTATGCGAAGAGTTTTTCCGATAAAAATGTTTTTTTACAGATTTTTTGCTTTTTTTTTTTGATATGAATCAAAACAATATTTTGTTATATGTATAATGGGGGGGGGGGGAAGCAAGGATGAGCCGGAGAGGATTTCAACCCGTGAAGTATCAGGAAGAAAAACCGATCACAACTTTTGAATAAAATAAAAAGAGAAAATTAAATTTATTGATCACCATCCTTTTTTTTTTCCTTTTCCATTCGTTCTTGTAACGTGTGCCATTGAACTACAGGCCTTCTAGATGTCAACATTTCAGCCCATTGTTCTGCACAAGCATGGGTTATTTGTGGAAGATTGAGATATTTTGATCCTAATGTGACCTCACCGATAAAATCATTTTTACTCATTTTATCATAATCCCACACAGAAATAATTATATGAACTTTCTGGAAAAATAAAATTGAATTATAATATTTTTTCTTATCTCACTTCAATCATATGCGGTTCAATTTTAAATTGAAAACTCTCATTATAATATGGATTGAGAGTTTTATATTTTCTTGACGTTTTTTTCTTGCTTAACAATTTCCGACCATGATGAAGATAAATTTTGACATAAGGATCTGAAATGAAAAAAAAATGAATTTTAATTTTTAAATTATAACAAAATGAAAAATGTTTTTTTCCCTCCGTTGGTTTCTATCGAGAAAATAAACGTTGGAAATTAAAACACATAAATTTCAATGGAAAGCATTGAATTTCCAAATGTCTTTTTTTTTTATTTGTTTTTCGATCATCTTCTTTATAAATCCACGTTTATTGTTGTGAATATTTGAATATATTAATACTTGAATTATCACATTTCATTTTTCCCGGATAAAAAATTATTTGAAAAGAAATTTTAAAAAACATTTTTTCAGATGTCAACATTTGTTATCTTAATTGATTTCTTCCCCCCTCCCCCCTTTTTTTTTTGAAATCTTTTAATTCAAATCCAAGAATCAAAAAAGAAGAAAAAATGTGATAAATTCTTCTGACCTGATGATCCACCAACATCCATTTTTTTCAAATTTCTCGCTTCCATTATAGTCAAAGTTACAGTTCCAGTTGCAGGTCGATAGCGAGTAGAAAAACAAATGTCACCAAGTCGGCATTCCTTCTGAAAATCTTCGATTTACTATTTTTTTTTTTAAAGAAAATTCCATTAACCCAAAAAAAAGAAGCTTTTCTTGCTCATTTCCCTTTTGGAAAAAATAGGAAATTTTTTTTTTCACTTTTTTTCTCCGAAACATTTTAAAACTTTTCTCATCTGTCAGATTGACGAAGAATTCTCTTTCATCTATTTTCAGCACAAAATGGATACAAATTAAAATTTTTCTCGCGTGCGGTTTTACATTTTTTGAAAAAAACTAGTTTTTTTTTCTTTTTTAAGCAGTTTTTTTGGTTTAATCTGTCACAAACAAAAATATACAAACACAAACCTCGTCATCTTTTTCCGGCTTTTGAAGAGCTCTTTCTAAATCCGTCGTTGTACCGAAATCAATTGAATCGAGTGGCACTGATAATTGTCCCATTTTATCGTCTTTTGATAGTCGATCATAATCGTAAACCACAAGCATTAAAGTTTTTGATTGCAATTCATTGAAAGGAATCTTTAAAAAAAAGAATTCAAATAGTTTTTGCTTCAAAACTTTCATAAAAAAGAAAAACGAATACCGAAAATTGAAATGTCTCATTATAAACTGGATTTAAAGTGTTTCTAATGATTCTTGTTTCAAATTTTTGTTTTCTTTCTGGAAGTACAAAAACTTTAACATAAGGATCAGACATTCCATTCCGATCCATTGATGGTAAATTTGACCCATTTACGATAGTAACAGAAAGCTGAAAAATATTCTTTTGCACTTTTTCTTTTCATTTTTTTTGTTTGATATTTGTGTGTGCGTTTGTGGGAATATCTTTAATATTTCTTTGACTACAATCGAATAAATTTCCACCTTTGATTGCTCAAAATCGTACTCGACACGAAAATGAATGTTGCCATAGTTTTTGACAGCCGGAACTAAAACTCCATGATCTCCATTTGATTCATCAACAATATTATAGTATTCGGATGATGGTTGAACGCTGATTGTTTTCGATGAAAATGACGGAACCCCGTTATTTCCTACATCAACTGTCTTCTGTTGTCCTCCGTACTAAAAACCCGATGTATTTTCTTCTTTTAAAGAGAAAAAAAAAACTTAAAAGTTCAAAGGAAAGTGAATAATAATCATTTAAAGTTCATTTCTATCTTTCTTTCTTTTTTGTTTCACTTTTTCAAGTATTCAAAATTAATTATGAGACACAGACAAATTCTATCTTCTCGACATATAATTTTTCATCATATTTTTTATTTTTAATACCCTAATTCTTTTCCTTTTTTTTTCTTCTTCTTTTTCTTCTTTTTTTTCATCATCAACATAATCCATAGGGATAGCAAGAGCAATTTTTTAATAGATTCTAATAAATCTTTCATACGAATTTGAAATTTCGTGAAAATGCAGGGTGCGCGTGCGCGTTTCCCATTTTCTTTTGCTATTTCGTTTTCACTACTTTTATTAATTCTCTAAAAAAATATCCAAATTACCTGAAGATTTTTTTATTTATCAAAAAGCTGGGATGCGATGGGGGAGGATTAAATTTCGAATTGATGAAACGAAGGATTATCATATTGATTATAGTCTTTGCACACACACACACAACATTAGAAAAAGTAAGGAAAGGGGGGGGGGGGGTTGAGAGGATATTAATCGAGAAAATGTATTATATTCTGAATAAAATATTCATAGAAGAAAATGTTTTTTTTCTTTATTACATGAACTTTTTCCATTATACTTTCTTTAGAATTCCAGAATTAATCAGTTTTTTTTCAGATAAAAGTATATTTAAAGAAGAATTGTATGGAATTAAGTTTAAAGTTTTTTTAAGCAACTGAAAAAAAAAATATTCCATTTTTAAAAATTATTCAAGTCAGACTTTTTTCCTTTTTTTTTTTTGAAATTTCACAGCAAAAAAAGTGGAGTTTATGCACATAAAAATATATAAAATGCAATGCAATTCTTTTTCTTCCCAACTAAATGGCATTGGAAAAATGGGTGAAAAGCCTTGAAAACATTTATTTCATATACATAAATGGGGTGATAAGAAGACGAAAAATATGATGTTTTCTCTATTTATCATACTATTTCTCTACCACCTTTTTGTTGAAAAAAAAAAGTTTTTGCATTTCTTTCGGTTGGTCGCGCTCTTTGGAAATACATATATGTGGCACATAATAGAAAATAGACAAAAAAATTGTGGGGAGGAGAAAAATGAAACATCACTTGATTAAATGAGGCTTTTAGGGTTGAAAAAATGGAAAACACGAATAGAACTACATAGTCGTTGATGCTTCTTCTTCTTCTTAATTTAGGTTTAAGTATGAGCTAAAAAGAAAAAAAGAGAGCAATTTTGTTAAATGAAATGAGGTAAATTGTTGAAAAAAAAAAGAAAAGAAAAAGAAGGAAGACACTTTTAACATTTTTGTTTTTATTTTTATGACGTGCATTGAAAAATGTATTGGACATAACCAGTAATCATTTAATTTTTTATTTATAAATAATAAATAATAATATTTAAAATCTAACATTTAATTAAAATTATTCCCAAAGTCTAGCTAAATGTATACACATAAAAATAACGAAGAGCAAAGATCGCTTTATTTTTTACTATCTGGATTTTTCAATTGTTTCCGACAATTTTATTTTTTTTTTCATTTTTAGTCAATAATTACGAAAAAAATATATTTTAAAGAAAGTCGATTTTATGAGCCTAAAAATTTACGTCATTGATGAATGGTTTCTCAACTAAGCAACGGAATATTTTTATTCTCTTGATTACTCATAAAAACTACTTTTATTTTGCTTTTCCAGGAAAAATCGAAAAGCTAAACCGTTTTTTTTTAAATAATTTTTCAAATTTAGTGATAAACTTGAGCAGACAAAATAAAGGATTAATTTTAGAGAAATCTGCTTCATTGATTTCATAACTAAATGTTTCATTTTTAATTAAAAATGATGTGAAAATCCCCATTTTTTTCTAACTTTTAAGAAAAAACTTATATTCTATTTAAATTGTAAAAAGGCTATTAACTATTTTGAAAAAGATGAAGAAAAACATTTATATTAGTCATTTAACAATTTTTTTTTTACTTCGTTTTTCTTGAATAAAACTAAAAAAAACAAACAGCAATAGGATCTTCTAAAAAACGTGATTCGAAACTTTACATGGCTTAAAGAAAGAAACAGCGAATAACTATGAATATTTGATTGTCAAGATATCTAAGCAGAATTGTTTTCTTTCGAAAAAAAATTCAAACAACGTCATACGTCGGTCGTAAATATATTGGTTTTTATTCTCTCATTGCACTTTTATGGGTTCGCTTGCATTTTTAGTTAATTTTTACATTTCAAAAATTTTATAAAGTTACAACAACAAAAAGTTGGGGACCAAACGTTTTGTGAAACTCAAACTCGAGCAACCAAATAAACTCATACGTTTTTTCAAATTTTGAGAACTGAAAAAAATTTCGAGAAAGTAAAAATTTTTAAATTAAAAAAGAACGAAACTCTTAATTGAAGCAGGTGAGAGACTTAAAACACCCGTTGAAGTTTTTTTTTCTTTTTTTAAGATAAAAAAACATTTTTGATATAAACAATGGGAAAAATTAAGAAAGTAAAGCGAATAAATTGTGAATTTAAATAAAAAATTAGCTCCTTGGGTTTTTGAAGAAAAAAAAGAAACTTTTTTTTAAATAATGAAATTTCGAAAAATGACCCAAAGAAGCCATAAAAAAGAGCAGAAAATTTGAATAAAACTCACTCTATTCTGACTTGTTGCTCGTCGAATCGGGCAGCATGTGGTAAATATTCTTAATACCGGAGAGCATATGATAGCTCTAGTGGCCCACATTATTAAAGTGTCAGAAACAAAAATAAAAGAAAAATCGGCAAAAAATATAATAGAAAAAAAGCAATAAAAATGAGAAGAAACGAAAGAATAAAAAATTCTTTTATCAATTTTCCCGTTGATAATAGGCAAAAGAATAGAACAGGCGTTATGAAGGAGGAATAATTTAGCAATATAGATTTTGAAGCCGGCGAAATTGATGAATTTTCGTATTTTTCGAAGGTTTAAAACGTTATTCAGCTTCCTACATAGTACAAAAACCTCGATTTGTTGTCTTGCTTGAAGTGAACACAATCCTGACGGCAGCTTCTCGTCGAAAATACGTTCAAAAACGCAGCCACTCTTCCTTGAAGTAACTCCTTCTTCTTTAAGGGGGCGGGGCTTCTATGCGTCGATTTGCGGACTTTTGCACTGAAATTCGCACAAGATTATTGAAGCTTTTGATGGAAAAATGTAATGGGATCGAATTCAATTCATTTTTATTTAAAAAAACACACACATTAATCTACAGTAATCTCATCACATTTAAAATAGGAAACAATGTTTTTCAATAAAAATATATATTTGGAACTGCAGTGGAAGATTATTTTTTAAATTATTCGCCTTTTAAATTTAAAGGGATTTTTTCCAACGGTACACATTACAGAACACATTATGGATCAAACAATGCAGAAAAATAAGAGAGTGCAAAGCTATGAGAAAAAGAATGCGATACAGTAGAGTCTCAGACAAGCAGTAGGTGGTCTTGTGTTGAAGAAAAACACAGCTGAAGTTGTGATACAGTAGTCTGTTTGCAAAGAAAACTTTTCATTCAATATTTTGGTTTCCTATTTTTTTCATTTTTCGAACGGTGTTTGTTTAATTTTAAAACAAAATTAAAATTTATTAATTTAAAAGTTTTGTTGTTTCATATGTTTTTTTAATTAATTCGAAGTTGAAAATTGAATTTTTAAACGCATTTATATTTTCTAAAATTGAAACTTATTTAATATTTTTTCTTTTATCAGTTTAAAAAAATTTTTAAACAATAGTTTGTTGCAGGTAATCGAAAATGGGCTTTGAAAATTTGTGGTTTTCCCACCCTCGCAAGTTCGGACCAGGATCGCGAACATGGTACGCAAATTTGAATTTTAAAAAAAAACAAATAAGCAGATATCCATTACGCGTGATTCAACTGATTCATAGCGTTTAGTTTTTTCTGCGATAAAAAACTTCATGTTTCGAAGGCATATACTGACTCTCGTTGTAGTTGTTTAAAAACTATGAAACATTTAAAATTAAATTTAAAAATTCAAAAATTTCAGCCGCGTGTGTGCTGGACATCATGGTCTCATCCGCAAGTATGGATTGGATCTTTGTCGTAGATGTTTCCGTGAACAAGCCAAAGACATTGGATTCAAGAAGGTAAAATTATTAATAACCAAATGAAAATAATAAATCAAACTGACTTATAAGCAAAATAAAATTTTAACATTTTAAAACATGAAATTTTTAAAAGGAGTCTGTTGGTTCGTTATTTTCAAAAATATTTAAAAAAAAATTGAGTGCTTGTACCGAATTAAAATTTTTTCAGCTCGATTAACTTCGCGAGTCCAACGCTCTACAGCATTGTTTTTGTTATGAATTCTTGTCAATAAAAAATAAAATTGTTGGCTCCATTTTTTGTGCACTTTATGTAAATAAAAAAACAGTTCAATTCTGACATACTACAATATTTTAAAAAATTCGGATTTTTTTTGTAAACTATTTTATTAGATGGACCCAGTAGAAGCTGGCGATTGGTTGGCAGGTCGTCCTCTTCAACTTATTTTTCTATCTGGATTAGATCCAGTAAACAAACCACATCATATGAGTCTTGTAAATATTTTTCGGTAATTGTTCCTAGTGTTTTCATGTTGCCGTTAGTAAAATTTAGAAATCGGAGTGCAGATAAGCCTCCGCTTCAGCTACGGGTAATTAGCGGAGAACTAGATCTACCCGCGAAAAAAGAACGGAGACCAGAAAAGGGAATTCTTCGCCGTGAATGGCCTAATAAGTACCTTGATAAAATCCCTGCTCTTATTGTTCTTTTTGTTGATCTCGATTGGAATCATCCTTCCTGGGAAGAAAAAAAAACTGAGGCAGAAAGTAAAGTAGCAAGCATCAAAGGTCAGTTGAGACACGGAACGAGGATTGCTCTTGTTATGATTCAGGATAGGTGAGGGGCTTCAGTTGTTTAGCTGAACATCCAATTTAGAGCGACACCAGCAAATCCAGATGATTTTCAAGCCGCTGAAAGGGCGCATGAGTTGTGCAATGCTTGCTCTTTAGCTCCTAAACAGTTATTTATATTGCCCATTCGCAGTGAAATTTCGGTACTGAAACAAATTTCAAATCCAAACAAATTTTTTTTTAAAGAGTTATGTTTCAAAGCTAGAAACAGTATTTCATGAATTAGCACAAGGATTCTATCAGCAAAAGTTAAAAGTAGATGCTCCATAAGCGTGACTAGAATCTTACTTTTTTTTCAGGCAATCAGATCAAGAAATATTCCGAATAATTCTCCATCGCTCGTCGTTCGACAGTTGTTTAAACTGGCATTTATTTCGGAGTTGCGACAAGATACGCACAGTGCTTTAAGGTTAAAATACTAAAAAATAAACTTATTTACTTAGGAGCTTTTAAAGCTTTAATTTAACACATTTAATTTAATTAATATCAATTTAAGAAACTACCGCCTTGCTTATGACCAATGCAAAGACACAGTTGAACAGTGGGAAGGCATCGACATTTACGAATGGAGAAGTGTGACTGGTCTTTTAAACTATAAAGTAAAAAAATTATAACTTCTCTCAATGAAAATAATACATTTAAGATGTGTGAGTTGGCATTTCTTCACAGCACTGCATTAGAAGCCATAAATCAGATGAGAAAACATCAAACAATATTTTTCTCCTTAAATCCTGGAGTTTATCCTACGCCCCATCTTGCCTCAATTGAATTATTGTTGTGGAAAGCCAAGCAGGTAGAAAAATTTAATCGAATGTAGATTAAGTAGTATCATTTTTAGTGTTGGCATTTTGCTCAACTCTTCGAACAAGCAGTTCAAAGTGGTTTGACCGCATTGGCTACATTGAATCCTGGAACACATTTAGATCAAGCGGCAAGCATTTATTCGGCAGCCAACACCGAAATTTCGGCTTTAAAGCGAAGTAGTTTTGCAATTGTTTCTTTAAAATTATCATTTTTCTAGCTACGCCTATTGTATTGCCTTATCCATCTCCAGATCCGCTAGAACAGCCCACTGTTTTTTTTGGCCAACGCCCATGGAGAGTAGGTTTTGATGGGTTGGCTTCTCCTGAAATCGAAGCAGTGGCTATCAGTGCATTGACGGTAAGCATGGCAGTTCAAAACAAAAAATTAAGTTCATTACAGCAAAGGTTAGTGGTAAATCATGAAGGGGTAATATCATTACTAAATGCCGCCATGTCCCAATACAAAAAATACGGTTGTATTCGAATGCAACGAAAAATAATGGGTGAAATGGCAAATGTTCGATACTCGAATAATGACATCCAAATGGCTCTTCAGTTATGGTTACTTGTTGTTCGTGATACTGCTCTTCCACTTGTGATCCGCAAAGATATTATGCATCGAGCAGCATGGGCTTCTTATGCGATAGCCAGTTGCAAAGATTTTGTAGCATGTTGTGTTCAGTTAATGTGCCCTATTTATACACAAGTTCTTCATTCACATTGCGAGCAATCATTCAGAGACGTTCTCGCTGGAAATGTACCTGCTGTTCCGTTTGAAAATGATGATATCGGACATTCACAAGTTAGCATTTAAATTAGGCTGAAAATTTATTCCAATTTTCAGATAAATAGTTTTGTTGTATCTTGCATTTTTTTCAGCTAGCAGCATATCAACAACAATGGCAAAATGTTTTGGCAGAAAGGCAGTTTTTCAGCATTCAAGCTTCAAAAATTGACTGCTTTGTCGATGTTGGAGTTTCTTTCTTAGTAGAGCAAAATGTAGAAATCAATTCGAAAATTCCCATAAAGCTGGATATTTCTTCATCTATAAAATCTCCATTCCTGTAATTATTATTGAATTTTCAAATTAAAAAACATATTTTCAAGGGTAAATGACGTGGTAGTAACATGTAAGTTGGTATCGAGTGAACAAGGAGGAGAGAATTCAATTTTCGAAAAAATTCGAGTTGGAAGTATTGAGATATCAGAAAAAAAACCTGTTAAACGGATAGTTTTTTTTAATTTGAAAAAAGGAAAGCCTAATGACATTGTGGTTGTTTCTCAAGTAGTTCTTGAGTTTGGCCGTAAAAGTGGAAACATATTCGGCCAATTAGAATTTGATGAGGATTCATTTAATCGAAAAAGATCCGTTATTGACTTAGTTGGTGTTCAATTCTTAAAGTAAGCTTATGTCAACTATAATTGTCCCTTCAAATGAAATTTCAGAATTGTTGGCATTAAAAGCGGGTTAAAGTTAACAAATCCAGTTAAGAGTAAGTGTTTAATTGGAGAAGTAGCAACTGTTGAGTTACAATTTGAAAATGTTTCAAAAAACGTTTTGAAAAATGCTAGGTTTTCTTGGTGTAAAATCATGTTAAACAATATGTACTTTTTAAGAATTGGGTTTAAGCGAAATGAACAAACATTCACAGAAGCTGCAGCAGTTTTGTTTGTCGATAAAGGTGGAACAGAACTTAAATCAGAATTATCGATAGATGTTGTGAAAACTCTGGAAGTTCGTAACAGTGTTAGCGTGCCAATCATGTTCTCTGCACAATTGGTAGGAAACTATGAACTTAAACTCGAGGTTTATTGAATAAAATATAAGCAAAATACATGTGTATAGTGTATTTTAAGCTGAGTTATGAGTTCGAAGAAGCTGGAGAGTTAAAAAAAGAAGTTGGTCAAGTATTTGTGGGAGTTGAAGCTAAAGAACCATTTTCGATAACAAGTGGTGTTATGAACCGCAATGTTAGATTCATTAAAAAAATTAAATTTGAAAATTAAAAATTTTTTTAAGGGAATTCCAATGACATCTATGCTCAATCATTGCGAACACATTCTTAATGTAAATATTTTATCAGCTGCATCGATTGTGATCACATCAGTTGAATTTCTTTTAGCCGATGTTGTAAATGTTTGTCATGAATCTAATGCTAGAAACGGAAAAGATTTAGAAGGTGAACTTAAAGAGGTTTTGCTCTTTTAAAGAAAATCTGAATTTACAGATAACGTTTCTGAAGGAGAAGTTATATGTTATTCGTCTGCTATTAAAGTTTCAACAACTGAAGAAAATGCTGAAATTCCTTTGGGGCGTTTAGCCATTGAATGGAGAAGGTAAAGTTAAAGTGTTAAAAATGTCCCGTATTTTTTTCAAAATGAGAACGTTTCAACTAAAGTATGAATAAGCCTTTAAAAAAATAGACAAGCTGGTTTCCGTTTATAAACTCTACTAAATAATGTTGTGGATTGAATGTCGGACAGGAAGTGAGGGTGGTAGTTATATAACGTCATGTAACGAATAGTAGACACAATTATGGAGATTGCCAGATTTTCATGATTTGAAATCGAGCTGCTTTAAAAAAAAATAGTGTAATAAAAAATTTTAAAAGTCACGTCATCGAAAGATTTTGAACTTTTCTGATTTTAAATAATTTTGAGCAGGAAAACTAACAAAAGTATGTAAAAACTTGGCTAATCTTGAGATTTATATTCTGTATTCCCAATTTGGATAAAAATAAAGTAACATAGTTTTTATCGAAGTAGAGTTAATAAGCTGGAGAAGTATTTCATTTTTGTTTTAATATAACATTGCCAAAAATTTTAATTCAATTTATTAAAATGGATTAATTCCTAAAAAAAAACCTTAAACATTCTTAGTTCAGCAACAAAAAAAAAAAATAAAAATTCAATCCTTTCAACAAAACCTATTTTTTAGAATTTTATTAATTATAACTAGCTTTTCCAAGTTTTTATTTTCAACTAATTAAGTACTTAGTATATACAATTTTTTAAAATACTAACGTCTGCTGATTTAAAAGAGATGATCGTAGTAATAAGATTTTGTGTTCCATAAATCTCTGAAAAACTTGTTTATCGGAAATGAATATTATCAACCTTTCGGTCTTTATCTACCGTATACTTTTAGTGAGTAAAACTTGATAAGATTCGTTTTATGTTTTTATTCCATTTTTTAATATACGGTAAGTGAAAAAGGTTTATTTAAAGAAAATATTCGTATTTTATATTTAATTAAAAATAATGAAAATAAAGCAACTTTTATATTTGTAGAAATAATGGGAAGTCTTGTGCAGTTCGATCTGTTCTTCCACTCTGTCGAATTTCCATAATTGCATGTCCGATATCTATGCAGGCTATTGTAAAAACCACACCAGCGACAGTCCGCCAACCCATTGAAATTTCCTTTGAGTTAACAAATCACTCAAAAGAAGTAAGTTGTAAAAGCTGCGATATTTTCTTATTATTTTTCACAAGGTCTAGTCATAATTTTCTCAATTTTCGCATAAATTTCAAAAAAAAAAAAGTATAAAACATTTAAGCAACACTACTTAAATTAACCGTCTGGAAAAAATTTTAACCATAAGCTGTTAATTTTTCCCAGCACTTTCATTTTTTCAGGCGATTGAATTGTGTACAATATTTGATCTTAATGATGCTTTTATGTTCAGTGGAGAAAGAAGGGTATTGTTTTATTTAATAATTAAACTAGTAGGTTTCAAAGTTTCAAACTTGAACTATTTCGTTTTTGTTTTCTCGAAGCAACCGGAAAAAGTCGTTTTTAACTAGCTGTGACATAATTTGTAGCAGTTATCAAAATTAACTCCGGTTTTACAAAATATACGGATAGGTTTAGATGAAATTTAGAGAAATGACTAGTTTTAATAAGTTTTGCCAATAGCGAAGAAAATATTTAGAGAATTAAATTAGATAATGGGAGAGCACATAGTCCCAGAGTTTAGAGAAGGTAATTGTCGTTCTTTTTTGGTTTTTAGAATAATCGCCTTATGATGTCTGGTGTCGAAAAAGAATCTTAAAAAAACATGAATTTAAAAGTATTAAAAAAACTTCCTGATAAAAAAAAACCCAGTCTAACTATTTTTTTAAAGATATCCCTCACTGTACTACCAAATCAGCATCGTCGAATCAATGTTATAGTAATGGCACTCAGTGCAGGACGGCTGACATTTCCGCGAATCTCGCTGAAATCTAATGAAATTCCGGAACATGTGCTACAACAAGCACTTCGCACACTCCCTGCCACAATATTTGTACTTGTAAGTTTTTATTTTTATAAAATTGACATTTTGCTAAAAGTTTTTAAATGTATCAAATCTTTAAAAATGTTTTAAAAAGTGGAAAGAAAAAATGTTTGTTTCAAGAAAATGTTGTTTAATAGATATGAATTAATTTCAAATGAATCCAGATTTTTTCTAAAGTTCTATTTGTTAAATAATGAGCGAGCAATTAAATATTGGGTCAGTTTTAAAGATTTTTAAAAAAGCGAGGGAAGATTTAATGTGAATTGCCATGGTTTTTCACATGGATTTTCTCATAGAAATGTTCTGTTTTTATTTTTTCTTGATTCTGAAATGAAGTTTGGTAACATTTTGTCGAAAATTGCGGAAATTGTGGTCAGAAAAGGCCAACGGTAATTAATTCTGTTTTTCTCTCGATAACAATTTCCTTTAGTATAAAATAATTGCAATAACTACAGTAATCTGTCAAAATTAAGAAGTGCAAAAAAATGTAAAAAGTTAAAAACAGGTAGTAAAAAATGTTTAACTCAATATTTGCTTGTCTTTTATTCAATTAATAATTGTTTTCATATTTTTTTATGGCCAAAACACTAAATATAAAATCAAACACTGTTAAGTTCTAAGGATCAAAAAAGTTTGGAAAGCTTATGAATTAATCAAAAGGAAATGAGATTTTTTGTTTAAATCAAGCACGTTTTTTTTTGAGATATGTTAAACGGAAATGTTTAATAATGGTTTTAGAGGGTGGTTAAGTCAGTAGTTCTTCAGAAATGTTCGGGTAATTAGTTTTTTGGCTGTTCCGCTCGTAAGTGTGGCATAATCATTGAACTTTAAGTTTTGTTTTGTAGAATACAGTGAAATGATGTTTCACGAATGCTTATAATCATCATCAATCATAAATTTCTGGTTTTAAAGTGTTTAGTTTAAAAGTGCATTTTTCAGCCAAAAGCAAAAGAATCGTTTTCTACTATTTGATGGAATTTCGGCAAACAAAAGATTTATTTTTAAATTGTGATATCGTTCTTTTTTTCGATGTTTCTGTTTTCTTCCAGTTTTTTGTCATTCCACTTTATTTTAAATGTAAATTGTTTAATATTTCAAATGAAAACTGTTTAACTTAAATATATATTTTTTTCCTACAATAATGAACCGCACATTAAAAAACTCCGGTTAAAAAAGTGCGAACTATCTCAACGGAAAATATTGGTGAAGGAGACGCTCTCGATGTCTAGCCGGAATTGTTGAAATTTTCAGCGAATGCCCGCCCACCCCCTCTTCTACCTTATTTTTCTCCATTGTTGAGATCGAATTTTTCACATTTCAAACACATTTATTTTTCTCTACCATCTCTTGTCGAGCTATCACGCTTTACGGGGCACACACACTCACACATACATTTCCTGAATACAAATTTTGAAGAAGAAAAAAAAAGGGGTGGAGCTAAATCTGGAAGGATTGGCATTTTGGCGCATCGCTATAAATACGAGGAGAAGCTAAAATATTTTCTGCTGCTTAATATTATTAAAACTTCTAAAATGATGACCTCAATTTTGATTATCACTTCAATTCTTCTAATTGAGATGCCAAATTGGATAAATGGATTCAATTGTTCAAAATCGGCATCGTGCCAAAAAGAAATTGAACAAATGCGAGTTGAAGAAATCAAGGTTAGAACAATTTAATATAAAAATGAAAAAAAAACTTGGAAATTTTGCTTTTTTAACTATTTTTTTAAATTTGTTTTTGATTAGTCACTGACTGACGGAAATCATCATCAGTTGATAACGGAAATTGTTAAAAGAAAACCATTTGATTTTCTGTGATTTTTTTATAAAAATTGTATTTTATAATTAAAAAATATTAATTTATTACGGTAAAAATACTTGTTGAATAATTAAAGACCTGAAAGTAACTCTAAGAACTCATTGTAGATTTATAGAATATTTAAAGTTTTTTTTTTTTTATTTGTTAACATTTCGATAATGATATTTGTCAAGTTTTCAAAAAAAAAAATTCAATTTTATTAAAAAAAATCTAACAACGATGAGGATTTAAATAAACTTCCTGTTTTTTATGAGTATTTATCAAACTTTTCAAAAAAGCTTCATTTGTTAATCATTTTTATCAATATTTTGTGCTTTTCAAACTTGTGATTTTTGAGTTCTACCGAAATTTTAAATTACCACAAATTTGACTCATAGAAAATTCAAATTAACAAAAACTACGTCAAACGAGAAGAACGTAAAATATTCCACAAGGGAATTGTAAAAAAAAAATGTTAAATGACAAGCGTCATAATGAAAAATCAGATGACAATGCTAATTAAATTTGTACCCTTGTGATTTTTGTGATTTAACAGAACCAAAAAAAAAAAAGAAAAAAAAATCTATTGAGGGCAACAATTTCATTTAAATAAATGAAAAATATTTGAAGATGACAATACTTGGAGAGCTTGGATTAACAGGGCCTCCAGTAATTGATAAAATAAAAATGCCATCAGCGGAAATGAGGGAAGAATATCGAAGAATGGTTGAGGAAGATTCTGTTGGCTTATACAATAATGATGGAGAAGAAAGAGAAACTATTCTCGTTCCAGCTGTTGATCCTTCAGGTGGAGAAGATCCTAGTGAAATTATTGCTGGATTTGATCTATTAGAAGTTCTCCAAACTCGAAATTTACTTGAAGTTTTTTTCTTTTGTATTTTTTTTTCAAAAATTCTTAATTTTAAAGGCAAAACTGACATTTTATGTAAATGTTCCAAAAAATGCTCATTCTCATGATATTGAAGTACAAGTTTTTGAAAAATCACTTGGAAAAGAATTGGGTGAACTAATAATGACTGGTAGATTTTCAATTTATCGATCACAACGGTTGACAATAAAATTAAATGTAGACGATGTAAAAAGGTATTAAAATTTGAATGTAAAAAACATTTTTCTTTTTTTTTAAAAGATGGTTTTCCACAAATTCAATTAATGGATTATTTGTATTTGCGAAACAACGAAATAGCAATTTAAATTTTGCCATTCATCCACAACAAAAAACTGATGATCGAGAAGTATCAAGCAGTGTTAAAAAAGATTTTAAAAAAAAGAAGAATTTTTGTAGACTATGATTCTTCAACTTACTTTATCTACAGTATCAAGAAAAAAACGAGCTTCATCTCCGGTTTGTGCAAAAGGAGCACCAATAACTGGATGTTGTCTTTATGATTTAATGGTTTGAATAAAAAAAATAAAATAAAAATTTAATTTTTATTTATTCCAGATTGATTTTGATAGGATTGGATGGGATTGGATTATTGCTCCACCAAGATATAATGCCTACTTGTGTCGTGGAAGCTGCGATTTCAATTCGCATCATGTTAGTCGAGTTCGGTTTTAAAAAGGATTTCATAGAAAAAAAGTGGTTCATTTTTTCAGTATCAAATGTCTGATAACGGACATACTAAGATAATGAGAGCAGCATTGAGAATGGGAGAAGAAACTCGAAAACTTCTCGACTCTGTCGGAGTTTGTTGTCATCCAACTGAGTAAGTAAATTTGAATTATTCAAAAATTAAGAGTGTATTCGTAAAGTCGTGACTGCGATAGCAAACCCTTCCTGGTGTGCAGGGATGGCCGAGTGGTCTAAGGCGCCAGACTCAAGCTGAAATTTGCTTGCCTCGAGTTCGAGGTGTTGTGAGTGTTCTGGTACTCGTATGGGTGCGTGGGTTCGAATCCCACTTCCTGCAGAAGATTTTTGCTTTCTTTATTATACATCAAAAATGTTTGTTATATTAGGTACGAATATGTCCGATTAGTTTATGTGAATCGTGACGGTCGAGTATCTGTGGCAAATGTCAACGGGATGATAGCAAGGAAATGCGCGTGCACTTAGAAACTTATCGAAATCTAGATTTTTTTCATTTGATATTTTGCAACTTTTATAGAAACTGATTTATTTTTCTAATTTTGGGTTATTAATTATTTTATTTGATTGTTTGCACTTATTTGTTTTGTCTCATCAAAAAGAAATAATATCCATCACCTCACTTCCTGAATAGCTTTAATTGTTAAAATGTTTATTTTTATTTTGAAAACTTTAAAAAAAAGAAAGAGCGAAATACCTGTTTTAATCTCCTCATATTTCTAGTCAAACGATCTCTCTAGTTTCAGAAAATCTCCGGTTTGATATTTTATTGAACATTTTGATTATTTTTTTTTGTTAAAAATGATATTGAACGATCAGGATTTTGTTCAACAAATTTTTTAGCGTTTTATTTTTGAAAAACTTATTTATTTTTTATAAGTACTGTAGCCTTCATAAAGCTGCAACTCAATTTACATTTTCTTGTTATTTTGACACCAAGTGACACACGATAAATACAATTTGTAATTAAAAAAAAAAATGATTTCGTCATCAATGATCATGGAAACTTCGTGTTTTCATTTTTGTTTGAGTTATGAACAATTTAATGAGTTTTCGTTTCTACGAAATATTACGCATAAAACAATCGTGATTGACAACATTTGGGAATTGAAACCGAATCGGTCGGTGATTAAAACTCAGCGCTGGGTTTTCAAGTTGATTAAAATTGGCGAGTAAAAAAATAGAAAAAAAATTTGTCGAAAAGATAAATTGGTTTAAAGAAATTCAAAAAATCAGAAAAGTGTCGTCATCAAAACCTAAAAAAAAATGTAAAACCAACTGGAAATTTAGCTGAAATATTGAAATTTGAAATAAATTTAAAAATAATAAAAAAAATATTGTAAAAATGTATTTTTGATTATGAATTATTTTGAATGAAAAAAATTGGGGAAAAAATCGAAAAAATTTTATCGTTTCAATTGTCGTTTAACATTTTACATATCAAATATTGAAACATTTTTGTTTATGTCTTATCAATTTTGTGTTCTATTTCAATTTTATTCAAAAAAAAGGGAAAAAACACACAGACAAACACATTTTATTTTAATTTCGCTTCTGGTCCCCCCCCCCCCCCCTCCCCTTCTTCATTTTTATTGATTTTTTCATTTTTTTTTGGTTTCTATCATTTTTCTTTTCATTGTTTGCTTTTCACCAATATCAAGCATAGTTTGAAAATGCAATTAGTCAGGTAATATACCCGAACGTTTCGAACCATCATCATTTTGATTCTTATCTGACGAGGAAACTGCATTTTTCGAGTAAGGGAGGAGATTCTTCTCTCCCAACCTTTTCTCTTTTTTTTAAACACTTGTTCTTCATTCAGAAAGCGTTCTTTTCAAATAAATTATTGAAGGACTTTTAACTATTTTTTCGACTTTTTGTTTTTGTCTGAAATCTTCAAATTCAATTTCCTTTTTTTTCTAGAAAATGGATGCATTAACAGCAATTCAAAGCTTAACAGAAACGAATAATTTTTCAATAATGCGAAATCGATTATTTAATATTGGAGTCCTTCAAAATCCGAATAATTTTAGTAAGTAAAAATTAATTTTTTCTACAATATTACGGTAAATTAAATTTTACTGTAAAAATGAAAAAAAGAAAAAAGAAAAGAAAAGAAAAGAAAGAAAACGATGAATTTCTTATCTTTAATTTTCATCTGTTTAAATGTGAATAAATGTTCATTGATTGAACTTTTTTGCCAAAATCTTTTTTTTTAATTTTAATTTGTAAAATAACATTTGAAGGCTATTTATAATACTTTGAAGGGGTTTGGGGAAAAAATTAAAAAAATTTCCCAAGTTTAAATGTGACTGAAGTGATGTGTTTTGATTTTGTTTCTGGAAAATGTGAGGTCAACAGAAAAAAAATCTGCAGAATCAACTAAAATGAAATACCTAAGAAGAGCACTTAAATAAATTAGAATCTCTCAATCTGACACCTAAAACTCAATATGTCATTCCTAGTAATTTTAAAAAGAAGAAAACAAACAAAAATGATAATAAAAAAGAAAAAGAAAAAGATAGAAAATAATGAGTAATCCTAGAGGATAATTCCCTCAAGGAACAAGGATGAGAGTCAAAGTATTAGCCAAGCCAATATCTTTTTCCAAGACCGCCCATTTTTCTTCAAACTTCGATTTGAGTTTTTTCTTTTTAAATGTCTTATTATTTTACATTCCCCTAAAAACCATCGATTCTTTTTTTTTTTTTTTTTTGAAATCCACAGTTTTTCCAATGATTTTCTCTCAATTTCATCATGGAGTTTGATGGTCAAAGTGTTGACAAGAAAGGTAGCCAAATATTTAAATTTAATTTTAAAAATTAAAAAAAAAATGGAATAAAATGTGAAAAATTGAAATTTAGGCAGCTTTGTAGCTAAACAAATCGAAAATTCTTCAAATTTTTCCACAAATTCATCGTCACAAGATAGTGGAGAGAATAGTGATAATGGTGGGGATGGGACAAATGCTAATCATAATAATATTGAATGTGTTGAAACTCCATCATCATCACTTTCATCATCATCTTCTTCTTCGCATTCATCGTCATCGTCATCTTTGTTTCCATCGTCATCCAGTTCGTCACAACTACAAATGCCAACTGGAGCTTCAGCAAACGCGAAGATTATTGATTTTCGAGGGAATAAAGTTGCATCTTTTGTTATCAGTGGAAAAGATATGATTTGTTTACCACAGGTTTGGATCTCTGTTTTTATAAATTCGAATTTATTCATTTTTTGATAGGTTTATGAGCTTTTTCTTAAACATATGGTTGGAGGTCTTCATACAGTTTATACAAAATTAAGACGATTGGATATTCGACCAGTTATTTGTAATGTGGATCAGGTTTGAGCTTAATCAAACAATATAAAAAAGCAATTGAAAATGATTCAGGTGAGAGCTCTTCGTGGTCTTGGAGCAATACAGCCGGGAGTGAATCGTTGTAAACTCATTGAATGCTCTCAATTTGACAAGCTCTATGACGATTGCACAAGTACATGGTAAGAAGACTTTTATTTAAACCAAACAAAAAATCAGATTTGAAAAGCTAAACAAAAATATTTTTGTTTATTACCGGAAAATATAATTCTTAATCTGAAAGGATGATCTGTTAGCATGACGATTGATGATTATTACAGCACTCGACCTGGACGTCCATCAAAAAGAGGTGGAGGAAGCGGATTCGAAGATTGGGCAAACGTCAACATTGTTGGGAAAAAAGAGAAAAATGAAGGTTAACCCAATCGAAATGAAAAGAACACAACTTTAGGTTTTATTTCAGATTCGCCAGCCAATGAAGCCGCAGCCAGAGCTGCAACAGCCAAATCGAATGCGGCAGTTTTTAATCAACTTTTACCTCAATTCACAACTCATCAATTATTGATGCAACATTTTGTGGCTTTGACGCAGAAAAATAATAATAATAACAGCTTTGACGGGTAGGGTTCGAGAAGATAATCCGAAGAATCTTTAGATCATCTTCCTTATAAACGACTTTCCTTTCCTTTATTTATTTATTCCACCCCCCTCCCCCTCAAAATAGAAGCCAAGGTTTGATAATTCAGAAATGAAGATGAGGATAATAATCAAAGAACAAGTGATGATGGTACACCATTGAATTTAAGTAAAAGTGGAAATTCTGAAAATGATTCAGATTCATTAAGAAAAGAAGATGTACGAACGAACAAAAATAATTGTAATGACATTTCCAAACATGAAATAAAAATTTCAGTCATCTCCCAATAATTCAGTCAGTGATCGAGCTGGCTCAAACTCAAATTCGTTATCAGTTGAAGGATGCAGCAATCGTGGAAACGCTGATGAAAGTGGTCTGATTAATAAAGTGATTGGTTTGGTTGAAATTGCCAGTGAGCAATTCAAAAATGAGCGACAGGAACTATGGAGAGAAAGAAGTACAAAATCACATTTCAATGCCAAATTAAAGAATAAAAATGTTCGAAAAAATTTTCAGATGAAGTTCAATTGCTTCGTGAAAGTTTTCACAAAATAATCCAAGAAGAACGCGATTTACGATTGAAGCTTGAAAGGGAGACTCGGCGATGCTCGTTTTTTCAGAAAAGATACAGAATTATGCGTAGGCAGTATTTGTTGTCGAAATCTGATACGCGTCGTGAAAAGTCTGATTCAAAGGTTACTTAATTCCAACATTTCTTCTCGTGTTTGTTTGAGACAAACAAAAATCAATAAATCCATTTTATTTTTTTTATTTGAATAATTTACAAAAGTGACGTCACGTCATCAATATTTTCATCAAACAAAAATTTGATCAATTTTATTTATGATTTCTACTTTTTTCTAAACAATTTCTTGTAAATTTTTTGAAAGTATGGGGAAAAGGGGGAGGGGGTGTCTACAATTATTTGTTGAGAGTTTTTCCTCGAATCTTTTCGAGTTTTCAGCCAATTAAACAATGATTTCTGAAAATAATAATAATAATAATAATACACAAGAATCATCTTCATCAACAATGTCGACACACACTGCAATTGAACCAGTTGAAAATATTCCAATACGAAATAAATTGTATCGCTCCTATTTGAAAATCTACAAAGTTTTAACAAGCGAGGTTTGACTGCAAAAAAAAATCGGAAAAAAATTGAAGAAAAATGTTGGGGGTTTTTAGAAAATGTTTATTATTTATATAATTACACATTGGCTCATTGCATGCTCTTCACATATTTTATATTCATTAAAAGGTGTTACATTTTTAAAATTTTCAATTTAAATTTAAAAAATCTTTAAGAAAAAAGAAAAGGAAAAAATTCAGATTCTTCTTCTTTTGTTTCATTAATTTATTTTATTTCAATTTTGATGGCTCTTGTTGCAGTTGTATCAAAATTTAACCCATTTTTATTGCCACTCTTTGTTGTTACAGTAAAAATGGCTCAAAAAAAATTGATTTTTATCCAAAAAATTGTTTGGAAATTTCAGTTTTCATTTCAAATTGTCATAAATGTCTTTTTTGCCTTCTCATTAATGGACCATGACTCGGTGAAAAAAATGTGCTTTTCGAAAAAATCCTTACAACTTATTTGTGATCTTTTAAAATATGAAAATGATCCAAGAATTTTCATTTTCTTTTTTTTCTTTTTTTTCTTTTGTGTTTTAACACAATTTGCAATAGCTGAACAATCTGATCGAAATTTCATAACTGTTAGTTCAAGCATCATTTTTTCTTTTCTCATTAAATTTTTCTTCAAATAAATTTTGTTTTTTAGGCGCCACACGAAAGTCTCTTTTACTACCCCCCAAATTTATTAGCGGATCAACGAGAAATTCCAGCAGGTCCATTAAATGAAGATGAGCCTCCTCGATATTCGGTCAGGGTTTTTTGGTCTCAAGTGGAAGTAAACCAACAACAAAAGATTTTTCAGACGTTGGAAAGAGTGGCACCACAATCAACTTCTATGCGAACAGAAACATCTCCCCCTCGATACAGTTATTGGGAAAGAAATTTTGGAAAAATGAATGTAAAAAGCAACAAATTTAGGTTTTTAAAATTCTTTGAAATTGTTTAGAAAACGAACATTTTTCCAAATCCAAATAATTTGAGCAAAACAAATGGAGAAGGAATATGAAATTTGAGATAGAAATTATTGTTGGATCCAATAAAGATTTTTTTCTTTTGGTTTTCTGGAATTCTAATATAATTTTTCAAGAAAAAAAAACCAGGAAGAAAACAAAAATGTTATCTTCACATTAAATTTCCTTATTTGAGATTTGAAAAACCGGTTTTAAAAAATTGGAAAAAAAATGGCGAAACAACTGATTTGTGAACAAAATTCTTGAATCATTCGACCTTGAAAAAAAAACGAGGCGCAAAAAAATGTGTTTATTACAAGAATTTTTATCAAAAAACAGAAAAAATCTGGAAAAAAACGCGATGGCGAAAGTGTTTAAAAGAAAATTGATCGGCTGATGGATTTATCACTTTTGAAGTTTTCGACTGACGAGATGGAAGAAAGCATTTGTCGTAGAAACGCCTATCGATTTGTTGCCTATTCGGCTGTTTCATTTTCAGTCATTGCGGTTTTCTCGGTAAATTTCAGACAGTTTCGTCTGTTTTCTTGAAGTTGAAAATGAATTTATTTTTCAGATTTGTGTTTCAATTCCAATGGTTCATAATTATGTGAAGAATGTCAAGAATCAAATCAGTCATGACATCGCTTTCTGTAAACTTTCCGCAAAAGATATTTACTCAGAAGTGAATCAAATTCGATCCAACATGACTCGTCATAAGCGCCAGTATGATGTTACTTCATCAGGATATGGATCATCATCGAGTTATGGATCAGGTGGTGGACAGTGTCAAGGATGTTGCCTTCCAGGTTCGGCTGGACCTCAAGGAGCTCCAGGAAAACCAGGTCGTCCGGGTCGTCCAGGAGCTGCAGGACTTCCGGGGAATCCAGGAAGACCACCAGCACAACCATGTCATCCAATCACTCCACCTCCGTGTCGTCCATGTCCACAAGGACCACCAGGACCACCAGGATCACCAGGACCACAAGGAGATGCCGGAAGACCAGGAGCTCCAGGATATGGAGGTGGACAGGGATTGCCAGGACCACAAGGGCCAAAGGGACCTCGTGGACAACCAGGACAGCCAGGAAGACCAGGACAACCAGGACAGCCAGGAAGAGACGCACAATCCGAATCATCGCCGGGACAACCAGGAGCTCCAGGACCTCAAGGTCCACCAGGACCATCAGGAGGCCCAGGACAACCGGGAGGATCAGGAATTCCAGGAGCTCCAGGACCAAAAGGAGCCCCAGGACAACCAGGACAGCCTGGATCAAACGGAAATCCAGGATCCCCAGGACAACCAGGACAATCTGGAAACAATGGAGAACGGGGAATTTGTCCAAAATACTGCGCCATCGATGGTGGAGTTTTCTTCGAGGATGGAACCAGAAGAAAATAAGCATCGACGATGGAAGCTTCAAAATGCGTCGTTAAATCTGTTTTTTTTCCGAAAAAATCAATAAATTTTCTATCAGCAATTTTTTATTAAATAATTTTTTTTGGGAATAGAATTATCTTTTTACTGATTTTGAGGTGGAGATGGTTTAGGAACAATTTTCCCTCGATTAAAACTCGATTACAAGTTAGATTTGATGGTTGATAAACACAGTCAAAATTTTTTCATTTTTCTCATTTATTTTGAGGCTGAAAAAACCAAAATGCTTTAAGTTGTTCAAAGATCTTTAAATCACAATTACATGTCAGACCATAAAATGTTGGGGTCACGAAAAAAAAGGAAAAAAAGTAAAAATGGGAACTCAAATTTATTTTTATTAAAAATTAAAAATGGAAAATCGCACAAAAGAAAGTAAAAAAAATAGATTGTTTTTAACTTCAAATTAAAAATATTCGAATTATAAATTTCAGTGTCAAAATCCCATAAAAATGCGATTCGTCAAAATTTGGAAGATTTTCAGAAGTCGGGTTTTTTTCTTTCTTGAATTCCAAAAATTAAAAATTTGAAGAAAGTTAAATAATGTAAATGTTCATATTTATCCAACCGATTGTACGATGACTTCAAAAATGTGTCAATTTGAAGTATTTTTTTTTTAAATTTAAATTTAAACTTAAAAAAAATGCAGCATTTGATTACAAATTGCGGAAGCATTGATGTGGTTTGTAGAGTGAAAGCAACATCAGCCAATTATTTTTTTGTTTCTCGTAGCGTTTTTGTATTGAAAACAACTGAAACAATGAAATTAATCGTATTTTTCACTCAGCTTAAAATAAAGTTCCAGGAATTATTTTTTTACAGGTTCAACGTCATAATCATCCACTTAAAGAGCATCGAATAACGATCGAAGCTCTTCCATTGTTGGTTAATTTATCAACTTTTTATAATTCAGAAGTTTTGAATCAACTATTTCGTGGTTATGTTCGAACAAAAGATTATCGAATTCGTTATCATGTTCCACCAACATGGAATAATTATGCGATGGAATTTAACAAGCCAAGAAATATGGCTGAGTATCCACAAATTATTAAAATTTCAAAAGAAGCTGGAATAAAAATGATGGCAAACAACACAGAAATGACAATAAACGAGTTGAATGTTTTGGAAATGACATTATCGGATGATGTCGAATGAATTTTTTATTTCGAATAAAAACAAAATTTTTAACAAAAATTTTATTTCTTTAAAAAAATTCATCAAAATTGATTTTTTGTTGAAGTAACTGGCAAGAAAGTTGTGGTTTTTTCTGTCAAATTTAAAACTTCGGGATTCTTTTCGATTATTCCACCAATAATTGGAAGTTTTTCTGGATTTTGTTTGTTTTCTTTTATTTCTTCGATATTTTTCTTCAATTTTTCTATTTCATGCTCATCAATAATTGGGGCCTCAATCGATGTTTCATTTAATGGAACATTGGTGCCCGTTTCTTCATCACGAAATTCTCAAATAATTCAGCTTTTCAAAAAAATAATCGGCAAATTACAGCTCGAATTTACCTGTCGCATGATGTTGAGGATTCATTGAACTGCCAAGAGGAGAAGAGTAACAAAAAATAAAAAGAGAAATATTGAGGAGAATCAAAGTTGTTTGACTCATTTTCTAAACTCTTCAGTGGAAAAAATGAAAAACTCGATTTCCTTTTATACTTTTTTCAGAATTTAATCATAAACTCCGCCTAATTTTTCTCATTTTTTGTGACAACAAACCAAATTTATTCAGATTAGTTTAGCAATGAAAAAAACGAAGAGAAGAAAAATCAATGAAATATTTAAACAAAAAGAGTTTTCATTTTTTTCCATTGAAACCGGAATTATGGTGGTTACGGTAGTTTTGATTGGTTGATTAGTGGTAGTGGTACTAACAGGAGAAACACTTGGCGTATCAATTATAGCCGGACCAAAATCTGTAGTTTTATTTATTCAAATTTAATTAGATTTTTTTCAAATTTTGAAAAAATAAATCTAAAAAATTGTTTTTCTTATTTTATAAAATACTTTAATAAATTACCTGATAAAGCGCATTGGAATAAAAGAGAGACAATCAAGAAATATGCCATCGGGAAAGAAAGAGAAAACCCTGTTAAAACGACGATAACATTTATAGATTTCAATAATTAAAAATATGGTCTGTTTCAGCATTTTTTAATTTCCTGAAAATAAAGGAAATTGATATTCGATAAAAGCTCCTCTACATTTTTATATTTTCTCACACAGAATGTTTTTTTTACTTTTTTGTTTCTCATTTTTTCCTCTTCTTTTTTTCGTTGAGCGTGAGAAATTGCTTTTACTTATGACTGAAAATTATTTTCATGTTGATTGTTCAATTTTTTGTTAGAAAGAACAAAATTAGATAGACTAATAACGCGCAAATAATGTACTACACTGACGCGTTTAATGTAATAATTGTATTGACGTTTTTTTAGATAGGTTACATACTTCGAATAAAAATGTAAAATACATTTTTTTTGTGAATTTTCAGCTAAATAAAAATTTTTTTTTCAGATGTCTCAAAATGTAGAAGAAGTTTCGACATCAATTGTAAAAAGGAGAGATGAAAAAACGGAAAACATTGAAAGTGTAAATAATGAAAAAGTAGAAAACTTCCCAGAAGAAAACGAAGATGAATATGAAGTATTTGAAACCACAGAAGAAGAATATTCTTCAGCCATTGTTTTTACCGACGAAGAAAAATCAATAATATCCCAGGCACACAAAAACAAGTTTTTAAAAAAATTTTACGCTGCTTTAAAAGTACCTGATATTCTTGACGATCTTCGAAAGTTTGTAGAAAACAAAGAGGTTTTGAAACAAGATCAAGCAGAAGTTCAACAATTAGTCGCTATCAAAGTGGCCGAAGAAAAAGCGAAAAAAAAGCTAGAAAAAATAAAAAAAGAAGATGCAGTCGAAAATGAACCAACAAAAAGTCTTGCAAATGCAATAAAAAATATTGTTGGAATAGATTTAGCTGGAGTTTTGAAAAACAACGATGAAACTTCAAAAGTTGCGTCGCTTAATGTAATTCCAGTTATCAACGGTTTTGAATCAACTCTATTAACAAAACTGGTAAGAGCTCAAACATTATAAAATATTTTTTCAACATTTTCAGCCACAAGTTGCTCCAATAGAACCAGGGATTTCTTTAAATAAAGAGTATCCCATTAATCATAATCATCAATCAGCCTTTTCCTCAACAAATGTTACATTTAATTCTGCTCCATATCAGACAGTTCAACCAGTCGTAAAATTAAAAATGGTGACAGAACGAAAAAAAAGTTTTATTCGGCCAGTTCCAAATTTATCCACAACAACAATGTAAGAATTCAAATTATTTTCATTTAAATTTTTTTTAATTTTTAGAAAACGTCCTGCTGAAGTTCCACCAATTCCAGATATACTTCTCCCAACGTAGGAATTTGTTTAATTTCATTTGAAAAAAATTTCAGAGTTTCAGACAGTTTCGCAAAAATGTCAACAACTTAATAGAGCCTGGAACTAGTATATTTAACTCTCATTTAAAAAATAATTTTAATAAGTTTCAGAAAGATGGACCTTAAGATTAGCCGGAGCTCGACCAAGAAAATTTTCGTTGGAAAAAAATAAACTTGAAGTAAAACAAGAACAAAAAAATTTAAAACTTCCATCATTTAAAGAAGTAACATTTTTTTTAAATATTTCATGAACCATTGTTTTCTTTTTCTTAAGAGAATCGAATTTGCCAATAATCAGCTACCAGAAGGAGTTCCGTCTATATCATCAAATATTTTGAGCTTTAGAAAATCAGCTTCAGAACCGTCTTCATCGTTAATTGATGGAAATCAAGCAGTTAATGGTTTGCACAAGAATTCACCACTTTCGGTTAAACGATATCATGCAAAGTTGTTAGCCAAAGAAACCGGAATGTCACTTGAAGAAGCGATGATAGAAGTAAAAAATTAATTTAAAAGAAATACAAAAAATTTTTCAGATAGAGGATCAGTGTAGAGAATTCGGGCCAGCTTCAACCACTATGACTAACAACGTGAGTGAACTCAATATGAATAGTAGAGGAATTCCAGGAATTGATAGACCACGTAAGACAAATGATTTTTCCTAAATTCGTTTAATAATTTCAGCTCGTGGTTCAAAGTTTTCAAATTTTAATGCACTTAAATTAAAACCGAAAAAAAGAGGAGGAGTTAAAGAAAGAGAAAAACGACGTAGAAGTAATTTTAGTTAATAAAAAACTTTAATATGCATTTAAATCATCCAGGAGCTGAAGTTGAGCATATGAATAAAGAATCATCGTTTGTTAAACAAGGAAAGGTCCATGGGGAATACCAACCAAAGGCAAAATATTCTCGAAATGATTATTAGTACAGTGTTTCAAATTTAAAATTAATACTTTAATTATTAATTTGGTTTATTTTTCATTTGTTTTAGTAAGGACGACAATGCTTTCCAAGAGTCTAAAAAATATGAAAGTTATTATGGTACAACAAACACATCCGAAGAATATGTGCAAGGTTATAAAAACTATAGTGAAGAACAATATGATGCGAACTATGATTATTATCAAGGACAAGATGTGGGTACCCATAACTATAATGAAGAATATTATTTTAAAAAGTGAAACATTTAAATGTTAAATATTTATAATTGTAATTTTTTACAGTTCTTATCAGGAACCATATTCTTCTGGAGGTGGTGAAATAGAAAAAGAAATTCCTTGTCGAAGAATATAAATATTAAGTTTGATTTTCTCTCTTTTTCCATTTTCTTTATTTTCTGATTGCAAATGTATTTATAAAATATATTAATATTCATATTCCTGTTATCATTAAAAATCTAGGTCATCACATATCGGAGATGGGATATTTAGATTATTGAAGGATATTTTAATAACAGGTCTCTTCTAAGAAATGGGCGGGGCTAACAAGGCTGTATAAATAAGAAAAATACGACCATTTTCTTTATACTCTTGACAAATTTGAGTTCTTTTTTTTTGTTTAAAAAATGAGCTCATCAGCAGGCTATGCAGCATGTGCTCTTGGAGCCTTTTCAATTGTTATGTGTATGATAGCAGTGCCAACTGTTTTGCTCCAAGTCGATGAGATTCGCGTCGAATTGGCAACCGAAATGGAATCATGGAAAATTAAATCTGATTCGATTTATCAGGATATGAAAATTGTTGGTGGAAACCGTCAGCGTCGTCAATCTTATGGGGGATATGGTGGATACGGTAGTGGAGCATCTCAACCACAACAACCACAACAAAACTTCCCTGGAGGCGGTCCACAACAACCACCAAGGTTCCCAGGAGGTGGGGCATCAAATCCACCAACCTTACCAGGAGTTATCGGTGTTCCACCACCAGTTAGTGGAAGTCCAATCAATCCAGATGGAAGCCCATCAGGTAAGAAAATATTTAAAAATTTCTTAAATTTTTTTTCCAAATTTGTTTCAGCTGGTCCAAGTGATAAATGCAATTGCAATACCGAAAATAGTTGCCCAGCTGGACCACCAGGACCAAAAGGAGTTCCAGGACATGATGGACCAGATGGAATTCCAGGAGTTCCAGGTATTGATGGACAAGATGCTGACGATTCAAAAGCTCAAACTCAACAATATGATGGTTGCTTCACCTGTCCATCTGGACAACAAGGACCACCAGGACCACCAGGAAAACCAGGAGCTCGTGGAATGCGTGGAGCCCGTGGACAAGCCGCTATGCCAGGAAGAGACGGATCCCCAGGAATGCCAGGATCATTGGGACCAGTCGGTCCACCAGGAGCAGCTGGAGAAGAGGGACCAACAGGAGAACCAGGAGCTGATGTTGAGCACCAAATCGGTTTACCTGGACCAAAGGGAACACCGGGAGCCCCAGGCGAACAAGGAGACCAAGGAGAGCAAGGAGATCGTGGAGCTACCGGAATTGCTGGACCACCAGGAGAAAGAGGACCACAGGGAGAGAAAGGAGACGATGGACCAAATGGGTTGGCCGGATCACCAGGAGAGGAAGGAGAACCAGGACAAGATGCTCAATACTGTCCATGTCCACAAAGAAACTCGAACAGCGCTGTTGTCGGAAATCAAGGATATCGTCAATAAAATTCTCAAAATTTATTGCATTTTTTGCATTTTCGTTAATAAATTTTTATAAAAGTTCAAATAAAAATTTGGATTGCAAAAAAGGTTTTAAAATAAAATAGTTTTTGAGACATTTAATTTTCATTACGCATACTGTACTTCGAAAACTGTGCAAAATCTCGTCACGTCCGCATTGAGCAAGAAACGGGCAGAAAATTTTAGTGATAACTTTGATTTTCCTATTTTACCTGTTTTTTTGTTTTTATTAAAAGTTTAGTGAATTTATTTAATAGTATTGATTTTATTTAGATGAGAACAAGCCTGATTTTGAATTCTTCTGCTGTAGCAAAAGCTAGAAATCAAACTAATAATTTAAAAACTAAGGTTCGTATTCAATAAAAATGTATTTTCATTATTAGTTTTGTTTTTTTCAGTTACAAAATGGTCTTACGCTTATTGCACAAGATAACCATAAACCAATTAGTCAATTGGTATTAAATGTTCAGAAATTACACTTTTAAAATGTTTTATACAGGTCCTCGCTTTCCGCGCTGGTTCTCGATTCCAATCAACTTCGCAAAGCGGTCTCGTTCATTATATTCGAAATTTTGTGGGACGGGATGTTCAATCATATCCAGGTCTTCAGCTTGTTTGGTCTTCTGCGGCAAGCGGTGGAGTGTTGGTATATAATAAAAAAAATTAATTAAATGTATAGGATTGTATTTTTTAGAATTCATTTTCTACTCGCGATATTTTTGGAGTTCAGTTAACTGTTCCACGAGACTATTCCGCGTATGCTTTATCGATTTTGGGTCAAGTCGCCGGTCTTTGATTAATTTGAAAAGCCGTGTTTTTTTATTTTTCTGAATTTCAGCCAAACCAGCCTTTAAACCATGGGAGTTCGAAGATGTTGAACCAACAATTCAAGCTGATTTAGCATACAAAAACGTTTATAATGTTGTTTTTGAAGATATTCATCGCGCTGCATATCGTAATGGTTCACTAGGAAATTCAATTTACGCGGCAAAACGTGATATTGGAAACTACAAATATGAAGACCTCAACAATTTTGCCAGCAAACACTTTGTCAGTGGAAATGGTGTTATTGTTGGAATCAATGTCGATCCTGAAAGTTTGAAAAATTACGCAGAAGGTTCGGGAGTAATCAACGACGGAACATCTATCAGCACAGTACCATCACCATACAAAGGAGGCGATTTTAGACGAGATGGGGCATTGAAAGATGCGCATTTAATAATTGCTGGATCTGGAGCTTCGTTGAAAAACGTAAAAGATTTAGCAATTCAAGCGGTTCTTTTAGCTTGCATCGGAAAAGTTTCACCCTTAAAGTAAACTTAAATATAGTATAAAATGTTATTTAAAATAAACTAAAATTTTAGGTTTGCTTCTCTTCCTGGTTCCAAGTCTCTTCTTGGGAAGCTTCCAAATAATTGTTTTGGCAGTGCATTTCAATCTGTTCATGAAGACGCAGGACTTGTTGGAGCATATATTCTGTCTTCATCGCAAAATGCGGATACCGCTGTGCGTTCAACTGTCGCTGCACTGCGAGCTCCCAAAATTGAGAATTTGGAAGGCAAGATTTTTAATTTTTGTTGTAAAATATATTTATACCAGAAGCCAAATGAAATTAAAACAATTTTAAATTATTTCAGCCGCCAAACGTCAAGCCGTTAATGAAATTCTTTTTTCTATTGAACATGATAAAGTGTTCTCTATAGAGACAGCAGCTGTAGCACTTGGAAATGGTCCAGAGCTGGAGCTTCTAATATCTGAAATTGGAAAAGTATCCGCTCAAGATGTTCAAAGATTCGCGGAAAAGGCGTTCTCGAAACTCTCCATCGCTTCCTATGGAAATATTAAAAACGTTCCATATTCAGATGAGCTCTGAGAATTTTCCGTTTTTAGTTGAAGTTTAAAATACGAGATAAATTTTATGTTTAAAATTCTAAGAGAAACACAGAATGAGTGAAAACACCAACTAACTAAACATAAAAATCGTTAGCTTTTTTGTACAGCGAAATTTACAAAACTTAAAAAGATAATTGAAATTCTTCGGGAAAAACAGAATTACAGTATTACCGGGTTCCATCTGAAAAATGTGGTTAATTGTGAGACAGAAATGTAACCCCTAATCGAAAGAAAAAAACAAATAACTTTTTGTTATTTTGTATTTTGGATACAGGTGAAATGTACATATTCTAAAGAAATTCGCTTCTGCTGAGCAATAAGCAAAAAACAGAAGAATGGCGGATTACATTATATAGAAAGATTTTAAAGAATGAACTGAATAAATTAGAAACAGAAAGTTTTAAATAAGGCTTAAAAATGTCCTAGAAATAACCCAGTGAAACCAAGCGGGAAGATAAACAAGTCTAAGTTAAAAAGTATGTTTTTTTTTAATTATTAAAAACAACCCGATGAGGAATGGTTCAGTAAACGACAAATAAGTTATAAAATTTTATGAGTCGGTTTCCATTGCTTCTTCTTCGTCGTGTCTTTCAATTATCGGATCAAGGCGTTCTTGTGTTTTTCTATAATATATTGATTTTCATTTTTTACTGATGTAAAAAGCGAAACCTTTGCTCAATATCTTTCATATTTTGCAAAACAGTTCGAGCAAGTGTTCGGATCTCGTCTGTTGTTTGAGGATTCGTAACTAATTCTTCTAACAAAGGAAGACCACCTTCGTCTCTAACGTAGGCGCAATATCTGTAATTTTAAGTTAAAGTCGGAAAAGTTGTAATTTTCAATTTGAAGCTCTACTTTTCTCCATCTGTAGTTGTTAAATTTGCAAGTGCCCACACTGCCCAGTGTTGACTCGCATAAGCATGATAAAGCGGCAAAAGTCGGAGAATTGGGCGGAATGATCGATAATTGATAAATCGACGAGTCGCAAGTTTCCATCCAACTGTTGCCTAAAGCTACCAATTCGAATTATTTTTTCAAATGTATAGTAGTTTACCTTAACAATACTTTCCATGACTTCATCTCTTGAAACTGTCAATTTTTTCCATACTTCTTCTCCGTCACTAACCATATGAGCGAGTACTCCAGCCGAATTATAACTAATTTCAATTGAATCTTCTTGAGTTTCAAGCAAGTCGCTAAAAATATTGTTAGTAATTTTTCGTTAATTCATTTCTTTGATTGATTGCTTTTTACCAAAATATTCGAACATAATCGTCATTCATTAGTTGATATCGAAGTTCATCAACTTCTGCGATATTACCTATTAAACCCATCATATTTCGAACCAATTCTCTGAAATTTTTAAAACGTAATAAATTAATTAAAATTTGTTTACCTTTCCGTTTTAAAAGCTGTGTAACATTTTTGAAAAAGATCTAAACCATGCGCAGAAAGAAATCTTTCACAATTTACTGGAGTTTCATCTGAATTGTTTTTGTTGAATTTCATTCACTTCAATAAATAATACCAGTGATATTCCATAAAAAACTCCAGCCAACTTCCATTACATCATCGCACACATTTCCGGTGTGTTTTCTATTAATTTGATCGAGAATCATTTCGATTGCTCCGTAACTTCCAACTTGAACTTTTTGGTCTCCTTCCACATGACAAGCCATTGAATTTAATAAGAAGACCACTATTCTTTGTGTCAAATTGTCAGCGTTGTGATGTTGCAGAACACGAACTAATAAAACGGCTAATCTGCTAAAAAAATATTGTCAAATTTTAATAACTTTTAATACTTGAAAACTAAACCTATAATCAAACAATATGTCTTGTGGTATTTCAAATTGACATAAAGAGAGACAACAATTTCGGACCATTACTTGTTCGTCCATATGAACTTCCATACCACTTAAAAGTGCACTAACCACTCGCTTTTTAGTGTCTCGATTCATTTCAACCTATAATTTAAGTAGTTGTTTAAAAAAAATTATCAATTTTAATTTACTTTTCGAATTATGTAAAACAAGCTTGCAGATCCTGCTATTTGAAGAGTGCTATCCAATAAATGTTTTTGCATCGCATCCAAAACTAAATGTAGCGCTTCTGTATGCCTGACTAATGGCGCGCTGTTTCCAAATCGATACAATTGATAACTTTCATTTAGAACTGATTGTAGAAGCCCGGCACGTTCTTTATACATGTGCAATGCAGTAATCACTTGATCTTCGTTTGCATCTCCCGAAATTGTTTCAGCCGGAATTTCCAAAAAATGGCTGGCATTGTCGCAGCTAAATAAACCAAGAAACTTGAGCGGCTTTTCCAGAGATTGTAATCCAACAATATCTGATCGAATCCCTCGATCTGTGGTTTTTGGTGGCCAATCATTTGCACATGGCTGAGCGGCTAAATTCGTAGATGAAATATCCAAATGTGTAAGGTGAACTAATTCCGTAATTATTTGATTTAATGTTGTAACCGGTTTTGGATAAATTGCTGTTTCTCGTTGAGATTGGGAAATATCTAAGTATCTGAAAATATAATGGGTTGAAATTGGATAATTAAAGTATTTTTTCACCTTAATTCAGTCATCTGTAGTAATGAAGGAATTGCATGATATAGATCAGGAACATCAAATAAGATAAGGTGTGTTAGAGTTTGAGCTAACGGATTTAAACATCGTAAATCATCCACTTTAATCCAATATGAAAGATCCAATAATACTAAATTTGTTAATGGGGCGAAGACTTTGACTAGTAATTCGTTGGCTGGTTCTTCTTCCTCTTCAAGTAATCCTCTTTTCGTTCGAGGTAAAGCTAAACGTCTTAAATTTCGACAACGTGATGTAAAAACTGGAATTTCTATTTCTGCTTCGAAATCTTCTGATTGTGATGGTTGTGGACTTGATACAGATGATCGAAGTCTGAAAAATTGTTTGTAAGCATTTAAACAATTTATTTATTTTATTTTATAAAACTTACTGATCTCCGAGAATGTGATGTTTATCAATTGCCAAATCAATTCCCGCTAAAAATTTAAAACTTTCATTACATTTCAAAAAAGAATTAACTTACGAGAAGCTTCAACTAATGCATCTTCTCCTAACATTAATATGTTCCGAAACTCCATGGGTGCCATTCCGTTTTTTCTGAAAAAGAAAACGAAATTTTATTTTAAATTTTTGTTTTTCAACCTTCTAGGTCGTGGTTTCGATAGTAATTCCACTGAAGTGAGCTTCACTGATCTTAAACATTTTAATTGTACATTTCTTGCATCCAAAAACGCATTTGTTTCATCCGAGATGCCTTGAACGTTTGTTAAATCTAATTCTACTAATTTTTCTTGGTGAGCTTCTAAAAGATCGGCTAACAATTCATCTTTTATCTGAATTTATAGTTAATTCTTTAAACTTGAATTTTGAGTCTTACATAGGCGCCTGTCAAATTTAATTTTGACAACGGAAATCGTTTAGCGTCTTTAAAAAGGCTCAAATTTTCGCAAACTTTTTGAACATGAATTTTCTTCAATTCTTCAACTCTTTCGTCATTCCAATCTTCTTCGATTGCATCTTGATGGTTTCTCTGAAACGAATTTATTTTTGAATTATTTTTACTTTGAATATTTCTTACTGTTTGGTTAGACCATTGATTTTGAAGACGATCTAGAAGAGCATGACTAACTGGTTCAGGAAAATGAATGTTTTTCTCCTAAAAGGAAGTGTTAAATATTGAAATGAAAAATACTTTCTTTTTTTTTTTACATATTTCAGCGTGTCTGGATTTATTGATTGCGACGCAATGTTCAACAAGGACGGGGCTTCCAAAGGAACATCCGAGGAATGAGTCATATTTTAACAACCAATATATACTGAAACAAAAAATTATTTATAGGATTTTTTATTGAAACAAAATAAGTTACGAGGTCAATGAAAAATTTGATAAGATGGACATACGGATAAAGGGCAACAAATTAATTCTAAACTTCTCTGTAGTTCTGTACTTTTACATATTTTTTTTTGATAAAGATAACGTGAAATAAGGTCATCATAATAAATATAATTTTTATGAGAAACTACTTGAGAAAGCAGAATTATTATCAACAAAAAACGGTTTCGATTTACGATTAAAAATACAAGTGAACAATTGAGCAGTTAGATACTTCAAATTTGAAGCTCCTTTTAATTTAAAAAAAATTGTTTTTTTTTCTAAACAATATAAAAACTAATCACATGATAGTTGTTTAAAATTTGATAAAAATTAATGTTTAATCGATATTTAAAGTTTAAAGTTTCAAATCATTGAGACAACAATCTTAGAAAGCTTAAGAAAAATTTAAATTATTAATACTTTAATTAGAGAATGATAAAAAAGAAATTAACGAATTGTTAGACTTCATTTAATAAAAACGTGGAAATAATTTGATCAAAAAATTGACATTTTCTCTTTTTTTTTGCTCTAAACTGTTGTTGAGCCAAAAAAAATATTTTAAAACTTCGGCGGATCTTCCAGATAAGTGATAATTTTTTTTATAAATAAAAGAAGCCAAATGCATAGCATTTATGGTATTTATAAAAGATTTATTGAAAACTTTTAAATTCTTCTTTTTTTTTTGGATTAGCTTTAAACTATTTCTTTTTTATTTTCAATAAATGTTAAGAATGTTTAATGGTTTTTTAATGAGAAAATATCGATTAAGTTATTTTTGAAGTTTTGAATTTTTCAATTAAAAAAATTTAAACGGGGCGAATCTTGGAGAAAAATAGGTAACGATAAATTTACACAAAACTTAAAATTTAAAAAAATGATGAGAAGGAAAGGAAGAAAACGTTATTTCAAAGAAAAAGCAAGCTTTTGAACGGGGATCTAAGTGAGTTGGAAAACTTTTTTAAATAAAATGTATTTTTTAAAAGGGGAAAAAAGCATTAAAACCGAAAATTAAAAATAAATTGTAGGAAAAAATTGTCTCGAAAAATCGATTCAATACTGGCAGCACAGACACATAAAACGCAGATACTGGGCATACCAAAAGAATAGTGCAAAAGAGTGAGAAACATTGACGACTAGAGGAATAATGAGAAAGTGTGCACTATCTGACGGAAACGAAGAGACAACTCAGTTGTGGTCGAAGAGAGACTGTGTGAGATGAAAGAGGCGAAAAAGATATTCATTTAAACAGCCAAAACTTCCTCGTGGTTTTCTCGACTTTCGTCCCGTTTTTTTTTGTTCTTTTTGGTTTTTTTTATCTTCTGTTTGAGTAGGTTTATAAATAAAATTGAACGAGTTGTACCGTGTTTTTATCCTTGATATCTGATAATTAAATTGAACAGAAACTTGTTTCAGGGTCTGTTTAAAGTGATTTGTGATCAGAATTGCGAAAAATTTGAAATCTTTGAAATCCAGCATAAAAGTTTGACAAATTTAATTTTAAAAAATTCATCAAAAAGTGAAAATTAAAAAAACCACACTTTTTCGAGAAAATATCGTAAAATGAAAAGAACTGTGCGCTTTTCCTTAATGTCCGGTATAAAACTGGACACCTCCCATACAGATAAAACGACAAAGGTTAGTTTAAACAGGACAAACATACAATTCAAACTGTCGAAATAAACCTAAACCTAAAAAAAAAAAGAAGATAATTTTTCAAAAAATATCATGAAAATAATTTGAAAAATTGTTTAAATTAAACAAAAATTAATTAATTTTTCAGAGTTTTGAAGGGAACTTGAAATAATCGAAATATAAATGACTTGTGTAAATAAAATGAGAATATATAATGAAAATAGAAAAAAAAGAACCAGAAATTGAGATAGCCATGGCGATACATATAGAATGATGAAATTTTATAGATACATCAGACGAATGGCATGAACAGGTTCTAGGATCTTTCGTTTATTATTTTCTGTTCATTGTTGAACATCTGGATTCTCTTTTTTATAATGAATTTTTAATGATCTAATGTTTCCATTTTCCACTAAACTTTATCAATTCTTTGACTCTAAATATTTGTCGTGACGAGACCTATTCGAGTACTGACATGACTTTTTTCATTAATCAAGTTTTAGAGAAAATGAGTAAACTTTGAATCCGACTAGTCCAATAATTTCTTCAATAACGATAGAATATTTTCAAGTGTTTTGTTTTTTCCATACTCGATTTATCAACAAACTCCTTGCTTAATTTTTTTCGACAATAAATATTTTGATTTGAAAAAAAAATTCGAAAAGTGTATCCATACATATTTATGTCGTTTTTTATTTTCACTATGGAAACTGAAATAAATCGAGTAGGCAACAAATCTGAATTCTTCATTCGACTAAGCTTCTTCGATTTTTTTTAGTATTTCTAGAAAATGATTTCGATTACAACGACAGAAGATGATTTGCGACCACATTTGAGAAAACCGAGTAAGCGAAACAATTTTGACATTAAAAAAATGAAAAAAATATTCTTAAATTCAGAAAAGTCAAAAAAAAATTCTAGTATTGATGAGCTTGCTGAAAAATATGAAAACCGTGAAGCATTAAAAATAGAAACTTTGAAAAAAATTGAAAAAGAGAAGAATGAAAAACGTGCAGCCGAAATCAGCAACGAAATCGCTCAAATTTCAGAAAATGATGGAGGTTTTGGAAGAAGCTCGGACAAAATAATTAAGGTTTTTTAATAAATGCAATACGTTTTGACAATGGATATCATTACTCCAGACACCTTCGATCAATAAACATCGACGTTATAATGATTTACGTTATTTCAATTGGTCACCACGTGAACTTGAAACAATTGTTACGGTCCCAATTCCTTCAATTCAGAACGGATCGATTAATGATTGTTGTGAATTGTGCACTTTGGCTCACCAACATCCAATGAAGAGCGATGCATGTGTTCAAGTTGATCAATTTTTGAAACAAAATCGATAAAACCCTTATTAAAATTAAAATAAAGTACACATAGGTTTAAATACAAATACACGAAAATTCAGAGATTGAGAAAAAAAGACACGTAAAATGATACAACTTGATGCATTTTGAAAGAATCAAAATACAGTAAGAAGACGTGAGAAAAAAAAACTAATACAATTGAGCTAGTTTTCAAGTAGACTGTTGCAGTTAGTGGAATGAAATTAACTTGGGCAGAAAAAAATGAACATAATTTTACGTACAAATCACATTAAATCTGATTTCGCATCATCTTCCGTTTCACTTGATGACCCAAAAACACTTCCAGGCGTTTGAATTCCACTTTTTCCAGTGTGCAAAGATCGTTCAAGGTGTATTTGTTCGCTAATAGTTTCAAGATTTTTCATTGATGTGCTGTAGCATTTTTTTTGTCGTTGAATCTGAAACAACGGGCTCATTGTATGTAAATAAATAAATAAATCTTGAAAAAATTAGTCAGAGGAAACGAAAATTGTTTTTTTTACGGACTGAATTGGTTTTTTTGTTACCTCCGTTTCTAAAAATCCAATTAATTCAAGTTGGGAGTTTAAAACTCGTGTCGTTGACTCTTTTCTATCGTAGTAGTTTTTTGATTTTCGAATCGAAGATCTAAAAAAATTGTAACAAACAGAATATTTTTTGGATATCATATTTTTACCCAAATTCATTTATCATTTTTTTCATGTTTTGCTCATTGGATATTAGTTCTTTTATTTTCAGAGCATGTATTTTTTCTGCTTGAAGACATTCTTCATCTGCTTCTTTGACTAATTCAAGTTGTTGCTCAATAACATCGATATATTGCGATTCAACTTCTGTGTCTTGATTCCGATGCAGAGATTCATGTAGCACATTTAACTGTTCTTTTGTCATTGTCGCAATCGATTTTTTTCTTTCAAAAACTTCTGCCGCTTTTTGAGCGTTTTTTCGTAATTCTTTTTCCTAATATAAATATATAAATGTATGTATTAATTTTTAAAATCAGTTATTTGATTTACTTTTGATTTTAAATCAAAAAATGGTCGAGATTTTGATATATGCCTACCCAATTTTCTTGAAAGTGCTATTTGTTCTTTATTAAATGATTCCTGTGTTTCTCTAAAAAATTGATTTTTAGCATATTTTTTGTGATTTTCTTGCATAGAATTTCTTACTTACCTGAATTGTTTTCGGACAATGTCTAATTTTAATTCATAAGAATTAATATCGTCTGTTGCATTGTTAAGATTTTCTAATTGCTTTCTGATTGAAGAAACTATTTCTTGATCGTTTTCAAATTCTCCTGCTTCTGAATCCATTGTTAAAAGCTAAAAAAAATTAAATTTTTAAAAATATTTAAAGTCAAGAAAAAATGTACGGTAGCTACGCTTTGTTTCGTGAGGTGTTTGCGTATATGGTTTATTTGAAAAGCGGATTTTTAAATTTTTTGGAAAAAAAAATTAGAAACTGAATTTTAAAATTGAAGAAGAAACTCATAACGAAAGAAAAATGAAGTAAAAATACATCAATCAGACGTCAGCACTTTACACAAAACAATTTTCTCGTTTTTTTTTATTTTGAACTCATTTTTTGTGAAAAATATCCTTTCATCATCCTCTGTTATTTCTTTCCGATTTATTTTCTAACCTCATTTGAAATTTCATACTCATCATCATGTTAACCAAATCATATTGGTCACCTCATTGGTTTTTAGTAAGCACCGCCCACCAAAATTTACATAGAGAGAGAGAGAGAGAGAGAGAAAGGAAGAAGACATCAAATTAAAATGCAAGAGATGAAGCTTCAGCAGCAGTTCGCCCATCTGCCACCCCTACCACCACCACCACCATTCTTTCTCTTTGTTGAATTCCATTTTTTTCTTTTCTCAACACCAAACAATTATTCTTTCTTTTCTCACTGTCAGCTTTTTCAATGGTAAAAGGCGATTAAACTGTCGGACCATCAATAAATCAAAATTTAAAGGAACTTTCTTTTCTTTTTTTAAATTTCTCTTTATCTGATTTTAACCATATGGTTGCCACATGCTAATTTTTTTAAAAACTCTTAATTATAGTTGTAGTTTTTTTTGTTTTTTCATTCTGAGATCCTAATGAGATACATTTCTGTGTGAAATTCAAAATATTTTCCTTTCCTTTTATTCATTTCAAGTGGTTTGACACATTAAAAAAAAGGCAGCTTCAACCACATTTTCCAAGTCAAAGAAATACACGTAAATGTTATTAAATAAATTGACTTATTCATGTCACAATATTTATAACTTTTCTCTTAAATTCAAATCCTATCTTCATTTTGACTTCTACGTACGTAGAAAGGTAAACCAAAATAAACTTGAAGAGCACATGAATATATTTATACATTTTCTGGTTATAAATAAAAAGTTATTTAAATTCTATTTTTATTCTTTCTTTTTTTTTAAATTTCAAGATTTTTAAAAATTATTTTCAATTTTTCATACCTAAAAAGTTTGTGTTTCTTTTCTTTAAAGGGAGTTTGTTTTTTTATTTCTAAATTAAAGTTCCTTTAATATATTTATTTATCGAGAATTTTCTTTCATTATGACTTTAATTGCTTCTCACAGCAGACCAAATTTGAAAATGAATTGGATTACGTTTTGAATAAAATGAGTTCGTTTTGTTTTGTTTTTTTTCTTTCTAATTATTTCCAACGTTATTATGTTTCTCTCTCAAATTATGCTCTGACAACACACAGAAAGCAAGTAAATGCAATGAATAATTGAGCGAAGTAAAACATTTTTGTTGTTTTTTTTTAAAATTTTTTTTATATTTTTTACCATTTCTTAGTGTCTTTGACGTTGACATTTTTTTGATTTCAATTAAATTAAAAATTTAAGAAAAAACTTGGAAGTTTTGTTAGAAAACTTTACGACGGCGAAGAAAATGGTTTTAAGTTTATTTTTGTTGTTCATTAGGTTTAGGATAATTAAGCGAGGCTTGACTATAAAAAGTTTAGGCCAATTTTAACATTTTTATTTGAAATTTCATTTCCAGCTTATTTTACTCAATTTAAAACTTTTTTTTATCTCAAAATTATTTGATCTATTTTTTGTGTTCCAAATTGTTATTTTAAAAACTTGAAATGAAAGTTGGAAAATGGGGGGAAAAAACAGGAAAAATGTGTAACAAATTGAGTTAGGCTGTTTATTTTCTTATTTTGCTTCTCAAAAAAAGGTACACGTTACTTGAACATTGAAATAACGTTTTGAGAGTTCCATTTTTTCCACCATTTTCGCGCGCGCACGAAACACTCACACACACGCTCACACTCATGCACACTCACACTGACACTCACACGTGCTATTGTTCACTTTATTCGTTCATTTGGGATGGGGGTCTATTCAAACGTTTTTTTTTTTTCAATTTTGTTTAACTCGGATTTTTAAAATTTTATTCACCAAACAATTCTGATCCACTTTTTTTTTCAAATAAAAAACTAGGAAAATTATTTTATCGATGATTGTTTGAGCAAAAACCAAAATTATTGAGGAGAAATGGTTGCATCTGTCTTGCTTTTTTTCTTCTTTTCAATTTCTTCTTTCCTAATCATCATCATTTTACCAAGTCTGGTGTGAATGAGCGCAAAACGAATAGACGAGAGATAAAAAGAGAATGAAGATCGTTTCATGTAATCGAAGAAGAAGAAGAAGAAGAAGAAAAAAAGACTCAACGGGAATTCATTCTGGAGTAGTATAAATTGGATTTAGTTCAGTATAAATATGTATCTTTCCTATCTTCAATGTGTGTTTTTGTCCTTGTCAATTTTCACGCTTTTCTTTCTTTTCTTTCCTTTTTTCACCCACTGCATCATTTTCTTCTTCCTCTTTTCTTTTTTTTTGTATTGTACAAATCCTTTGACTATTTTGAAGGAAAGAAGAGCCAAAAAGGCCATTCAGAATATTTTGTCACAATGAGAGTTTTTGACTTTTTTTCTTTTCCTCTCCACTATTTGTTGTCGTTAATGATATTTTTCTCATCCATTTCTTTTAATATTTTCATTTTTTTTTCGCCAAAAAAAAAGATAAAAAGTTATGCTTTTCCCTTTTACGTGCTGACGTCATTTTCTCTGGTAAATTTGTCAAAGTTTAATAGTGAACTTTTGCTTGGTGATCACCGCCATTCACCAATCCAATATATGATAATTTCCGGCTTGCCGCCAGTTCTGTTCTCACACAAATCAAATTGGTGCAGCTATAAGCATGACTTATGATGATGGAAAGCTGAATTCAATCGGGGTTTGGTGTGGTGGTCGGTGCATGTCATTATTTTTCTATTTTTATTTGACCAATTTTATTTTCTTTTTCTTTTTTTTTTTGGTACTGAATTGGTAGAAACAGAAAAAAAAAGAAGTCTGCTTGTATTTTTTTTAAACTACTTTTCAAAATTGCGTTTTTCTTGTTTTATTACACTGCACATTTACGATTATTGAGCTTGAACTTTCTTTAACTACTAAAATGTATTATCTTATTTTTTCAAAGTGTATCACCCACTTTTTCTTTTTCTCTTTAAAAAAAAATGAAGTTTCATCATCTAAAAACAATTTAAAATTTATTAATTTTATCTCAATTTAGTTGCTCAGCGAGCAAAAAAGTAAAATGAAAAAAAAAAACAGAAACGTTGGGAGTTAAATTAAGCGTTAACATATTGTAAGCACATTTTTGAGTTTTTTTTTTCAATTCTGCTTTGAATATTAAAAAAAAGCGAAAATTGTTTGCTACTTTTCTCTTGAAAACTAAACATCATTTTTTATTTTTTAGTCTTTTCTTTTTAAAATTTCTTTTTAAATTTTGAATCTTTTTAACACTTGATGAGCTTTATTACTTGATACAAGGTGAAATCTTACATAGAAAAAACATGAACCATTAAAATGCAGTTCTAAAATAAACTTTAGGTAAACTGAACACAGATTCTAAAAAAAAAACAAAAACTGGTGAGAGAAAGAAAAAAAATAAGAAGAGATGAAATTGAAGTCAAAGACGAAGACGAATAAAGAGAAGATTAAGAAGAATGATAAAGCGTAAAAAATGAAAAACGAGAATGAAAAAGATGGATGAGCACTTTAAAGTGTTTTTATGTGAAACATGCTTGTATATTGTATATGTTTATATGTTGTACATAACATTGAATATACATTTATATTTTGCTCAAAGTACTTTGAAAAAAGCCTTCATCACATATTTTTCTTGTTTTTTTTTTCATTTCCATCATTATCGATCAACAACAATTTTTTTTCCAAAACGAAAAATTCGAAATGATTTTTTCTTAAAAAACCTAAAATAAAGTTTATTCTGATTCAGCTCAAAAATAACCAGACATTCAAATTTGAGCAGAGGGTTGATTTGTGAGAGGAAAAAAAATAGGGGTTATTGTCAATAAAAATGATAAAATGTCACCACAAAACAACTAGAAAAAAACCTCAGAATGTGTAAGGAAGAAACAAAAGTTTTGAAGTAAAAAAATCAAAACCTATGTAGATACATGAATATCAATTTCAGGTAAGTTTCTCTATTTTCTCTCTTTCTCTCTGTCTCTGTCTCTCTCTGTCTCTCTCTCTGTCTCTCTCTCTCTCTCTTTCTGTCTCTCTCTATGGCGCTCTCTTATTTTTTTCTTATTGTGTTAATTTAAAATGAGGCCCCCGATTCGATGAAGAAAATTTACTGACATAGAAATCAAACAACTGTTTCATTTCTATTTTTTTTCTTTTTTTTCTTTTTCGATATTTTTATTTTTAATTAAAGAAATCCATCTGCAATCGTAGTTTTGGATTTTAATTTTATTTGGAAGAATTATTTGAAACTTAATTATACATAGAATTAACAAAAAAAAAGTTTGAAGAACAAATAATTTTGAGAAAAACCAAAAACTCTGAAAACTTTTTTTGGCTGTGTGATTTCTGTTTTTTTATTCTTTTTTTTATATTTTTTTCTTTTTTCTTAATCACCAAATCTTTTTTTCCTTTCGTTTTAATTTTTTTTTTAATTTTTTCCAAAAAATGAGGACCAACACATTTTTCAATTTCAATAAGTTGGTTTTGTTTCAGAAATTATTTGTTTTCCGTTTCTTTTTAAAATCAAAAATTTCTTTTTTTTTTATTTAATGAAAATAAATTGGAATATCGGCTTCTTCTATGTATTATTGCCTCCCTTTCAACATTTTTATGGGTTTTCTGATATTAATTTCGTTATAAAATGTTGGATCTTCTTAAAGTTCTAACAATTTCCAGGAAAAAATATCTGAATATTGTTTTTAAATATTTTGGCTCAATTGAAATTTTTCAGATGAAGTAAGAATAAAATAAATAAGGAGAAGCTGAACCAATCTGTACAATTTATTCCCGCAGGAGTTGGTCACCTCTGCCCAATTTTGTTCGGTCTTATTTTCGCTTCAACAAAAATCAACGAGATTAGTCAAAAGGAGAAATGCGAGCGGTACGCGATTTTCATTTTTTCAAAAAATAAATAAATAATTGGTTTCTTTCTTTGCTAAATCGAAAAACCAATGCAATGGTAGGTTTGGGTTAATCAATTGATCCTTCGAAGGTTTTTTTTTTCGAAATTATATTTAAAAAATGATCAGTAAAGATCTTAGGAAGTCGTCTTTAAACAGGAAAAAAATACTAAAAATTGTGGTTGAAATATTTTTTGCTTCAAAATATTTTGTAAACTCATTTCGTTCCACTGAAATATTTGTTTGTAAATAAAATGCTTGACACCTGGAAACCATCTCTCTCGCTCTCTCTTTCTCTCTCTCTCTCGTTCTCTCTCTCTCTCTCTCGTTCTCTCTCTCTCTCTCTCTTTTTCTCTCTCTCTCTCGCTCTCTCTCTCTCTCTCTCTTTTCTCTCTCTCTCTCTCTCGCTCTCTCTCTCTCTCTCTCTCTTTTCTCTCTCTCTCTCTCTCTCTCTCTCTTTCTCTCTCTCACTCTCTCTCTCTCTCTCTCTCTCTCTCTCTCTCTTCTCTCTCTCACTCTCTCTCTCTTTCTCTCTTCTAACAATTTCAAAACCGATTGTGACCCCTGAAAATTTGAATTATTTTTTGTTTCTTTTTTTGTCTTCTAATTATTTTTGTATTAACAAACATTGAGAATCCGATATCCCGAAACGATAGCTTTGCTCTTTCTAATTTAATTTATCTTCTTCTTCTTCTTCTTTTTTTTTCTTCGATTCATTCGCATTTAACGCAAGCAAGCCCTACGGCAAATAGTGTCATTGTCAGCTCTCTCTCTCTCTCTCTCTCTTTGATCCAACTGCTTCTCCTTCCTTCCTTCTTCTTTGCCAACCTTCTATTAAATCTGTTCAATAAATGTTCGCACAATTCCATTCATAGAAAAGATGTGTATTTTTTTTCTTCCATTAGTAATAAATATGTAGAGACATATTCGAATAGAAAATGTCATCCTTAAAACAACACACACAAAATAACAAAGAGAGAAAAAACCGGGAGGGGGGGGGGGAAGAAAAACGGTGTTACATTTTCCTCTCTGCTCTTCGCTTTACTCGCCACCACCCCACCCCGTCCCTCATTTTTAGCCTTTTCTAATTGGTTTTTGAGCTCAATATTGTATAACTTGAATGTGTGATGCATTTGAGAACTATGAAAAAACGACTAAAATGAGAAAGAAAGAAGGAAAAAAAACGTCGTGAACTATGTACTAAATTTTTCCCTTCAACCGCTTATTTTATTTTTTTGCACAACAAAAAAAGAGAAATCTGCTTTTCCTTCTTTTTCCATCGTCCCTTTGATATTTGATGAGCACACAAAAAATAATAACAATAAGAATAATGAGGAAAAAATGAGTTTATTTATGCTTTGACAAGGAGATGGAGAAGACGGGGTGGGGTGGGATGGGGTGGGGTGTAAATAATATACAAAATACATTTTTTATTTTATTTTTTCTTCAGCTTTTTTCATAGTTTTTGTTCTTCTCGTTCTTCTTATCCTTCAAAAATTGTCATGTCCACCATTTTGTTCTGTAATTTGGTTAGCATATGTATGTCATGTTGTCAGTAATTAGATACTGCCCATTCTTCTTCTATTCTCTTCCTTTTCCTATTCTTTTTCTAATTTCTACGACTTGTTCTAATTTTTCTTTTTTGTTTTTCGCATTGAGAACTTCCTTTCTTTTTTCAAAATTGTTTTTTCTTGAATTGTTTTGGTGACCTTTTGATGAACCTGGAAAAATAGTATTTCAGACAAAAGGATGGCTGTTTTCAACTTTTTAAATTTCTATAGCAATGGCGATGAATTACTAGACAGACTGTTCAAATTTTTTATTGAAAAAAGAATGTTTTTAAAAAAAAAATTTTTCCTTTTCTTTTTTTTTTTTTTTGGATAAAACTGCTACGCAACGACGAACCGAATGATGCCAAAGACAGCACTAATTGCTCGATATCTTTTTCTTTTCTCTCTCTCTCTCTCTCTCTCTCTCTCTCTCTCTCTCTGTTTCTCTGTTTCTCTGTCTCTGTCTCTCTCTCTCTCTTTCTCCTTCCTTCGTTCTCCATTCATTCCTCTTTTTCGCTGTTCATTTTCTCTAGCAACCTTTTTTTCCCGCTCTCAATTTTTGAGAAGGATAAAAAAGAAGAGCACCCATCTAATGTGCACAAATTGTTGTGCTCTCCACCTCCCACCCCACCCCACCCCACCCCACTTTCTTTTCTTTTCCACGCCTTATTTTTTTAAAATGCCAATTTTCAATATCTATATTTCTATATATTTCTATTTATTTTCTACTTACTCACTTTTTTTCTGCTTCTGCTTCTGCTTCTGCTTCTGCTTCTTCTTCTGCTTCTCCAAAAAGTTGAAAGAAAACGCTACATCATCTCATCATTGAGTTTCTAACCTATCTTGTCGCTTCATTCATCACCCTCCCTTCCTCCGACCACTCAAAACATGGCAATATTAAATGATGAATACATCGATGTATTTATGTATTTCCATGTGAATATAAGACTAAATTTTAAAAAAATCGGCATAGAGAACATCAAAAAGCCGCATAACAATGATTTTTTTCTTTTCTCCTCTCTCTCTCTCTCTCTCTCTCTATATATATATCTCAATTTTTTTTTCAATATGACTAACAAGCCTGTCAGCAAGGATAAAGAGAAAAAAGAGACTTTGATCTTCTAATTTTTTTCCGTTTTTTTCCCTTTTAAATGCCTAAAGTTGTCGTTTGTCATAACGGAGTGTCGTATTCAGATTTTTTTCTTTTTTCCTTTTCTATCTCTCTCTCTCTCTCTCTCTCTCTCTCTCTCTCTCTCTCTCTCTATTGGCCAATTGATGGAGCTGCACGTTGGGCTCAAATCAAAAATTAATGGTGTAAAAGAAATCCGACGTTCGTTCGTACGTTCGTTCTTCTCTCTCTCTCTCTCTCTCTCTCTCTCTCTCTCTCTCTCTCTGCGGGTGTGTGGCATATAAATTCATATTTTCTCACAAAACACGAGTTAGAACAAAAAGGGAAATAAAGAAAAAGGGGAGACAAAAAGCGATAAAAATGCACTTGTGAGCAACAAATTTTTGTTCACTTCATCGAGGGGGGGGGGGGGGGGGTTTCAACTCGTTTCCAACATCACATGTGTTCCATAAATCTTTTCGTTTTCATTAAAAAACATTTTTTTTTTGTGCTGTGTTCAATAATTTTTTATCTTCGAATCGTCGTTTCTCCTCCGCTCACTTCTAGAAATTCATTTTTGCATACGAATATAATTATTACTGCCTCTTTTTTTTTCTCTATGAAACCAACCAGCTTCGGATGTCGTCTGCTTCTTCTTTCTTTTTTTTTTTTAAAGGTGTGACTTCTCTACGTCTTTACCGTTTTTCCATAAAATTTATAGAGAGAGAAAGAGAGAGAGAGAGAGAGAGAGAGAGAGAGAGAGAGAGAGAGAGAGAGAGAGAGAGAGAGAGAGAGAGAGGGAGAGAAAAAGCTTTCAATTATTCTAAGTAAAACTAAACCAAAATGAGAGAAAAAGCAAAAATGAGGCGAGTAATGAATAAAGGGAAGAATTGAGAAGAAACTTCTTATTTTTTTTTTGTTTTTTTAACGGTTTTCATGTGATAAATATTGATTTTTAAGCTTCTTTTTATCATATTTCCTGTCCTTTTTTTTTTGACCGCTGCTTGAAATTCCTGAAAACTGTTGAATCAACATTGAGGAAAATATTATTTTCTTTGACCCGAAAAACAGATTTTGGTCAGAGAATATAAAATTCAAATCTGTGCAAAACTTTTTTGCCGGCGGTTCGTGGGGAAAACTATTTTTATATATTTTTTGCGTCTTCTTTATAATTTAAAAAGGATCCTCCACCACCTTTTTTGCTTTCTCATTGCTCTCGGCGAGGAAAAAAAAGGAGTTTTTTGGTTTATTTCAAACAAAAAGAAGGCAAGAAGAGAAAAACGATTCTCTCGGCTCTCACACCTTCCCTCCATTTCACTAAATTCATCGTTTCGCCTTTTTAATTCAAAGAGAGACGATGTTGTGTGTGATGGTGGGAGTGGGGGGGGGGGGGGGGGGGGAGTTGTGGTGGTGCTTTTCCGGACGACGGGTGAGGAAGACGATGTCGCCATCGGAGCACTTTTCGGCTCATTTCATTTTTGTGTTCAGAACGACGGCCGCTGCCTCACTTTTTCTTTGTTTCTCTTTAATCAAGAACAAAAGATGGTTCTTCAACCAGTACCCCCAATAGACGACGGAAATTCTTTTTTCTTTTCGTTTGGAGAGTTTTGTTGAAGAATTTTATATTTCTTTTTTTTTTTTTTGATGCTGAGTCTTGATTGTTTTTTTGTTGAAAAAAGAAATGAAGTGAAGAATTCAGAAAAAAACTATAAATATACTCGAAAGACCCCAACCAATCTTGTCTATTACACTTAAATAATTCCTTTTTTTTTTTTTTTCATATTTTCAATTCTTCTTTTTTTTTATTATTTATTAAATTCAATTGAAAATCGAGTTCAGTTTAAAAATGAAAAAAAAGGGATCTGATCAGATTTCATTACGGATGTTGTGGCAGACTTGTTTCTTGTTTTTCGAATCATCGTTTTCCTCATTTCTTTTTCATCTCTTCGAATTTTTTTCTTTCTTTCTTTTGGTTTTTATCTAATTTTTGCTTTTTTAAAATCTCATTTGCTTAATTCATTTTAACTTAAAAATTAAACCACATTTCGATTGTTCAGATTTCTTCTCGTTTCGTCAAGTATAGAAAAAGGATAATAGGCTGCTAAGTGTTTTTTTTAAACTAAAGAAAACAGCTTGACGTCCGGAAAAAAAGCCAGCAAAATGAGAGGTGTCATAGCGGATTGTCGTTAAAAAAAAAGTCAAGAAAAAACCTCCTATGAAAACTGCTGTGTTCGGGCGTGATTCGGACGCCGAGCCTGGTTCGCCATGCGGAGCTCCACCATCGTTGACGTTTACACCACCGGCAGCATTGGTGCCGGCAGTAACACATCATCATCACGGTCAACGAACAAATGCGAGGACTGGCGGAACCAGTGGTGGTGGTGGCGGCGGCGGCGGCGGCGGGCAAACGTCATCAACCGCTGGTGTAAGTTCAACAATGGTATCAGCTGGAGCTGTTGGACCGCGAGCTTCGCATTCTTCTAGAAGAACGAGTCGAATGCACAATGTGTCGGCGTTAGGGGTAGGTGAATTTTCAACAAAAAAACAAAATAGAAATGTTACCAATTCTCAAATATTCAAAGCATTTTTGACAAACTCCGACGAGTTTTTGTAATGATTTTTCCCCACCCCCGCTCCGCCCCCCTCGCTTTTTGTCTTTGAGATTCGAATGAAAGGAAGTAAAAGGGAACTCATCACATCAATTCATTTGTGAAAAAGACAAAAAAAAGTATTGAAAATGCTCTGTGGCAAACACACACACACACAAACGCATTGCAAATCGTTAGAAGCACAACGTCCTTAATTGGAAAAAAATTATTTTCTTGATCTCTCCTTTCTTGTTGATGTTTCTTCTCTTCGATGGAAGGAAAAGAAAAGAAGAGGTAGAGGGAATGGCAGAGGGGGGGGGGGGGGGGGGGAGAAGCTGCTTCAATTTTTTTTTGTTCACATTCATTTTTCAATTGCGATTTTTTCTTTGGCGTCTCTGTTGTTGTTGTTGTTAGTTTTTTATTGTTTTCGTTTCGTTTCTCCCCAAAAAATACACGTCACCAAAATGTTGTTTGATATGGAAACTTGAAAAAAATTTAATAAAGATTGAGGGCGGTTTGGTGATGGGCTGCTTTGCCGCCACACAAAGCAAATCCACACGATTTCCCTGGAGAAATTAAATTCAACAAGGCGGTGTTAATTTTTTTTTGCGCCTACGATTATTTTCGTCGTCTTTTCTCCGAGTTGCCGAACTCATCAGTGTTTTTTTTTGTGATTTCTTCGGCTGAATCTTTGCTGTTGATCACAGACAGAGCATCAAAAGATTTTGTCAACTCTTTTTTCTTTTGTTTACCGCCTCATCAAAAAAAATTGAAATTTTTGACCTCCAATGCAATGCGCATTCATCCCGCCTGTTTCAGGATTGTCCAGTCCAAAGTCCAAATAAAATTTGATAAGAAGACGCAAAAAAAAGAAGAAGAAGAAGAAGAAGAAGAAAGGAAAGAGCAAAGAAAAAGATCTGACAACGAGTCGAAAAAAGCAGGAATTTCCGTTGTATTCACCAGAAAAGACGAATCTCTCTTCTCCTTTTTCTTCGATTTTTTTTTGTCAGACACGAATCCCATTTTATCCACTTCATTCAACCAATCTTTTCATTTTTCATTTTTTTTTGTAATTTTTGTCGATTTTTCCAATCAGTGAACATTCGAATAATGAACGTTGAAATTCTCTAGATTTAATTGATAATCAAGATGATCCTGATTTGTTGATCTTTGTCTTGATCAACCACAATTATGGCGTTCAATTCGACGAAATCTAAACGAAAATTAACGCAGCTTATAATATCGAATGGATATATCCAGGTAACCAATAAACCTAAAACATAGCAGTGGATTTTATTGATTTTTCTTTCACAATTATTTTTCTAGAATCATTTTGAATATTTTTTCTAAACTCTGATCAGTTAATTTTTTATTCCTTCCATCGTTGGGTGCTGATTCATTTTTTTTCCATCCAAAATGAAACAAAATTCATCGTGACCCACCGATGATTAAATTGTCACCATGTATTTGAAGTGCATTTATATTGAAGTGGAAAAAAACCCATCGTAGTAGCCATCGACGGACGAATCGCCGAAATAGAAGGCAAAAAAGTAAAACACAAAGGCAGATTGAAAATTCATGGAAAAAAAACGTCGACTTACCTTCGAAACGCGAAGAGTTGTGCTCTTCCAAATCCTGTTGTGTATTTTGTGTTCATTTTGTACATGAAGTTGGAGGTGGTGGGATGGGTGGGGATATGAAAAACGGGGGGGGGGGGGGGACTGGATGATTTGATTTCTTTTTCCTGTCTCCCTCCTTTTTTCTCTCTCCCTTCTCATTTTCATCAAAAAGTGACGATGAAGTGAGAAGGCTGTGTGTGTGCTGCTGCCGCTGCTGCTGCTGCTTGTGCTCCTCACACGTTTTTTTTTTGTTGTGTTTCGAAGAGAAAAAAAGAATCTCCAGGTCTGTGGCTGTTTAAGTGAGAGAAATAGAAAATAAAGATGTATACATGTTGCATCTGGATGACAAACAATGTATACATAGAAGAGGTGGGAGAGGGGAGGGAGTGACAAGAAGAAAGAAAGATAGACAAGTGTTGCTCCTGCTCCTACTACATATTGCTTCTGCTATTTTTTTGTTGCTCCAGGAGAAGCAGCGATATTATTTTTCTCTTACTTTATTCACTCCACTGCCTAACCTGTCTTACGAGCTTCTCCATCTGTTAACGAGAACCACATCAAAGGCCGACATATTTATGACAGTAGATGATAGTTCGACGACAACGTCGGCTCACCTTGCGGTCGTTGGAACATCATCGTCAACGGCAGCAGCAGCGGCGGCGGCGGCACCAATGATCATACGAAAGTGCTCATCGATATCGCAACCATCGATAAAATCGCAATTTTTGCATCCTAAACCACATCACGTTGGAGGAAGTGGACATAATATTCTGAGTCCACAAGCATTTGCAGTAAGTCGGAATTTTAGTTGACTTTTCGTTGAATTTTGATAATCCCAGTTGATCTCATTTCTTCTTCTTCTCGATCATATCTTATTCGGATTTTTTTTTTCAGATTTTTCCTTGGAAATTTGAATTTCTCTTTTGTATTTAATTTTTTATGTAGAAAATGGAGCAGTAAAATTTGGTGCAATTTTTGTTTTATTTGTGAAAACCGGCTTGTAGCAACTGTTGAATTCTTTTCTATTCTTTTTGTTTTTTATACATTTTTACAATTTATAATTCATAATTGCCACAATTGTGCACCTTTTGTTGTCCTTTTTAGGATCATTGTCAAAAAACGTTTGGCACATGATCTGAATAACACATCATTTGTACATATTTACACATTCCTATTTAAATATTCTTGAACTTTAGAAAAAAAAAGATGAAAACAATTTTTTTCTTTTTTCTTTTTCTTTTTTTTTGTTGAAGCGAATTGTTTGAGAATTAATGAGATGAGATGAGAAAATCTGTCACATGACACATTGAAAACTTTTGAAATATTCATACGAAAATTTTGTTTCTCAACTTGAAATCAATTTTGAATCAGATCAATGAGAACTTTTTCTTGTGAGCAGCTTAAATCGGTGAACAAAAAAAAATGAGAAAAATAATTTTTTTTTGTTTGAAATTTTTTTGTTCGACGACGAAAAGAAAAAAAATCAAACTTTCTTTTTTTTTTTTTTCAATTCTCTGCTCTGTTTTGCACAATATGGAAATACATATGGAAAAAGAAACAATATAGTTAAAAGAGACGAAGAAAGTCATAGGATAATACATAGCAGCTCCTAGCAACCAAAGAGCATCAAATAAAAGAGAAGAAGTTGAAGAAGAATAAGAAGTAGTGAGATGAAAGAAGAAAAAAATTGTGCAAAAAAAAGGAGAAAAAGAAGGGGGGAGGGAAGGAAGAGGAGGAGCAGCTAAAAATGAGCCAATATCGAGTTATTTCTGGTTTCGAATCAACACGTTTATTATTTGCTCTGATTTCATAGAAATCGATTCCATTTTTCTGAATTCTAAACTATTCTGGATTCTATTTTAAAGTGTTTTTGTTTTCACGATGGACGATATGCCAATGATTGATGTTATATCGACATCATCCTCATCTTCATCAACATCACCAACAGATCCGAATTCTTCGGGTCTTCTCGATTCAATTGATGATGATGATGATGATGATGTTCAAAAAATGAACGGATGTCACATTCTAATGCCACCCACTCCACCAATGATGCGATTGATGATGATCGCACCACCATCGCCATTCTCGGAAATGACGACTTCCAGTCGACGCCCACTGGTACAACGAGCATCAGTGACTAGTGAAACAGCAACAAATGTGATGGCGGCAAAAGAAGCGACGACTCCAATAATCAAGAAAAAACCAGTGGCTGATATTGCACATGTGAGTCGCGGTTGATTTTTCTTGTAAAAATTGTCGAATTTTATTTGTCGGAGCTGATTTTGTTCTCTCATTTTTCTTCCCCCCCCCCCATCGTTTATCATCATGAAAAGCTCAATTCGAGCACACCAGCTCAAATTTCTACAAATAAAAAAAGAAAAGCCGGGCTTGGTAGAAAATGTAAAATTTCAGTGTACATAATTGATGAAAAATTGAAATATGAAACTCGCAGATTTTTTTGTTCCCTTTAACAATTCCCCGTCTTTTGTTTTTTTTTTCCATAAAAACCCGTTTTCATTATTTTTTTTTCCACACCGTGGTTATCATCTGAATTCTTCTTTTCTTTCAAATAATTTTTAACGAAAAGAGCCGAAATTTTTTTCGAAGAAAGTTTATTTTCAAATATTTTCAATAAGCAACTAGAATAAAATGAGATAAAGTGGATTCATCTCGTCTCGTCTTCTTTTTTTTTTGTTCTTCTTCTTCCTCGAATATTGTTGGGCCACTAGACAGGATGAAAAAGCAATGTCAACACATTGAAACGTTGATTTGTGGCGACAAGCACGCATAATGATGTGTACGTAGGCCCCCTCCCCCCCCCCCCCCCCCGCTGAAGCTTCATTCATTTTTTTCATTTTCACACCAAATTCTGTGTGTATTGACAACGCCACAATTCAAAACCTTTCGATTATTCCATCATTTTTTTCGTCGACATCGTCGTCGTTATCGCCGACGATGTCGACGTCGTCATCGGCATCATCCATCTCGTCGCAAGAGTCAGTGATGTTGGCATCGTCACCAGGTGCCACGGTCACATGTCGAACGTTTCGTCGTCCCCCACTTCTACGATTGGCGCCAGTTTTAGAAGCTGAAGAAGATGAAGACGATGTTTTTCGAGAGCAAGGTGAATTCAAAAATTTGAAAATAACTCATCGAGGTTGTGAGCCTTAAACTTGTTTCTAGAAAGAGATTCATCAACTAGTAATTATAATTATGAGGCAAATAGACAGGTAATTTACAATTCCCAATTGATAAAATCGTGATTAATGAATGTGCAATTTGATTTTACATCGTGTCGAGATTCTTCATTACTAATCATTTTATGATTCATCAAATCAGAACAAAAAAAAAACATTTTTTTTTTTAATTTTGAAAGAGAAAAAGAGAAAAAAAAGCGGGGGATTGTTGATCAACTATTATTATTTTCTTTTTGAAAACCAAGTTTTTCGGGTCCCGCTTGGTATATAAAAAGTAGAAAAAATGTTTTTTCCGAGTGTGGAAAAACGGCAAAGGAGCAAAAAAAATTTGTAATGCATATTGTTTTCATCATAATGCTCTTCTTTTTTTTCTCCTTTTCTCTTATTTTCTCTCTCTCTCTCTCCCTCTCTCTCTCTCTCTTTCATTTGTTTATCATCACATTTACAGAGAGAGAAAGAGAGAGAGAGAGAGAGAGAGAGAGAGAGAATTTATTTTCTTTTTCCTCTTCTTCTTCTTCGAAAAAAAGAAATAAGAGCTCATCTTTTAGAAACTTTTCCTTTTCCAATCCGTTTTCATCCGCGTTTGAAAAAAAAAGTTCTCCCCGCGCCATTTTTTTTGTCCGTCATAAACGGGAAAAATGACGAAAAAAATGAAAAAGAAGAAGAAGAATTAGAAGAAGTAGAAGAAGGAATATTGGCTGAAGTGAAGAGGACACTTGTCGGCGACAACGAAACGCACTGCCTGCTTGGATGAAGATATCCCCGGGTTTTTTTTTTGTTGAGCGTTTCCTTTCAATGTGAGATATGTGTAAATTCATTTAAATTGTGATGCACATAACTTACTTTTATACATACAAGAACAACTTCTTCTACTTCTTCTTTCTATTAAATTATTTTCCTTCGCTCCCTCCGCTCCCCTCCGCTACCCTATGCTCCCCTTTCCTCTTCCCTTTTCCCTCTTCCCATTCATCTTTTCCCTAGATTTTTGGCACTAACGTTTTTATTACCGTTGTTGTTCTCGTTGTGATTCTTATCTCTTACCAACAAACAATTTTCTGAAATTAAACCTAGAACTTTGATATTCTGAAGCGTCGCCATCGTATAGCGGCGTCGACAGCTGCATCCAGCAACAGTTCGCCTCGGGCTTCATTTATCTTATCTCATCACAACGAACTTTCTGATTCATTGCATTCTCAACTATCGACATCGTCGTCGCAATATTCGATTGATCATCATTCAAGCAGTGTTGGTGGCGGTGCATCACCTTCTGCATTCGCCACCGCCGCTGACACTCCAACAACAGCAGCAACAACAACCGTAATGATGGTCGCCAATAGTGGTGGAAAAGCTGGTGGTGTACCATCATCAACAACAACAAATCATCATCATTCGGCCAGCGCATCAACGCGAAGAAGAAACGCTGCAATTGCAACGTCAACGACGTCTCCCGGAACCACATCGTCGTTGGCAGCCGGTAGGAGAGCGTCGGCGTTTGTAAGACGAATGTCGATGGCTATACCGACATTGTCCGCTGATCCTGTACCATTCTCTGCGGTAAGTGACGTCACGTTTCTATATATATAAATATGTAATTCTGGATTTTGTGTTTGAAATTCTTTTTCTTTCTTCACTTCCATCTTCCTTCCCCCCCCCCCTTTTCTCCTTTCACGCTCCAACGGGTTTTTACCGCCTCTGTGCATATTTATTTATTTATTTTCGATTTTGGTTCTTTTCTTTTCTATTTCTTTTTTGTCACCATTTTGAGCTGAACTGAATGTACCAAAAGAAAAAGGATTCCTCCTTCCTTTTCCTACTTCTTCCCCAACCCCCCCCCCCTTTTTTTCATCATCAACATCGTCATCATTCCACCTCTTTTCTACAAAAATAATACAAATGAAAAGAGAGAGAGAGAGAGAGAGAGAGAGAGAGAGAAATGGAAATTGAAAGCTGCTCTAGGTTCGCTCTCCCCTCGTTTTTTTTTCACACCACCACGAAGTTTCTCAGAAAAGACAATTTTGACATTTATTCACAGTTTCTTCTTCAACCTCAACTCGCATTTTTTTCGTCTTCTTTTTTCCTCGTTGCTATGTCATTTATTGTTTCTATGGTTTTTCCAAATGTTTCAAAACGAACCTTTGAAATAAAAAACCTTTTTTTTTTGGTTTCCACCTATTTTCTTCCCCTCTCGCGTTCAAACAAAAATGTGTTGTTTTTTGTTTAATTTGAGGCGCCGTAAGATTTTTAACTCGTTTTTAAATAAAAAAATGAATGAAAAACAAAAAAAAAAGGGGGAGGGGGGAAAGAGAAGCAATTGAAATACGCTTAAACAAAACATGCTGAGAGAAGAAAGCCAGTAATTAGCTAGGAAAGGAGTGTTTTGAATGAGATGAGAATCATATGTATTTCTTTATGTGCTTCTCGTCTTTTTTTTCCATTTTTTTCCATTTTGCTTTTCATTTTCAACAAATTTCTAGCATACTTTTGTTCTGGGAACAAAAAAAAACGAAGCCGGGTTGGGGGGTAAAAAAAGGTCATAATTATGCCACCAGGAAGAGAATGAATGTATTCATCTTCTTTTTTTACCATTTTTTTCTTTTTTCATTTCTTAAAAAAAAGGAGAGAAAAAAAAGGCAATTTGTGTCATTTAGTATAGAGTCGATGTATGTATGTTATATGTGCTCAATTTCAGCCAGAGCCACACAGCGAGCCGCACACATCTAGAATTTCTTCTCTCTGATACTTTTCAACCGTCACACTCTCTAGTCAACTGGTTGTTATGTTGCCATTTATTTTGTATCGCCTTCTCCCACTTTTTTTCTCCTCTTCTTCTGCTTCTTCTTCTTCTTCCTTTTTCAATCATGCCACGTCATCTTCTTCCTCCCCCCCCCCCCCCTCCCTCGACCCTCCTCTTCTCTCCGATTGTTGCTGGTTCAGCGTTCTCTATTCGGTGTTTCCGGTGTGAAATAAAAATAGAAATAAAAAAAAATAGGCGAAAGAAATTTCTTCGCCCCGCTCCCCTCCTTTGAAGCCATGAAGCTTTATATAAAAATGTGGTGCACCAACAATAATATGTAGAAGGAGAAAAAAAGGAAGAGGAGGAAAGCATTTTATGAATAATATTTCCACCACCACCACCACCACCACCATCGCCGCAACCACCATCATCATCATCATTGTGGTCTTCGTCGTCATTGTCATTATCGTCGCCATTTCCCAGTCTTTTTTTTCTCAGAGCTCTTTCGTTCTCTAAGCTCAATTCAGAGGTTTAATGGTTGTCACCACAACAAAGATGAAAGAAAAATACTTTCATTTTTTCTGATTTTTCTGATTTAATTGAACGAAAGAGAGGTGGTGACCAAGATTTTTTTCTTCCTTACACTATCGCTTGTTGTTTACGGCCATTTTTTTTCATGGGTATTTGCATTTTTTTTCTTTTAATTTTGCATTAAAACCCTTTCGGCATGGCATATACGGGTTTTTTTTCACTGCTAAAATTTTTCAAATATTCAACCTAAAATTCGCAAATATAAAATAGATCAAGCTTAATTAGGTTTAAATTAAAAAAAGGAAGAAGAAGCGAGGAGGATAAGGGATAAGATGAAACATCGTTTATTTCTTTTTTGCTTTTTCCACAACTGCAAAAGCAAACAGTAAAAAGTAGAAGACGATGAAAAAAAGAGATGCTTCATCATCACTCACTCCGTTTTTCTCCGCGCGCGCGTTTTTTTCCTTCTTTTTCTTCTTCTTGCTCTGCGTGAGCAGAATAATTCATTATACTAATGCCATGTCGCCCGTTGACGTTACAGAACCATCTTTTACATCTCTCGTTTTTTTTCTTACTTTCTTTTCTGCTTCCTTTTTTTTTAACTATTATTTTACTCTCAAATATGGATATAATATTTATATAAGAATCTTGAACCAAAAAAAAAAACAAAAATAGAAAACAAACTTTTTTTTTTCTCTTATTTTTTCCCTTTTTTGTTCTTCATGTCAGGTATGTAAATAAAACCATAATCGTTTTTTACTCAATTTTTATTGCTTCCTTTTTTGTTTTCTTCTTCTTCTTCTTCTTCTTCTTCTTCTTCTTCTTCTTCTTCTTCTACTTCTTCTTCTTCTTCTTCTTCTACTTTTCATTGACGTTACAAACTGTGTCGCCATGTTTGGTGTAAAAAAAAAACAAACGTTGGAGAATTAGTGACCTTTTTTCAAAGAAAGATCAGTGCTGCTACATATAAGCAATAGAAAATTGAATAAGAGAAGAAAAAGAAAGAACTCTAATTGTCCTTTTTTTCTTCTTTTCTGTGTTTTTTTTTTCATTTCAGTCAGACTGACTTTGATACTTTTTCTAGTTTCTTCTCCTCCTTCTTCTCCTTTTCTTCCTCCTCTTAATCGAAATACATATCATCATCGTCATAATCAAAGAAAAACACACGCCGTCAGTCAGTCTGAAATTCGTGATTTTTGTGCCTGAAAATGTTAACAAGGAGAAGGAGCGACAGTGAAGTCAACGAAATTGGGAGTGCATAACGAAATAAATGACGACGACGTCGACGTCGTCATCATCAAATAATCAACAACAACAACAACAACAACAACAAGAATCAGGCTTAACTGATGTTGGTGGTGCTGGAATATCGGCTTCTTCTAATATACCATCAACATCTGTTGCCAATATTCCGAAACAATTGATGATTGTTCTTCAAAATGGATCCCATAAGGTCTTCCAATTGTGATGATTTGAAAAAAGAAAGAAATAAAAATTGGTTGAATTCGAATGAAATAAATTCAATTTCAAAAGATTTGAACAAAAAACAAAATTATGAAAAAACATGTTTTTAGGTTTTATCACTTGGTGCCGATGTTCTACCCGAATACAAGCTTCAACCAACAAGAATACATCACTGCACAATTGTACATTATAGGTAACATTTTTCTTCTTTTTCTTTTTGTTGATTCAAATAAAATCAATTATTTTTCAAGTCCATTCAAAGCAGTTTGGGATTGGATTATTTTGTTGCTCGTCATTTATACAGCAGTCTTCACTCCATATGTAGCCGCATTTTTATTAAGAGAGGTTTTTCTTTTTTTTTTTGCAAAATATGTTGTATTCGGTGACAAAAAACGAATCAAAAAAAATGTGCTCATTTTTCAGCTACAAGACACGACACGAAAATCGCGATTCACGGAACCATTAGAAATTGTCGATTTGGTTGTTGATATTATGTTTATTGTTGATATTATTATTAATTTTCGCACCACTTATGTAAATGAAAATGATGAGGTTTGTGATATCTACAAAAAATTCTGAAGAAATTTTGGAGGAATTCTGGAGAAACTCTGTAGAAATTCTGAAAAAATTCTTGAAGAAATTTTAGAGAAATTCTGTAGAAATTCTGAAGAAATTCTTAAGAAATTCTGGAGAAATTCTGTAGAAATTCTGAAGAGATTCTGGAAAAATTCTGAAGAAATTCTGGAAAAATTTTGGAGAATAATTCTTCTGAATAATTGTGTAATTTAAGGTTGTGTCTCATCCAGGAAAAATTGCCACACATTATTTTAAAGGATGGTTCATTATTGATATGATAGCTGCCGTTCCATTCGATCTTTTGTTGGTTAACACTAACAGTGATGAAGTAAAAAAAATTAAAAAAAAAAAGAAGAAATAAATTGTGTCTTCTCTTTCAGACGACCACTTTAATCGGGTTGCTGAAAACAGCTCGTCTGTTACGTTTGGTACGGGTCGCCAGAAAATTGGATCGATATTCGGAATACGGTGCCGCCGTTTTATTACTTTTGATGGCAACGTTTGCTTTAATTGCACATTGGTTAGCCTGTATCTGGTATGCAATTGGAAGCGCTGAATTGTCACACAAAGAATATACGTGGCTTCATCAATTATGTAGAGAATCTGAAAATATTGTGAGAGGGCGAGAGGAAAAAATGGGTATTTTATTCCAGCTCGACAACTTGCTCAACCATATACTTCTACAAATGGAACGGTGCCAACAGGTGGACCGACACTGAAAAGTCGATATGTCACATCACTTTATTTTACACTTTCCACTATAACATCAATTGGATTCGGTAACGTCTCGGCAACGACAGATTCAGAAAAAATATTCACAATTATTATGATGATTCTTGGTTCATTGATGTACGCTTCTGTTTTTGGAAATGTTTCGGCAATTATTCAGAGACTTTATTCGGGAACTGCCAGGTTTGATGAAAACAATTTTATAAAAGAAAAGGAAAATCAAATATTTATTTAAACAGATATCACACGGAAATGTCAAGACTGCGCGAATTTATTCGTTTTCATCAAATTCCGAATCCGTTGCGTCAACGACTCGAAGAATATTTTCAACACGCCTGGTCGTACACAAATGGAATCGATATGAACCTTGTGCTGAAAGGCTTTCCCGATTGTTTACAAGCCGATATTTGTCTTCATCTCAATCGAAATTTGCTGAGTGGATGTGCCGCATTTGCCGGCAGCTCACCGGGTTGCCTTCGAGCATTAAGCATGCGGTTTCGAACCACACATTCACCACCGGGCGACACTCTCGTTCATCGAGGAGATATTTTAACAGGATTGTATTTTATTGCTCGAGGAAGTGTTGAAATTTTAAATGATGATAATACGGTGATGGGAATTTTAGGTAATTTCAATCTCGTTTCAGCTTTTTTTTTTCCAAACAAAAATGTTAAGGAAAAGATGATATTTTCGGAGAAAATCCTTTGCTTTACGATGAAGTCGGCAAATCGTCATGCAATGTTCGAGCATTAACTTATTGTGATCTTCATAAAATCCTACGCGACGATCTTCTTGATGTTCTAGACATGTATCCGGAATTTGCAGAAACGTTTTGTAAAAATTTGACGATTACTTATAATTTGAGAGATGATGCACAAAGTTTGAGAAAAAGGTTTTTTTTTTTGAAAGATTTTCAAGAAAATTCATTTGTTTACTTCAGGTTTGATCGACATAAATTATTACGGATGTCATCTTCACTAAACAAAGATCGGTATACAACGCCACCAGATGGTTTGTCATTTTTAATTTTTTTTTAAAATTCTTTTTCGATTTTCCATTCGTTTTCCCACGGTTTTTTTTTTCATTTAATACAACTTTGAGTGTGTTTTACCTTAAACCTCCAGGAGGATCAGACAACAATCCAGGGGCGATGCGACGAAGCGCAGATTCAGTGTCAAGATGTGATTCAAATCCGATTGATCGGAGACAATCAGCAGGATCTAGAAGTAAATATTTACTGGTTTTTTTTTCGATTTTGTCTTAAACCTAAACCTAAAAACATAGTGTTGTGAATGCTTTCATACCTCAAAACTAATTTTTTAATGAATGTTTTCATGGTTTTTTTTTGTTGAGAATTTTTGAGAACTTTGTTTCAAGAAAACAGCGAAACAAATTATTGATGACGCACGCCGATCATTCAGGTTCATCACGTTGCTCACCACCACACGCTGCCCTAACAGCGACTCGATCTGAAGCGACACCTTTGCTGCGACGAGCACCGGGTCCGAATCACAACGAAGACGACGACGCTTTATTTGACGATATTCGAGCGTTTGCCAGAGGAAACACGGTGACGATTGCACCGACGATTTATCATCATCATCAAGAGAATCCGTTGAGTGGTGAGAGATTTGTGCTTTTTTCTTTTCTTTTCTTTTCCAATTTTTCTCTGAAAATTGAATGCTGTGATTTTTAATGGTTAACAAATTTAACTAACCGAATCCCAACGCCTAACAAATTTTGTAAGTAAAATTCAATTTGTTAAAATAATTTCAAACAAATTTCTTATAAAAAATAAAAATTCCGATTAAGATCGATCAACAGATGATAGCGACGATCGACGAACTCACATGTTTGCTAAACGCCTTGATTCAATTGAAAAGTAAATTTAAAACCAAAAAAGAAAAAAAAGGCGGAGAAAATTAATCGAAACATTTTGAGCCAAATCGAACGAATGCAAAACAAGTTCAACACTGACATGGAAACTCTCATCAAACTTGTTCGCGATCAATATTCGATGAGGAATAATGGAGCGTCGTCATTGGAAGGTATGAAATGATGATGATGATGATGGTTTGAAAAAGATGTGAAATGTTCGTGTCAAACATCAGGTTGGTTTCGATATCATATTTTTACACATTTTCATTGATCACAACACACAAAAATCTTTCCTTCCCCAACCAGCCCCCGACCCTTTCTTCATTTATTTTCGATGAATTTTTCGTTTCCTTAAATTCTGAAAAATAAGTTCTACATAGTCAGTCGTTGTAAATAGTGTGTTGCCGTGAGATTAAAACAATTATCGTTTTTTTTTCGAGAATTGATTTGACGTAACGATTTAGTTTCTGGATCTGAGGAAAAAAGATTTTTTGCGATTTCGATTTTAGTTTGAAAAAGTTTCATTTTCCTCCTTAGAATTTTATAATTTTAGACTCTTTTTTAGTTGATTCACATTAATCATTTTTTTAAGGATGAGTCGGAGGATAAAAGATAAAAAAAGTTTTGAGTTTTTGTTTTTTTTTGTTGGCAACACACCTCCTTTTTCTAGCTTCTCCTTTTGAGAACTTATAAGTTGAAAAACTCTCTGGAAGATTTTGTTTTGTGATGTGTTCCTGATGTGAATGGTAGAATGTGATAATGAAACCAAATTTTATTTGCACGATCGAACGTTGCACGTTTTTTTCTTGTTTTTTCCCCCTTTTTTTTGTAATTTACAAGACAAAATTCGAAAAATCTTTAGTTACAGGTAGTCAAATTGAAAATCCAAATCGTCCATTCCGTCCGAACCACTACATTCATTCGGCGATTCGTCTTCCAAATGGTGGAGGAGGTGGAGGTGTTGGTGGTGCTGCCAGCAACAGCAGCGGAACAATCGTCGCCGCCGACGAGATTCGAGTGTCGCGTCTTTCGTCGCATGATCCGCCAACACCGACACAAGAATGTGACACCATTTTATAGTTTTTTTTTTTTCGAAATTTCTCTCTCTCTCTCTCTTTCTCTCTATTTCTTTCTTTCTCTCTCCAACCCTTATTTTTGGTTAAAAAAAACTTCATTAATGCTCAGGGAAATGTTTTTAAATTAAAAACAAATAGTTCATCGCTCTGAATTTTTTTCAAATTTTGTTCTTCTCCTTCCCCGAGTGCCCCTTTCTTACTTGAAAAACTCAAGATTATTTTTTTTTTCAAAAATTTCCGGTGTTTTCAAATTGTGATTCTCTTAAAATGTTTTTTTTCTAATTTCTTTGAAGAGAGAAATTAATAATTTCAAAAATTTGTTTTCTTTTTATTTCATATCACACTTCGTGATCATAGAATATTTCTTTAGGTGATTTTTTTCGTTGCTCAACTGAAGTTTGAGCAGATTTTCAGTTCTCAGTGATCTCTGAAAGTTTATTAGCTTGCCAAAAGTTCAAAATTGTTTTTTTGTTTTTTTTTTGTAGAAATTTTGAAATTCGTGTTATTAAAAAAATGCAATGATAAGTGAATCAATATGTATTGAATATCATGTCATTTTTTCTCTATTCGGGTTTTTTTTCTCTCTCTCTCTCTCTCTCTTTTTTTCTCTTTTTTTTTGTTTTGTCTCTCTCTCTTTCTCTCTCTCTCTCTCTCTCTTTCTATTTTTTTTAGCATCTGAAAATCTTGAATGTCTTGTCCTCATTGTTTTGTTTAATTCGATTTATGTACTTGAAAGAAATTCACTCACTCACTCATCACAAAATGCCTTTTTGTTGTATAAAATTATTGAAAAATTTTTATAAATTTAGTCAAATTTAATTTGTCATTTTCAAGAAGAAGAAGAAGAAGAAGAGAAAAAAACAAATTTTCAGATGAGAAAAAAAAAGGTTTCATTGTTTTCTTGAAGCCCACGAAGTGTTGACGATGTGTTTTGTGTGTCTCGTCAAATTTAGATTGAATCAATAAAAAAAATCGTCTTTTTCTCACCTCACATTTAACTCAACAATATCGCACTTTAAGTGTATTATTTATGTTAGCTTTTACTCAAAAATCTTCAAGTGGGAGAGGGAAAGAATGACGGGAAAAAAAAAGGAAGGAAATATTAGAAAGGGAGGGAGGGATAGGATATTGTATATACATAAATGTACGTACTTGACACTCATCTATCTTCGTCTCACGATTGCAAAGCAAAGGATCAGATTTCGGTTCACTTTTTATTTTCTTGACCGGTGGGTGGAAACGGGCCGTCAACCAAGATCAATGTTTTCAAATCAATTCAATTATTGTCAAGTCGATTAAAAAGTGATGCGTCTTCTCAAATTATTTCTCGTATTTTCCTGCATCAGTAGATCAACAACAATCATTCCAATTTCTGAAGGTCTGCATGGAATTTTTCCGCGAAACGCTGATCTTAAAAAGCTGGGATCGTTGTGTTCGAGAAATTCGGAATGTATTAGTGGAGCTGTTTGTCATGTGACGTGTAGATGCAAAATAACACATGTGACAATTGATCAGCAATGCTGGAAAAGTAAGATTAAAAAGCAATTTTTTATTTGATTTTGTAGCAATTTTTAAGCTTTTTTTTTTTAATTTTAGAAATTGAGCCGGGAGAAGTCGGTTGCACATATGATGAACAATGCCAAGGTGTTTGGCCTTCTACAACGTGTCGGAACGGTGAATGTCATTGTCAAGAAGGTGAAGAAATAGTGGAAACTCGTGAAGGCAATTTGTGTGTTATTCCTGGTATTTTCCCTGGATGTGAAAGAAAATAATGAGGATAATCAAATTTTGAAGGAAATTGCCCGACAAATAATATAAATGGGGCACTTTATGAGCGGGCCACTCATCGAGTTTCAACGTGCATCTCGTTCAAATCAAAAAAAGAAGGAAACCATTTTATTGGCTGTGACGAATATCCAGAAGTTTATGATTGCATCTCAGGAATATGTTGTCCATCGCGTGGAATGGTTTGCATTCAGCCGCGCAGTGAAGGAATTGCACAAGGTGATGATGCGAAAATCGAAGATCGTTGGTTTTTCGATAGCATCACTGGAACCTGTCAACAATTTAAATACAAAGGAAATGGAGGCAACTCGAATAATTTTCAAAGTCGTCAACAATGTGAATCATATTGTGTAAATCGTGAGTTAATGTCAAGTTTAGGAGACACTGGGGAACATGTTTTTTTTTTTTTTTGATTTTTTAGGATGCCAAAGAGGAGATCCAAGTGAATACAATCTTGAATCGACCGCTTCAGATAATTATCAATGTTATGCAACAGAAAAAGAGAATGATAAAATGTTGTGTTGCCCAACTTCAGCTTTTGTATGCAGCGCTCTTGGTGGCGTCAAAGTCGATAAAACAACGATTCGCGTTTATTCGTCCGGCTCACCAAGGCGTGGAGCTGAAATTTTGCAGCGGTGATAATCATTTTATCTTCAAGCTTCTTCTAGAGATTTTCATTATTTGTTCTTTAATTTCCAGATTCTATTGGGATCCATCAAGTTTGTCATGTAAAAAGTTCAAATATTATGGTCAAGGAGGAAATTTCAATAATTTCGGCTCAAAAAAAGAGTGCTCCGATTATTGTGCAATTGGTTTATGCTCGATTGGTACACCTCTTCGTGATCCAAGTGATAATCTACAAAGATGCTCATCAATTGATGAATGCCCAGAAACGCATCATTGTCAACATACAATTTGTTGTCCAAAACCTTCGACAATTTGTTCAATAAGTTTGAAATTGATTGATAATTGTGATCCAATCAAGATCAGAACGGTTTGGACATATTCAATTGATTTTAATACTTGTAAATCAGTTTCTACTAGTAATTGCTTTGTTGGTGATAATCATTTTGAATCATTTGAAAAATGCCAATCAGTTTGTAAAAGTGTTGAAGGTTAACAATTCATCTTTTTTTTTCTACAAAATTATGCTCTTCATTTTTTACAGTTGAACCAAATTGTCCAATAGGGCGAGCTTTGAGAAAAAATGATAATATAATTCAACGATGCTCCGCAACAAAACCTTGTCCTCCAAATTATGAATGCATTTATACAGGATCGGCACACACGTGTTGCCCATCAAAAGAATTTACATGTAAACAATCGGCATCTTCTGGTAGTTTGTGCGGGATGTCAACACTTCAACGATGGTTTCTTGATTCGCATTTTTTTTGTTGCTTTTTTATTGATTTTTTATTTTTCATTGATTGCAGGGCTTATGATTCAAATTCAAATAAATGTATTCAATTCGAATATTTTGGCTGTAATGGAAACGACAATAATTTTGTGACTCGAATTGATTGTCATGAAAGTTGTCATCGATCTGAATGCCCGGATGGTGGTGATGCATTAATTGATGTGACAAATGGTCAAACAATCAAATGTGATAAAAATGATGATTGTCCAAGTACTCATCAATGTTCAAGACTTCTTTACATTAATCAAACATCATGTTGTCCTTCAAGAAAATGGATTTGTTCTCATGATGCTGATGAAGGTGTTGCATGTGGAGTTCCATCAAAACGATTTTATTTTGATCCTTCTTCATCAACATGTCGACAATTCACTTATCTTGGTTGTAGCGGAAATTCAAATAGTTTTTCAAGTCGTCAAGCATGTTATCAATATTGTCAGAGTGCTTGTAAGAAATCATGGGTGCTTTTAATAAAAACCGAGGATCATTTTTTTCTAAATTTCCAGCTTGTTCATCTTCAGAAATTGTTTATCAACCTTCAAATGTTGATGAACCATTTGATTGTTCTTTAAAATCCTGCCCGAGATATTATTCATGTGTCAAACATGTTTGGAATGACACCAAAAATGTTTGTTGTGGAACGCCAAACTTTGGTGTTTGTCCATCGAATCAACATCCAATGATCGAATTCAATTCACAACAGCCGATGACGTGTACACCAAATGTCATCAATTCTTGTCCGCTTGGATTCCAGTGCAGTTACAGCTCTATTCGATCTTTGTATTTTTGTTGTCGAAGTGTCGAAAAAATTGGTCTCTTTTTAATCCGCCAACAATTTTCTAATTTTTCAATATTTTTGCAGAAAAATGCTTGAAAGGAAGCCGTCCAGAAATTTGGCAACCAACAGCTGAGCCACGGTTCTGCTCGCGCGACTCGCAATGCGCATCAGAAACCTCGTGCTATTCGCCGATTCCGTACATTTCGGGATTGTGTTGTGCCAGTGTCGATGAGATTTGCCCAGCGACTTTTATCTACGAACCAGAAAAGTCGAAATATGAAGAATGTTCACCATTGGCAAGACATAGTTGTGGAAATGATGGGTTCGTTTTGAAATTTCAAGAAAATTAAAAACAAGGATTTTCCAATATTTGAAGACAATCCGTTTGTTTATATTCTGATGCCAAAAGCAGATTTGTCTGTTGTCGTCGTGAAACCCGTCAAATCAATGCTCTAGCAAAATGCCCACCTGGTTCAATAATCGAAATGGAAAAAATGTACTGTGATCCAGAAAATTTGTGTCCCCGCACTCATTTTTGCATGAAGAAAACATCTGATCGAACTGGAATTTGTTGTCGACATCCAAGCTTGAAACGAAACAATCCGTTGACAAAAATTGATCATTCAAAATTGTCGGAAAAAGATGATCGTCGTAAATCATCTTACAAATGTTCAATTTTGATTTATTGATTTTTTTAAATTGATTTTATTGTAAAACTTCAGATCGTTGTCCACGTTATGAGAAGCCTTATCGTATAAATGGAAATGTGACAAAATGTTTGACCGATGATGAATGTCCTGAATTCTACAGTTGCACTCAACAACGATACACGAATTCAATTTGTTGTGGAATCGATATTGATGAAATTTGTCCAACGCGAGTTTATCCAACAATTAAAGTGGAGAAATGTTTCATGTGTGGAGTTGGATATGAATGTCACAAGAATTATTGTTGCCCTCAAAAAGAAGTGGCATGTGAACTTCCGATTCCTGAAATAGTTGGAATAAATAATGAAGGAGAAAAGAAAGAAGAAAAAGAAGAAGAAGGAGAATCAATAATTCGATTTTTTTATGATAGTGGAACAAATACATGCCGATCTTTTAATTATAAAAAAATCAATGAATCCAGTCGTTCCGATCTTCCACAAAATCATTTTTTCGATCAAAACTCCTGTATTGATATGTGTGTTTACACACCTATCGATATGAATGAAGAGATCATGAAATGCCCTGACCCATATCTCAACCCTCCGGATCATCCTCAAATCTGTGTCAAATCGCGAAAATCATGCGCTGACGCAGAAGCCTGCCAAAAAACGTTGTCGGGAAATTTCGTGTGCTGCCGTAGACCGCAAAGCATCAATGTTCATCCAATAATGCCAAATATTTGTGGCGACGGCCTTTTTCCGTGAGTTTTTTTTTTTTTTTGATTTCTAGGGATTCGTTTTGCAATAAATTTTTGTGCAAAAAAGAAAATCGGGTGCAAACGGATTAAATTCATAGACTTTCACCGAACTTTTTTTTTTGAAGCATTTTTATTTGGTTCATTATTCAATTAGTTTTCGTAAAAAATTTTTAGGAAAAGTAGGGGGGCGGGGTCTAAAAATGTGATGGGAAGTGTATCGGATTTAAAAAAATATTTAACGCGTCTCATGAAAAGAATTAAACAACTTTGGGACTAAGACGAGATTAGTTCATACTTAATTTTGTTCTTCTTTAGGCAACTCAACAAATTAGGTAGCATTATACGGTGCGCAAACAACAACGGATGCTCAACTCGAATTTGTCGTCGAAGCTCAATGCTTCGTCATAATATTTGTTGCCGACCTCGTCCCATTTCTGTAGCCTCAGGCATGTTTGTTAACTCAAGAAATGTTATTTTTGATTTGACCCGAATTTTGGTTAAAAAAAATGAAAAGGTCAAATTTTCAAAAAATAAAAAAGTGACGTCATTTTCAGAACTTTCAAAGCCATTTTTTCACTTTTCATATTCGAGTTTCCAGATTTTTTTTATTTTTAAAATATTCTACAGAATTTCAGCTTTCATTTGAAGCTAAAAAATAAAAACTGAAATTTTCATCAAAAATCGGAAATTGTTCATTTTTGTTAAACTCAGATCAAAACGTAATTGTGGAGTTTCGTATCGATTTCGGGAAAATTTGAATTTTCAAAGCCATTTTTTCACTTTTCATAATTAAGATTTCAGAATATTTTTGATGTTAAAATATTCTCCGGAATTTCAGCTTTCATTTGAGCCAAAAAAATCAAAAAGTCAAAATTTCACCAAAATTCGGAAAAATTTCAATTTTTTGGTGAAAATTTCACTTTTTGATTTTTTTGGCTTAAAAGAAAGCTGAGATTCTGGAGAATATTTTAACACTAAAAAAAATCTGAAATCTCGAATATGAAAAGTGAAAAAATGGCTTTGAAAGTTCTGAAAATGACGTCACTTTTTTATTCAAATTTGACCTGATCAAAAAGTGACGTCACTTTGGACGCTGATAAATTTTGAATTTTCAAAGCCATTTTTTCACTTTTCATAATTAAAATTTCAGAATATTTTTGATGTTAAAATATTCTCCGGAATTTCAGCTTTCATTTGAGCCAAAAAAATCAAAAAGTCAAAATTTCACCAAAATTCGGAAAAATTTCAATTTTTTTGGTGAAAATTTCAGTTTTTTCGTTTTTTGGTTCAAATGAAAGCTGAGATTCTGGAGAATGTTTTAACATCAAAAATATTCTGGAATCTCGAATATGAAAAGTGAAAAAATGGCTTTGAAAGTTCTGAAAATGACGTCACTTTTTTATTTTTTGAAAATTTGACCTGATCAAAAAGTGACGTCACTTTGGACGCTGATAAATTTTGAATTTTAAAAGCCATTTTTTCACTTTTCATAATCGAGATTCCAGAATATTTTTGAAAAATATTCTCCAGAATTTCAGCTTTCATTTGAGCCAAAAAAGTCAAAGTCAAAATTTCACCAAAATTCGGAAAAATTTCAATTTTTTGAAAGGCTGAAGGTGGTCCTTTTATTTTTTGCAGATCACAACGTTTTGATTCTATCAACCGGCTTCCCACAATCGGATGTCGGAGAAAATAATGATAAGCAACGTGAACGAGTTTGCTCGTTGGTCGGAATTAACAGCGATGTCGACGGAAGTTGTCTACCAAGTTAGTTTATCTGTTTGAGGTTTTTTTTTGAAAATCGCTAAAACGCGGCTGTAAATTTCCATCTTTGTCCGCAATTTTTTTCAGAATTGTTTCCCGGTGAACGAGGCTGTCATTTCAATAAGCAATGTGTTTCATCAACGTGCATCAATGGTGTTTGCTCTTGTTCGAGCTCAACGTTATTATTTCAGAGAATGTGTGGTACGAATTAAAATTAAATAAGTTTTTACGATTCTTCAACTTTTTTTGCAGTTTCAAAATGCCCAATATTTTACAAGAACGAAAATGGCGAATGTATTTAACTCGAAATCCATCGTTGACTCCTCCCCCCCCCCCCCCCAATGTGTCTCTTTTTTTGTTCTTTCTTTCTGATTCCTGTTACTTGTATTCTCATATCGGGTTCAATTTTTTTCTTCCTTCATGGTTTTTAATTATTCAACTTTATTCAATAAACATTTTCGATTTTTATTTCGAATGCACTATTTAATTAATTTTCTTTCTTCCCTTCCTGTCTTTTCTAATCTTTAATTAAAGTTTGAGAAGAAACACTTTGTGGGAATTTATTTGTTTAACTTTCTTTGTTTTCTTTTTTGAAAAAAATTTAAGATTTGTTTTTTTAAAGCGAAATCTTTATTAATGTCTTGTTTTACGTCATTTTGTGCCAAAACAAAAAGGGAGAAAAAGAGTGACATATTTTCTAATTTGTTCTTCTTCTTCTTCTTCTTCTTCTTCTGCTTCTTCGATTTTTTACATTAATTCTGCTCATCTTCTATGAAGAATTTTGATTCATTCATTGAAAAATTTATTTTTTTCATTCATCATTTTAAAAATAAATCTACCGTAATTGTGAAAAAATTAGGAAACAAAGTTTAAAGCATTTAACTTTGAAGGTCAACAACTTTTTTTTTAATATGTAGAACAGAAATTCAATGTTTTTTAGCATCGTGCGAAAACTTCGCATGGATGCGATTAAAACTCCAACACGATAATTTAAAAAAAAAAACGTTGGAACGAATTTTAGTTAATTTATGTGAAACTGAAGCCGTTTCTTTTCTATTCTTTTCTTCTCTGACCTTTTGTTACTTCAGCTACGTTAGAATACGAAACTCGAAACTTTTTTAAAAATACACAGATTTATTTTTGTTTCCTCTTTGGTCAAAAAAAATGCTTTTTAATTTTGAGATTCTCATTTTCTGTCGAAACGATTTTATAAAAACTAGTCAAGCTCAAAAATGTGTGCGACAAGTCGAAATATCTTTGAGAACATGATTAAAAAAAAATTTTCTTACTAATTATTTATGCTCACCTGCTTTTTAGTAACCTTTCGTTAGTTACACTATATTGAATTTTGTATTGGTATTTTTCAATTTTTAAATAATTTAAAACAAAAGACTAAAAAATCAACATTTTTGAAAACAAAAATTAAATACTTTGATGGTTTAGTTATCGAGAAATAAAAACGTTTAGTTTCTTTTTCTTTTTTTAATTCATTTTTTCAATGGGTAGGCTCTAACTTTTTTGAAAGTCAATTAAAAAAAAAATTCTGGTTTTTGTCCGCAAAATATAATTCTTTATAATCTTTTAGCTATTCGTTTTCGACTAGAAAAATAAATATCTACACTTTATTGTAATCCTAATCTTTCTTCTTTTTTCTTTTTTTCCTTAAATTTTGAATTCTCATTTAATTTCCTTATTGAAATTTCTTACGATTGAAACTACAAAAAAATTTGTTTGGGAGGCGTTTCCATAAACGGACATCCAAAAATATGATTTTATGTTTGACGTATTTTGTTTCTTTAGCTTTTTTTAAATTTTTTTATAGGAGTTTGAAAGAAAAGAGAACCTGTGCTATGCATCCGATTTTATTGCTCTCCTCAATTATTTTGGGATCCACTTCATCGGTCCACCCCGACGTTTTACCAAATTGTGATGGACTCATTGAGCCAAGCGTTTTGTCGATTGAACGACGATTGGACAACATTGAGGAGAAACGTGGAGCAAGTGTCACATTGCGTTGTTCTTTCTATTCAGCTCCTCAACCAACGATTATCTGGTATCATCGTGGAAAAAAAATTGATGGACATTTGGCACCAAATTTCGAATCTTTGTTGACGACTACTCAATTAGGGCAATCAATTGTTGAATCAAGTAAGGATCTTTAAGAAAACTCAAATTTTTTAAATTTTGTTACTAGTTTACCTAATCGATTGTCTTGATGAATCAACATCTGGTGAATATTTTTGTGAAGCAACATCTCCATGCTCTCCACCAATTGTCACTTCATCAATTGTGACTATTCGGAAGGATACGAATCTTTCTATAGCAACTAAACAACCATTATGCAAACCCCAACAAAAACGTTTCAACCATTCGCCTGTTAACTCAGCTCCAATAATTGCTGATTTTACTATTAGTCGACTCGAGCTACCCGGAGGTGTTGCACAGTTGGCTTGTCGTGCACGTGGATATCCAACACCAAAGGTTTCATGGAAACGAATTGAAGATGATGATTCTTTAACATCGATTAGCGGTCTTTCCTCATACATGGTTTGTTAATTTTTTTTTTTTTTTGAAATTGGTCGGCTAACATAGTATGGTCTACTGACGCTCATTCGTAAAATCATTATTTCGAACAAAATAAGTCGAGACACATCGTTTTTAAATTTTAAATAATTGATATTTCATGTGGAAACTCGTTGCTTGGCTACATTTTAGAACGAAAAAAAACCAATGTCTTTTAACTTATTTTTATCGAATGAAAATAGGAAATGCATTGACATCTGAAAATGTGTACATCTAATAGATTGCTTTGATAAATTATGAAAAATTGTTTTTTTTTAATTTCAGCAACTCACTAACGGCGATCTGCTTGTAGTAGGTGATGAATCAACAATCAGTGAATCTTTCCGCTGTTCGGCTGAAAATAAGCTTGGAATTGCTACCGCCGACGCTTCTGTCATCTACATGCTGCCCTAAACCTTCCTTCATTCTTTTCGCACATTAAAAATCTTATTTTTCTGCTATTCTACAATGTCTTCTTTATCATTCGGACACAAAAATAAAGTATAACATTAGTTATTTACAACTCAATCATGAAAAATATTCCGAAAATGTACAAACAGATACAAGAAAAAATAACAATTTACCGACTCGATCGATTTTATACAGTTTAGTTTAATGATGAATAGTCGAATGCGATTTTATAAGTCTGCTCCGGCATGACGGGCATTATTGGTTCTTGTTTCCATGATTCGAAATTAAAATCAAATGGATTGAGACCTAACTCCTCGATTATTTTTTTTTCTTTATTCTTAATAAACTTTAACCATGTATGAACAAGTAAATTATCAGATGTTGGTCTGAAGTTACACAAGTTCATATGTTAAAAAACAGATAAAAATAATACCGATTTTCAGGATCAAAAACTAAACATTGAGAAACGAAATCGTGAAGTTCTAATGTGAACTCCCTTGTAAGATGTTCTGTCGGTCGCCCGGCTGAAATTTTTCTTGTTTAAATTCACTCAATTTTTGAAAAAGCTAACATATATCGATTCCCCTATTCACATCATCTCGAAGACTTATCATATCTACCGGACGAGGTACCTGTCCGTTAAGTTTTCTATAAAGCATTTCTAATGGATCTGCTTCTACAAAAGGAATAACTCCGTTCAAAACTTCACACAACGTGATTCCAATCATATAAACATCTGATTTTCGTCCATAACCTGACATATTTTGCGCCAATACTTCAGGAGCAAAATAATACAACTGGTTTTGAAAGTGGGAGTCAAATTCATAACAATTGTCTAATTGATAGCTTGCTTCTGTCATAAACCGTAAACCACTTAATTTAACTTCTCCATTAGAGGAAATCAGAATGTGCTGAGGGCGAATATTTCTGTTAAATTAATTATTTTTGTTTTCCAAATGTAATAAATTACCTATGAATGTATCGGTTATTATGTAAGTATGAAAGGGCTTCAAGAAGTTGTCTGAAAATTATTCTAGCTGCGTTTTCAGCAATTCCCCATTGTTTATGGTTTGCCACAATATCATGAAGTGATCCGAACGAACAAGCTTCGGTAATCATGAAAACAGATTGCTCGTACACAAAACATTTATCTAATCGAATAATATTATTATGTGATACGATTCTTAAGTTTGCAGCTTCTTTCTAAAACAAAATAAAAATGTTACATATTTTTAAAATTAATCATTTATTTCTTACCGCTAATAATTCATAGTCAGCAAATTCGTCAACCGGGAACTGTTTAATGACAACATAGTCATTAACTTTTCCTCCAACAATACGTTTTTTTCCTAAGAAAACATAGCCTCCAGTACAATTTGCTGAAATTTAGTGTTTTTTTTTCTTTTTCTGAACGTTTATTTTGTAAATTTACTCATAAATCTTATACAAGAGTAGCCGCAAGGGGCCAAATTCGGAACGCCTTCTTTTGGTGTAATATGCATTCCATCTCCTTTTAGAGTTGTTTCGCTTAAAACTTCTACTACTGGTATAAGTGGTGATAATATGGCGTCGGTAGAAGCAGTGGTGGTATTTAAAATGTCCGTCTCTTGTTTTGTCATCTTTAAAACCGGGTTGAAAAAAAAAACAATCAATAACAAATAAACGTTTCGTCCAAACGAAAATTAAAGAGTTTAAAAAATGAGGGGAAAAAATAGTTTATTCATTTTTTTAATAAAGAAATCTACAGGTCTATATTATCAACATTCACCAAAGAAAATCCAATAAATATATGTATACGTATTGGTACAATCCATCGAAAAGAATGATTCATAAATGTTTTATAAACGGGTGAAAAATTCAAAACGTCAAAAAACTCGAGCATCAATTGAAAATTATTTAATATATTTTAGGGAGATTTTACTCAATATGAGTTCTGCTCATTGTGCTCTAGTTGGTTGATCAATCTGCAATTGTTGAAGCTCTCGATCAACTTGTTGTAACTCCAAAAGAAGACAATTATTTTTTGTGAACGGATCTAAATGAGCCATTTCACATTCTGCCATTCTTAACTCCATTCGGAGATGAGCATTTTCAGCTTCTGACACATTTCCCTGGGCTTCGCTCATTCTTTCTTTAACATCCATTATTTTATCTAAAGAGCTCGACACCACATTTTGTGGATGAGGAACAATTATTGGTCTAATCATCGGTGTCAATAGACCAGTTGTACTATCCACCAACATCGTTTGGCCTGGTGGTGGTGGAGGAACATTAGGTACAAATTTCGTTGCCTCTGATACTGGTGGTGGTGGAAGTGCAGTGACTACGGTAGCAATTGGCACTACTGTTGGAGCTGGAAATGTTTCATACAATAACTATTTTCTAATTAATGATTGTATATAATGAAGCCTTTTTGGATTTTGAAAAAATATGTTTCTTTTTAAATTCCTACAGTTAGAATTGTGTATAACTGATGTAACGATTGGTTGGCATAAACTATCCATAACATTCATCGTACCACATTCGGACTGTACTGTCGTTACATCTTGCCCAACAACTTGCTGTTCATGTTGTTGAACTACTTGCCCATTCGCCGTCAGCATTGGCGCAGATTGCGTTAATGATGATGCTCTTGGCCTTCCTGTTTGTTGAACTAAGTCTCCAATTATTGTCCTAAAAAAGTGTTTTATTCAAATACAATTCTAGTTTATTTTACATTGTTTCCTCTGTTGGAACTGTAGCGAAGCTAACGGGAATCGGGGGTAGATCAATCCCTTGAACAGGAGTCAGCCCTAGAATCATTGGATGGTGACCTTCCATTCTACTATCGTCTAAAACTGAAGATGCAACAGTGTAAGAAACGTGACCAATTCCACCATCTTCGCAATCATCATCATCAATAGATATGGGTGGTTCAAGACGTCTAAGATATTCATTTGTGAAAGGAATTATAATTTATGCATTTACTTTAAAATTTCATATCTTTTTGCTAACAACTGATCTGCATCACCTCCAGATTCTCTTAATGTTGTGGCTGCTCCCCAAATCATACCACCTCCCAATCCAAATTCATATGATTCTATTGGAAATATGGAAGCTTGGGTTCTGTTTTAAAAAATATTTTAATGAAAAGTGTTTTTATTACATACGGTTGTATCCATATTGCATGAGGATGTTGCCCTGGTGAAGTCGCTGCACCTGGAAATATCATACTCCCTTGGGGTCCTGTCGGAGATGGAGCTGCCCAGATTGTGTTTGGAGGCGGAATGGATGGTGTTCCAATTGCGACCGGCGGTGGTTGGTTAGTTAGAACAAGTGGTGTTTGCTGTGGTGGAATCTGAAAACAAAAACGGTGTTTTTCCAATGAAATCACATTAGCTTTACCATAACCATTGACCCCGGCGGTGGTGGTGGCAAGTGAGTTGGAGACTGCACAATCATCATGGGTTGCTGTTGCTGTGAAGATTGCTGTTGCTGCATTTGTTGGGAAATCTGCTGAATCTGTGAATTTCCATTTTCTATCATTTCTTGTGGTCTTCGTTCATCTCTTGGATATATCATTATTTGTCCGGGTTGAGGCGGTGGCATTGAATGGTGAGAATGAGATTGTTGGGTTGAAGGTGCAGCTTTTCTCATCTGCTGATGATGATGAGGATGATGAGCATAAAATTGATAAGATTGTGAAGGCGCCGGAGGTGGAACTCTTGCCATATATTGCATTCTAGAGCCATTTTGCATCATCATTTGTGGCGAAATCTGTACATTAATCGCCTGTGGTACTGTAGGTGGTGGTGCTGGTTGACCTAGTGTCATTGGTTGTCCGCCGTTTCGATGATTTCTTAATTCTTCTGAAATTTCAATAAGTTTTTAAGATTTGTGTCAATTTTCTTTTTAATCACCCAAAGAATGAGCAAAAGAGCAGTATATTCCGCGTTCACAATGCCGGTTGCTTTCTATGTTCGCACACATTTTCGTCTTAAATCTTGAAGTAGTTGTTTTCGCCGGAACAAACTTTCGATCTGTTTCGGTATTGTATCCTGATGTTCCCGTAACTCCACTCTTTCTGTAAAGTTCTTAATTAATTTTTAACTACTACTGCTTAAACTATACTTCATTTCTTCGTTTTCTGTATACAGATTTAAAAGAAGTAATAGTTTTTTCAAATAATCTGCCAACTCTGCGGATGTGGGATTTTCAGCAGTTACATCTGAGAATGCTTCTAAAACTGGTTGCATTTGGTTGATGAGAATTCGCGTTTGCATTGTTAAGGTAGAATTATTTGGAGATAATAATGCATTTAGTTCATCAAGACATTGGGAATAAGAATTTGGTGATTGAAGCTTGTCTGAATTCAAATGTTTAAAATGATTTTTTTTTTCAAATAATTTACCAATTATTGATTGCATGTGTGAACGATGTCCTTGATCCGCATACAACAACGCCGACCATTGATCGGGACCAATTCTTAAGCCTGATTCGAATGCAATTTGTACAATTTGGGAGTCATGTTCTCTTCTTAAAGCCTCATAAGTTCGAAAATCTTCTTTTAATTGCATTAAAGAAGACGCCTCTTCTCTTTTAATCACATTGAAACATGATGCCCGGTATAACAATTGAACTACATGTCCCACACATGTTTTCGATACCTTAAAAATAGTAAAAAGTGTTCTTTAGAGTTAAAAAAATTACCTGTGGGTAATCTTGCATAAGTGTTGTTACCACGTACATGACCAAATTTTTCCTGGCAATTTTTTCTCCATTTTCTAGTGTCATTAATATTAACCGGAGAACGTCTTCTTGCATAGCTGTAAAATAATTTGAATTTTTTTAAATTATTTATGTGTTGTACCTGGTCCTAAAAATTGGCACCCTCTTGCTCTAACTGCTGACCATAAAAGACTACTTACGTGTGTATTACTTTGAATTGAAAGCAACATCTGATACATTGAAAATGTTTTTGGAATTAAATCAAAAATTACCTCAGTCATTACTCTCTCAGCGATTGTTTTGCAGGCTTTTATACATTTTATTCTCCCTTCATTTTCAATCCATTGATGGCAAATTAAAGAAAATACTTTTCGTTGCAATGTTCTTGACAATTTTTGACTATAAACAGAACCCCCACGTTCACTTTCCGCTCTTTTGAAGTATTTTGCAATATCTAACATTGATTGGTCAATCGATCTTTCTTCGTCCTAAAAAAAAATCGGATATATGCAATGAAGTTAAAGATGGAATATTACCGTTCTGGCGTCAGAAAAATTCATACAATTATCGTTAGGCATGACAATCGATAACAATGCTACGTTTGTCGGATACTTTTGCAGCGATATAGTTGGTTTCCACTTTAATAAAAAAAAATTTTAAACAGTATTCTTTTTAAAGCATACATCATCATTTGGACAAGGTTTTTTTTGTGATGGGGACAATCGAGCACATTTTCGGCAAATAACGTGTCCGCATATTAAACTTATAGGTGGAAATGACTGTTCAAATTTCTTCAAATAAATTTCATTTTATGAACTTTCTTTTTAAAAAAATACCTGGCCGCACAATGAACAACATAGAACATCCTGCCATTGCCCTCCTTGTCCAGTTGGAGCCATTTGGGATCACTTAGTGATTATTAATATGAGTATACACGGTATACACTATAAACAGCTAAATAATTGAATAAATACTGTAATATCTTAAAATTTGTTATATAAAACTTACGAAAAAAAGCAATTGAACAATTTTAAGCAGGATCACATTTATTTGAACTCTGTTGAAAAATAATTAAACTGCGAAAATCGAAAATCGAGTTTACTCAATTCTAGAACACATGAAAAAAAATATATATAAACAAGTAAAGACGAGATTGAGAAAATATGAAGCGTTACAAACACTTTAAAATTTATTTAATCTTTTTGAAAAATAAAAAAAAATTTATTAAAAGAATAACAACATTTTAATTATTTATAACTTTATTGTTTTATAATTTGCAAAACACGAAAAATCGTTTGCTAAATTATTTGCATGTTTGGGTTCAAAAGATGTTCGATGCATTCCTAGAAGCCGAGAAGCCTAAAGCCAAAGAAAATTAGCTTGAAAAATTACGATTTCTTACATAATCTTCCATAATTGCTCCAGTACACAATAAAAATTTTGCAGTATGTTTTCCCAACAATCTTAACGTGTGAGAAGTTTTGATTAAACACTCTGCTGCCAAAAATGGTGGATCAGCTACAATCACATCAAATTTTCCTAATAATTCTTCTGGTAAAACAGTTGGATTTTTATAATCATATTCAACAAATTCATCAGGATATTTAATTCCAAATCTTCTGTCAAACTCAAACAATTTCAGTCCTATTGTTCCGTTTTTGTATTCCTATAAAAAAACTTTTATTTAATATTGAAAATGATACAACCTCAGCCTCGTGGAAAAATTCTATAAGAGATGGAGATGATACACAAGCAATCATAGGTACATTATTATCATTTCCAATCTCATTTAACGCTACTGAAATTAGTTCGTCAACCAACTTTTTTGAAGTTTCAGTATCATACCAGAATTGAGAAAGCTAGAAAATTGTTGAATGATTTCAATTTTTTAATAAATACCTGCCAATCTTCTTGAATAAGTGTACTTTCTTTTTCTAACCTTTCAGCATAAAATGAATCCAATGCTGCCAGAGCATCTGATGAAAGTTTAATAACTTCATCATCTGACATTATTATCTGTATAAAAACGCAGAACTAAATAAATTCTGAAATAGGAAGCGGAAAATATCACATTGGTTGGTCAAACCGATCATGAATTACTTGAATGTATTAAGAAAACTTTTATTTTGCTTGGGAAATTCAAAGATGAAAAAAATTATTAACGAAAAGGAAATGCTTTTTTAATAGAAATTTGTAGATAATTGCTGACTTCATTGCTGATAAATCGGCATACAGCAGCAACAAAACAAAGAATTTTGAAAATGCATGAAAAATATGCAGTCCCATTTCTTTTTTTACACGTCCGACAAATAGATAACAAATCCCCAGTTGGAGGCTAATTTTTAAAGGGACACTGTAAAATCAGCTCGGCCCAGATCTTCTAAGCTGAATGGTTTCGACAATATTTTTTTTACTTGTGCTAAGGCAATGCGTGCTTTAGATTCATCTGACTCGCTATGTATTTCCTAAAGTAAAAAATGTCAACTAGACTTGTTTAAAAAAAATACTGTTTGCAATATTTCAGCATTTTCTCCTGTATATGGTGCAGACACAAGAACTAATCCAACCACTCGTATATTTGGGCCATCCCAGCGAGTGTTGGATATAGTGCGTTTGAGTTGAAGAAAAGCTTGTTGCCCAGATAGAGGAACATTATCAACAACCATTATTTCGTGTGATCTTGTTTCTGAAAGTGCTGCCATCCGTTCAGGAATCTAAAACGAAAAACATATCAATAGATCAGGGAAGAAAAAAATTGGTGGAAACCTTTTTTGAACTTGAAACATATGAGGAATTATGAACTTTGGTTGCTTTTTCATTAGTTGTCACGAGTCTCACCTTAAAACTTTAATTATAAGGGTTTTTTGGAGTTTATTACCGCGGTGATCATTTGAGCATTATAAACGCGCATAACATCTTTTCCGGTGACAGAGTCTTTATCTCGCATTGCCAAAATCTGGATTATGATACAAGGATTAAAAAAAGAATTTTTTAAAACAAACTTTTAATGTTGGTTCAAAACAAATGACTTGTCCTTGAACTTGCACTCCATGGACAGTTTTAAATGCAACAACCGATCCTTCTCGGAACGCTAGATCATGATTTGGTGAAGATTCTGTCATACCTCTGAAATATAATTTACATAGAAGCATTGACACGAAAAGGCTTAATGAACTACAAATTATAATAAAAGGATTCGGCACGTATCCATGGTGAAAAAGTGCCAAACAAAACTTAGATTTATACACACGAATCAAGAAAGAAAGTTTGCTATATTGTTAACTAACATATTGTGCAATAGTGCAACGCAGTGTTTGCACTGAATGCGCGTGAAAGTTTTTGACCTTAACTACATATAAAACATGACTTGAAATTTCAACACGAAAGTACATTGAGAAAATATTAAACTTAATATTCAAAAAGGAATTGAGCTTTTTCCCATTTCAATTACGGATAAAATGAAATATTTTCATTAAAAAATATAATTTTTCCAAAAAACTCCTGATAGCAAAAAATTTCTCCAAATAATAGATACAAATCAAGGTTAATTTTCTACAATTTTTAAACCAAATCATTTGTTAATTTTATTATATTTTTTGCCAAAATTATCGATTTGTGTCAACTCAGTTGCATGTTACTGAAATTAAAATTTCCAGATTTTGTCCTCTCAATTCTTTCCCATAATGAACCCTAAAAATGAAGTCTGTTGCTCAATTCATACTCGCTTCTCTCTGTTTCTCTCTCAATCTTATTTCACTAGGAAAAAAAAAGAATAATGTGAACAATATGCAAATTTCGTTTTGAGCACTTGAAAGCTGACAGATTTTCGAAAAATATTGTTTTCGGTCAACTACTGATACCAGTCAAGCATCATCTCGAATTGAAAATTCATCATTTGAAGGACACATTTGTCTTTTCTTTCCCTTTTAAACCAATGCCTTCTAATTATATGGTTAACTATCTATCTATATCTATACATATTTATATCTTTAGTTATAGTTAAGTAACAATAAGACAAGACCAGACCAGACGAAAAGCTTCTTTTAATATACATATTATATGTTCACTTTTGAACCTTTTATTCAGTATAATTTGGGGTTTTATGATGCTATCATCAATATCTAAAATAGAATGAAGACATTTTTTTGTTGTTTAATTGGAACAATTTTTTGAAGCAATAAACTATAGTTGCATTTAGTTCCGCACTTTTAACATTTTACCATTTCAATATGTTTCAATTGTTTGATCCTAATTAAAATCTTTAAAAAATGGAGTCAGAAACAAATAAGGCGCCTCTTGTTTATTGTATCAATGTCAATATATTCGGTAATTTCAACAATAAACGACGATTAGTCATTTAGGACAAGAGAAGACCGTTGATGACGTGGCATTAAAAAAACACAAACACATCCCACATCTAAAAAAGTTTTAACAGCAATGAGATGAGAAAAGTTGCGTAACTGATGTAAATCGGTAGTCATAACACGTGCAACGGTTTTTTTTGTTCTTTTCTTCTTGTTGTTACAATAAATCCTGAAAAAAAAAGTTTTTACAACCCGGGCTGTAAATGTATAAAGAACAAATAAGAAATACCGCTTTGCTCAAACTCCGCTTGAGCAATAATTAAGTATTTTTATCGATTTTTTGTAACCAAAATAAAAAAACCCGGAAAGATATTTATAATTAAAAAAATTTCAATTTTCAATTTTTAATAAAAGAAATATTCATTACTTTTCAGTTCAAATCAGTTCGGGTCATTATTATCGCTGATCCGGAAGTACTTATTAATTGATCGGAAGTACTTATTAAGACACACCTTATCACTTCCAATCACCATTTTCATAAAGCAATTCTTATCCATATAATGACCGTCAATCACAACAAAAACAATATGAAACTTTATCAATTTTGATTTTCTTAATATTCTCTTCAACCTTTTTTGGGTGTTAAGATCCCTGGTTTAGAAATATCAGTTGAATACGATTTTATAAATTTTCTTATTTTTTTGTTGTTTTTTCCCACTTAATTTTTTCGCTATCGACTTTTAATAACTCTTTTTAGCCTCAAGAAGTTCATTAAAAAAAAACTGAATTATTACCATTTTCGTTGACATCTAATTTAAATTCAAAATTCCAAAAAAAAAAAAATGTAATAAATAATCAAAAGTCATTCAAATGTAGGCTCAATCTTAATGAAAATCTTAAAAAACAAATTTTTTTGTGTTCTAATTCGAATTCTACCGTAAACCAATCAAGCTAGCTTTTTCTTTTCTTTCTTTTTTCGTAAATGCCAATAACTCTAGCAATATTTCATGTTTTCTTCCACTTTTTTTCTTTTTCTCTACACCTTCTCTTTATCTGATTGGGCAATGTCAGCTTTCTCATCATAGACAAACGCGACGAGGGGGCGTGTCCACAACTACCGTACACTCTAGTTATTGGCGGAGTCGACTGGAACAGCCTCTTTGCGTTTACATTGAATCATTAAACCCCCCTATTTATTTCTTTTTTTTTCATTCTTCAAGAAAAAAAATTATTGAAGAAAGTTTTTTTTAAAGGTGTATTTGTTAAATATTTTTTTTTGAATACACAAATGCAATCCTTTGATATCGAGTCGTTAATCGGGAATAAGGTAAAACAAAAATTTGAAGAATTTTCTTTTCCAATTTATTTATATTTTATAGGCTCTTACGCCAACTTTGGCTGAAATAGTTCAAGCTCATCAAAATCATTCCACAGCCACTGCCCGATCCTCTTTTTCACCAAACTACGATAATGAAGCCGATCATCTGTCAGGCGTTTCTTCACGTCATCATTCTTATGGTAAGAAAAAATTTGTCCGATTTATTCCTAGCTCATCCCATTTTTTCCCCCCATCCTCATTTCTTAATTATCGTTCATTTACACCATGTTTTGACTATGTATTGGTGACAAATGAAAAAGATTGATTAGGTCTGCTTTCACGCATTTTTATTGAACACGGCTCAAATGTGACTAATCGTTGTATTATAGCTGTCATACAAGATGACAATGACACGGGGAGAAGAAGAAGGGGGAAGGGCAGGAGGGGGGAACTTAATAAAGAGCCTTCAGAGCTACATGTTGATTATGCTTCATTGAACAACTCATCGCCTCGTAAAATCCGACAGGTTTTTAGTAGTCAATTATTAGTAAGAAATGTCACAATTCTACTCAAGAATATATTTTAAAGAAAAATTAGTTTTCGAAAAAAAGAAATTTGTTCAAAATATTATGAAATTTTTAACGGGTTTTTATTAAAAATACTTAATAGAACCAAGTTTTTTAAATTTTCATTGCTTTTAAATATTTTTTTGTTGGCTGTGAGAAGTGAGAAGAGTTCTTTTTCTTTTTCTCCATCTTATTGACTAATTATCGGTGTTACAGTACTCCCCAATCAAATTATTTATATCGATGTAAATTGTATTTCTTCAAGCACCGTTTAACACCATTTGTGTCGAAGCAGCATTGAAAATTAGATAATTGCTGATAATAAAACGTATCGTTTTCTGGTCTTCATCTATGTTATTTCAAATGTTGCGATGGATGGGTTGAAAGAAGAGAGAGAGAGAGAGAGAGAGAGAAGAAAAAAAAATAGTGTAAGGAAGACAAATTACAAAAGCGTTTTGTTCTAAAAACTCTTAACATTAATTTGTATTTTTTAAATGATTGAAAACTTTAAATGCATATGCTCTGCGAGCCGCCATCTATTCTTTGATGTTCAGTTAAACCATTTCTACATATTATTCCAAGGTTGAATGGATAAGAAGTGGGGAGTGGGGTGGGGGGTTGCACACCTATCATAAATGTTTTTGTCTTCAACTTTTACAATTCATTTCACCTGTTGATTATAAAGAGAATTACTGTAATATTGTTTCATGAATATATTTATTTATTTGTATGATCTAATCGTTTTTTTCTAAAAAAGAAAAAAAAATCAACTGTTTCGTTATTGGGAAGGGGAAATGCACATACATACATGAAAAGTGGGTTGACACGTCATCATAATGCGCCAAAATAGATCGTAAAATGTTACCACCAGCTCGCTCCCCTCCCCCACCGTCTTCATTAATTGGTATTGCGTGGAATATAAGAGACATTAAATAGAAAACATTGGGATTGGTGTACACACAATTTGGATAATTGACTTGACAATTTGTAATGTGTTATGTAGGAAATGAATTGTTACGGCTACATACATATGACTATGACTATGACCCTGAATTGAAAATATTGAAAAAAAAATAGTAGTCGTTGACGTCTTCAATGACTTTGTTGCTGTTTAGGTTTAGGTTGTTGATATCTATGAATTGTTTTTCCATTAAGAAGCAATTTTTAAGAAGGAAAAGAAAGAAAAAAAATGAAAATATAGATAATAATTGAATGAGAAGATAAAAAAGGAATATAATTTTCATATTTTTCATTATCCGTTTTCTCCTCCTCCCCTCCCAACATTTTTATTTTCCAATTCATCTTTCTTTTTTTTGCTCAATTTGCAGACAATCGAGGAGATGACGGTCAAATGAGGAGGTATCGTACGGCATTTTCGAGAGAGCAAATCGGACGACTTGAACGCGAGTTTGCCAAAGAGAATTATGTGAGCCGAAAGACAAGGGGTGAATTAGCCGCCGAACTTAATTTGCCAGAAGGAACAATTAAGGTAGAAATCGATTTTTTTAAAACAATTTTTAACCAACCCTCCCCCCCCCCCCCTCTTTACTTTCATCTCTAACCATAATCCGCTACCGTAGCCCCCTCCCGCCCCCCCCCCCCCCCCCCCCTCCAAATTCCACCAACTTTCATCGTCGTGTGAAGCTAAATCATTTGTCGTCCATCTATGTATACAAATACACATCTACATACATATACACGCCATTTTCTTTCTCATTTCGATGGCGCATATCAATCTGTCATAAGAGAATAAAATGACGGCGGCGCCTAGAGTGCCTATGAGTGATTTTAAAAAATCCCTAAGGATCTGTTTTAAAAACCCTTTGTTGAAGACAAAAAAAAAGAGAAGAAAAAGCAGAAAAGAGAAAAGTAAAGAGAGAGTCAGTGAGAGAGAGAGTGAGAAAGAGAGAGAAAGTGAGAGAGTGAGAGAGAAAGAGAGAGAGAGAGAGAGAGGGAGAGAGAGAGAGAGAGAGAGAGAGAGAGGGAGAAAATGAAATATGCTAAATATTAAAATGTGTTGTTCAGGTATGGTTTCAAAATAGAAGAATGAAGGATAAAAGACAACGAATTGGAGGACTAGGATGGCCTTTTCCACCACAGATGGCTGCTTATATGCTCAATCCATTTGCCTATGAAATGTGGATAAAAACTGCGGCTTCACAATTTGGTGGAAACGGAGGTGGTGGACAATATCAAACGAATAATGGGTAAATAAACAACTAAAAATTGGTTGCAGCGCCAAAATGAGAATCGGAAATAATTTTTTCAGATCAAGCTCTTCTATTCCAACTCCACCAATGATTGGACCAATGTGCTTCTCATCATTTATGTCAGGATCACCAACCAATTCAGAAGATGTTCCGAAATCTAAAACAACATCAACTGAAGACGACAACGATTCAAAATCCATCCAAAAACCGTTAAACTTTTCATCTTCCAGTCCATCAAGTTCAATTTCACCACGACAAAGCACACCATCGCCGATAAATTGAGCTTCTTTTTGTGATTTCTTCTCTCCTCTTTTTTCCCATCCAGTCGAATTCTGTAAAAAAAGAAGCTTTGAATGCACTTTGATTTCTTCTAGAATAGTTCACATCGACCATTAATACATATTATGGTCATTTTTCCACCTAGTCAGAGTTCAATTTATTTTCCATTTATAACTGGTAGTTCAATTTATCAATAAACCTATTATTCTTTGGCGATATTTGCGGACTTAACAGTTGAGAAATTCTCACAAACTTTCATTGATTTCTTTAAATTTCAAATCTTTATAATTTTGAACGGTGACATTTGTAGTATAATAATGGGTCTAGATAAAGCCCCCCCCCCCTTTCATACATTTTTCCAAAAAAGGTGGCCAAGTTTTAAAAATTTAATTATGATTTCAAAGGTTTGTTTTTTACTCCCCAAAAAAACTTTTAAAATCAGACTTTTTTTGGAAAGTGGCTGAAAGGGTGTATTATCTCATTATCTAGGCTCATTATAAAATTATTCGTGACTTCTTTTATATTTAAAAAAAAAGATTTTTTGGTATCGTTTTTTTTTTTGCTTCTTTTCATTTTTGTTTTATTTGTTAAATGAAACATAAATTTGTATGATAGTTGACGACAGATTTTTAATAAATAAAAACAATTTTTTTCTTCAAATTTGATTAAAATCTGTGGAACAAAGAATTCAGATTTTCACTAAAAAAATTAAGAAACAAGATAAATCAAAAGAATAACTGGTAAGAATGGCACACGATAAAGCGGGCGAGAAATATTTCTTGTCACAAAAAATATTATCAAGGCGAGAAAAAAAAATAGAAGAAGCATTTTGTGATTTATCAGGCCAAATCCATTTACATAAATCTTTCTCATCAACATCGTCTTCGTCTTCGTCTTCGTAACCGTCATTCACCCCATTATTTCTTTTCTGAGAAAAAGGAATTAATATGGGATGAAGATAATAATATAAACCATCTCATTTTATCATCAAATCATATCTTTTTTCTATTTTTCTCTTTTTCTCTTCCTGTTTCTTTGAAAATTTGATGAACAATTATAATGATATTCGGCTTTTGTCTCATTCTTTCCAGCTTTTTCGATTGTTCTTCGTCGTATTTTCAAGTATTTTAAATAATGGGTCAATTGGTAACTTGTATTGATTAATAGAACAATACTTGGATTAAATTTAAAATTGAATTTATTGATTTGTTTTTGTAAAAATTCTTCAAATGATGACGTGGCAAATAAAAAAAAAACTTTAGAAACTTGTTTTCTCACTTCTCTCATATTTGAATGATGTCTTAACTAGGCCAAAAGATTATTTGGTATCCACACAGTTAAGCATAAATCGTGTTATCAGTTTTTCGTTCCTCTCTTGTTTTTCATTACTTTCTTAATAAATAATCAATATTCGAATATCGTTGCCTCCGATCCAGTATTCAATTGATTTTCATTTTCTGCGATAAATCAAAATTTTTAAATTGAATTTTATTGATATCAATTTCCATTTTAATTTTCTCTTTTCTTTTTTCCAAATTTCACTTTTTGATTTGTATTGAACAATTTTGGATCCATAATAATAATTATTAAAAATCAATAAAAAAATGTTGGAAAAATTACAGATTTTTTGAAATCAACTCATTTTAGGAGAAGAAGAAGAAAAAGAAGAACAATTCGAATGGTAACGAAATGAGATGAGAAGCAAAATATCGTATCCATACTATTTTGCGAATATTTCCATTTTTATTTCTTTTATTTTCTTAAATATTTCGGCCAATCCTATTGATAATGGTCTTATTGATTCAGAATTGATTCATGGTAAGTTTTGAATTTTTTTCAAATTCAATATTGATTCATCCATTTTTTTTTTCAGAATGTGTAAGACATGGAGCAGTTGAAGTAATTGTTATTCTGGATGCAAGTGGATCAATTGGAGATGAAACATTCAAAAAACAACTTGAATTTACGATGCATCTTGCGTCTCGCTTAAATATTTCTAAAGATGGAAGTCATATGGCTTTAATTCAATTTGCTGAAAGTCCAAAATTAGAGTTTTCGCTAGGCCAATTTAATCATCAAACACAGGTTCGGACGAAATATTTGAAGAAATTTGAAAAACTTTAAAAAATAATTTTTCATTTTAGTTAGAATGGGCAATTCAACGAATTGAATACCAATCCGGAGCCACAAATACAGGAAAAGCTCTGCGGCTGACTTTAGAAAAAGGGTTGGAAGGATCGCGAACAGGACTGCCAAAAGTAGCGATTGTTATCACTGATGGTCAAAGTCAGGATGATGTTTCCGAACCATCTCAGCTTTTACGTGATGCTGATGTAATGGTTTATGCAATTGGTGTGACGAATTTGGTTAATGTTCATCAATTACATCAGATGGCTGGAAATCCTGTCAGAGTTTTTACAGTCGAATCGTTTGAACAATTGGATAAATCATTGGCTGATTCATTGACGTGGAGCATGTGCAAAACAGAATTCCGTATTCTTTTCATTTTCAATTTTCACAAATTAATAAAAAAGGTAAAATTTGAAGGACCTGGAGTTCCTGAAATTATTTGTGGTCCTGATAGAATTGGAGTGAAAGCATCAACGAAACAACCATTTGAAGGAAATGTGTTTGTTCAAGATCATTTCCACGATGAGGATTGTAGAGCTGGTCCAGAGAAATTTCCAGATTCGAAAAGCATCGGACTTACAGTTCCATTTTCAGCTTGCAATGTTCATCGTTACAGATCGGTTAATTTTTGTATTTTCACTATTTTTCAAATTATTTTTAATTTTTCAGCTTAACCCAAAAGGAATTTTTGTTGAAGTCACAATCGTATTTATGTTTCATTCGCTATTTATGACGAAAACTGATCAAACAGTTAAAGTACAATGTTTTTATATGGAAGCTGATAAACATGTTACTGTACCTTTATCAGTTAGTATGATAACTACAGTATTCCGAGAACAAATTTATCAAATGCCTCAATGTGCTTACACTTTACGAAAAGATAATCCAGATGGGCCAATTGTTCACTACGCAACATTAGGCCAAAGTGTATTTCATCGTTGGGAATGTATTGAAGTTGAAGGGGCTGACAAAGACACTTTTGGAATGTTAGTTCATTCTTGTTATGTTGATAATGGTTATGGAGATCGAGTTGATATTCTTGATCAAAATGGATGCGGTCTTGATGCTGTTCTTCTTTCTACTCCTGATTATGGGACAAGTCTTCGATTAGCCACAAAACCTTATCATGTTTTTAAATATGCTGATCGTCCTGTTCTTCAGTTCCAATGTCAGGTGAGGAATAAAATAAAGTCAACAAATTTTTGAGGAAAAAAAAAACGATTTGTTTTTTTAGATTACTTTATGCTTAAAATATGATGGTGGTTGTGAAGGTATAACTCCCCCAAAAGATTGTAAAATGCTTCAAGGAGAAGACGGCAATCATCATCATCATCACCATCATCCGGATAATGATCGTTCAAACCGAAGTCGAAAAATGGTTCGACGATTAGTCGATACTGACAACTATGTTGGAACAATCGACGTTTTCACCCATGCAATAACTGTCATAGAAGAAGAGCCAACATGTCGAAGTGGTAAAATGTCTGAAATGAGCTCAAGTATGCTCTTAATCATAACAATTTCCAATATTTTAATATCTTTTATTACATCTTATTTTGTATTACGCAGAAATCGACGTAAAATGTGATCATATACATATTTTGTGCAATAATCTTGAAAAATACGGTGTAAATAACATTTTTTAAAGTTTGAAAATGACTAATACAGTTAAAAGGAATGTTTGATGTTATCACTATCGGTACAATCATCACAAAAAAACAGAAAAGAAAAAAAAATGGGTTTTTTTATTTTTATGACTTATCCATCATAAGCATAATCAGCTTTGTTATGCATGACTAGTTTGTCATCGACAAAGTAGAAACTATCCGAACGGGTCTCATATGGATTTGCAATCATTTCATCCACTGTTGAAAAAAAAACACTTCGTTTTCAAAAAAAAATAAATATTAAATAAAAAATGGTGGCTTACTAAGCTTCTGAGATATTTGTGGAAATTCATAAATATGTTCGCATGTGTTGCGGGAATTCGGAATGCAGAAGCCAAACTCAAAGTCAAAACATTTAAGCATTCGATCCTGAATTCAAGAAAAATCAATGAAATTTTTCGAATTGATTAGAATGTTTTTACTTTGAAAAAGTGTCTCTCAATCATTCGGAACTTCTTCACTGGCTTCGTTCCAACAGAAAACTCGACTGTTGCTCCAACATGTCTCAATTTAAGAAATTCTGGTGAAAATCGATACCGTACGTATCTTGCCGCTTCAGTTGCTTGGCTTGATTCGTTGCGATTTTCTTGATTATCTTCTGGAAAAGGAAAACAATTTCAATTCCATTTTACAATTCAACGCCTTCTTTTTCTTTTTCTTCTAATACCTGGCTTTTCAATTTCGAACAATACTTGTTCTGTATCTAAATCTCGAATTCTGAACTTTGTGAACTCGATGTTATATATGTTGGCACTTGGTGGGCAGAGATATTCTGAAAATTTTCGAAAAACCAAATAAATTTAAAGTATTTATATGAATTTACCTTGAGTGATACCACCCAAACTTAAAACATCTTCTGGAGTGATTATAGTTTTCTCCAATAACTCGGATTCTGTCAAAGAGCCGACTGTTGAATTATTTGTTGGTACAGGTGGAGGTCTTGGAGCCTAAAAAATAAATCAATAAAATTGATATCAATTTAACGTTTACTTGTGCTGGAAACGACGCCACTCCTGGAGCAATGGATTGTTGATGTTGACCAGCTTTCATATTGCCAATGAAACTTCTGAATAAGTGAAATCTTCAAAAAAAAAGTGGAGAAAAAAAGGAAGAAATTTAATTAAAATATTTCATCATCTTTTAATTTTACTTTTTAAAGAAGAGCTTAAAATTAAAAAAAACACGTGAAAAGGAGACCAAAAGAATTGTGAACAAAAATTGAAAAATAAAAGCATTACAAGTCAAATCGAAAACTGCCGATTGAAGCATACGACGGCAGAGAAAAAAACACTGCTCAAGCTTCAAAACTGCTTCTCAGAAATGCTTAAAATGCAACCAACCAAATGGAGAGATTCCATAGATTAAGACGACAATACAACGAACTAGAGCTGCCCAGACATAAACTATGTTTATGGTGTATGGTTAGACATAGTGAATATGAGTATGAGTGTTTTCGGAACAAGAAAAAGAGGAACGAAGAGATTCAGGAGAAGACATTGAAAAAAGATCAGCGTCAGACGACTAAAGAAAAAATGGTCAGAGAAATAGAGGATTGGCTAGAGAAAATTGTGCCAAATATCGAGTTCACATATATTAAAATCAGGAAACGTTTAATCTCCATATTTTTTTAGAAATTCTGTTGCAAAAAACGAAAAAAAAAGTTTTTTAAAAAACCAGTGAAACTAAAAATTAAAACTGTGATTGGTGAAAATTAAAACGAGGATGTTTTTTTCCTAAATTAACTGAACTGATTTGTACGTCTCATACACGTAGAAATAAAAAATTGATTAATCTGCTCTCCCACATCGTTTCAAATTGATGCAGGGGTTTTAAGTTATGAAAAGCCGTTGCCATAGCTACTTTTTTTATTCAACTTATTACGAACAAAAATATTGCTGTCACATCAATTTTCAGATTTTAATTTAAATTTAAGTTAACAAATGTTATTTTAAACACTGGTGAAGACTTGAAAAATTAAATAATTTATTACTTTCAATAAATTAAAGTTTTATATCCAGGAAAATATACAAGAATAATGAGAAATAAATATTCCCGACTAATTCCAACTTTTTAATTTTTCTGTTTTTCCTTTTCCGATCGTAGCCCATTCATGATTTTGATTTCTTGTTCCCATTAACAAAGCTTCATCCTCTGGTCCCATTGTTAAATCCCAATATCTTTCAGGTGTATCTGGCAACGCGTTATGTACATATCTATGTCTACTCACCTAAAATGATATTTCATTTAAATTCCAACATTTTGGATCATACTTGATTTATAAACTGTTCTTTAGCTTTTGGAGAAAGTTCTAAATTATCGTAATATTTTCGACAACATTTACAAGATGTCCCGTGCATTAAATGTTGCCTTTGTTGTTTATTTCGAATCACTTGACCATCATGAAAATCAATTTTTTGTTGTTTCTAAAAATGATTTTTTTTTCATATTTTACAAAAAGCTTTTAAGAAACTTCAAAATTATCAACAGCATTCTCACCGTCCTTTACATAGATGTTCTCTACTAAATCTCTCATTAACTTTTCTCTTTCAATCGATTTTTTCGTGAGTTCTTTTGTTTTAATTTCGATTTTTTTTAAACTGTTTAGTCTCTCAATTTTTTGACATGATAACGGTTGCAATATTTTTTCTTTTTTTGGATCTTCATTAAACGTCGGCTCAAGATTTGAAAGTATTTCTTTAGTATTCATATTTCTTTGACACGATGTATTATTGAACAATGAACGAGAGCAGGTCTAAAAAAGATCATTTAAATTAGGCTTTTTAAGGCAAATTAATTTCGTTTTTAAAATGTTACCTCAAGCCTACTTTTTTTAACAGCCGAATTACGAATCTCCTGATCTTCAACTATTGTTGATGATCGCTTTCTACTAATATTTTTAATTGGGCTTGGCGTTATAGGAAGAGTTTCATCAAGTATATCATGCTCATTTATTTGGTTTTCTGACCCCGAATCATATGTGTTCACAACATTTTTTTCATCGTCTTCTTGGTTTAAAGTTAGTTCTAAATTTTCGACCGATTTTCGCTTTTTTCTACTTCCTCTTGTAGGTTCTTGTAGAGTCTTTAATCCAAAATGACGAGTGCCTTTATCTTTTTCAATCCTTTTGGCTTTGAACAAATAAGCATCCATTGGAATCTGTTTAGGTTTAGTTGTGTTTATCTTAAATTAGAATACATATTACTGTTGTTTTAGTGTTAGAAAAATTACTTTTTCTTTTTCTTCAAAACAATTATTTGTAGGTTTTTTTTCTTTTTTCAGTTTCCATTTCTCGAAATACCCACTAGATTTTTTTTTACTAATCCTTTTTTCTTCTTTTTCTTTTTCAATAATCACACTTGTGTCCATGTTGTAAGACATTTTAGAACTACTTGATGTCGACTGTGTATGTGATAACATTTCAGTTTGTACAGCCGAACAAAATATTCTCCAACCACCATCTGGAACGAATTCATCATTTGGAAGATCAATGCCATTTTTTATCGCTCTAGCAAGTGATTGCTGCAAAAATATTTAATCGAAAAAAAAAAACGATTATCAGAATACCGATGAAGTTCTTGGTTGTGGCTCCACATACTGACATTCTACATTTTGAAGCTTCCGGTAGTATTCTGATTGAAAATAGGAGCAATGAGCTTCATTTGAAGTCTGTGTAGGTTGATATTTTGGAGATGAAAAGGGGTCGATGCTGTTGTTTAAATTGAAATAGTTATCTTGTGGAGAATAATCTGGTCGAGATACTCGGCAAGACGGTGACTGAAAACTAAAATTTAAAATATTTCAAATAAAAGTTTATACTTGTTGATAAGAGTAATTCCTTGATATGTGGTTTTTTTCTTGATACATCTGAAAATATGTAAAAATTTACAGTTTTTCGTTTGTTAAATGATATATGAAGCGTTTACGACACGTCTAACAATTTCTACAAAAAAAACCAAATTGATGGATTAGATTGAATTTTTTATGATCTAAAACTGAAAAATGGATGAAGTAAAAAGAGTACAAGGAATGAAAAACTTTTAAAAATAGTTCAAAAATACAAATAATCAAAAAATATGTTCAGTGGATAGCAGAAAATGGAGAACATTATTTTAAAAATATGATAATACACATAAACCAGTAGCCAGTGAAATGTGAATAAAGAAATTATGCTTCACCGGGTTCAAATATGTGCCACCGACTTTGGAGTTTAAGTAGAAACATAACCGTAGTGATGTATTAAACAGCTTTAAAATATCATTTTAGAAAACAAATTTTTTACAGATAGTAAAAAAAATTAAATTTAGAAAAAAATCACAGAATTTTATAAAACTTCTATCGGTTTCCAAGAATTTTAATCTTTAAGTCCACGCATCCTATTCGAATAGTCGAGTTATTTCTAAGTGCTACTATTCCATTTTCAATCCGTCGTGATTCTCCTTTTTGAATCTGACTCAATTTCGTTACTTCGTCTTCACAATGACACATGAATTTTGTTGTCGTCGGTGTTTTATCTACAATTTGTTTTCAATATTTTAATTTATATCAGTTTTAATATAAGCTTTTACCAAATAATCTTGTTCTTAATGCTGCTTCATTCGGAGTCAATTTTTTTCGAAACACTACAATATCATCTACAATTGCAGTTGCTCTTGCCAATGTAGATAAATATAAGATTTGGCTTGTCTGAAACTATTAGGTTAACCAAAATGAAATATTTCTTAAAGTTAACCCTGTCAAAAATAATATCACAATGATAATCCTGAATAGCTTTACAATATGTTCGACTGGCAAAATGATCCACTCTAATATGACAATCGGATGCAGAACCAATTTTTGTCAATCCTCTTTGTATAGCAAATGGCAAACTGAGGCCTGATCCAAGGTTTCCTGATGGAGGTGCGACTAACTCGATGATCGCTAACACTTTAACTTCAGGGAGAAAAAATCTCGGATTGAAAGGGATAAGTGAATTATATCTTTCTGTAGAACAACGACTCGTTAATTCTTCCCAATTTAACGTTGTCCAGTTTTGAATTGCATAATCGCGCGTACTTAAAATTAATATTAAAAAAAAAGTTTTTCTACAACAGCCAAACATACCGATAGTAATCTTGAGTTTCCAATTCACCCAATTTTTTAATCATTAGACCGTTGTATTTGTTTTTTATTGCTTCAATTTTTTCTTTAAACTTTCGCCTTGTTTCAATATCAATTTTTGTTAATTTTTCATCTGATACTGTACATTCATCATCTGACGACCAACTGTTTTTGTCAACAACTCCGTTCTTTTTTTTCTTCGTTTTGTTTATACTTCCTTCTGCAAGTTTTTTTTTGATTACATTGAAACTGTTTAACTTACTAGGTCTTCCTCTTTTCTTTTTTATAGGTGTGCCATTTTCATGAGTCAATACTTCATTTAAATCTTTTTTTTTTCTTTTTACACTAGAATTGACATGGCTATTATGAGTATGTGCTGCAGCTAACTCCACATTTTTTATTTTATTTTTGGATCCTGGTGGCCGTCCTCTTTTTCGCATGGGTTGTATTCCTCGAAGAGGTATTGGCATAACTCCTGCCGCGTCCTATAAGTTTTAAAATTTGAAAAACTTGGTAAAAAAATTGAAAAAAAAATCCTACGCAAAACGCAGAGCTAATTGTCCCTGCTCGAATATAATTTTCATTTTGTAGTTTGGACAGCTCTCGGACCATTTTAATATCTTTTGCATAATCATGATCTCTTAGAGCTGGGTGAGCTTCAAAACACCATTTTTTTGTTCCGTTTAACTCTTTGTTTTTTAAAGGATCTTCAATGGACGTCGATGGTTTGGACTCTGGCTGAAGAGTCAGAGGACCTGATGACTCTATTCTTTGTGGTTGTGGTGATACAGAATTCCGTTTCGTGTGTGTATTTTGAATAATGTGATTTTCTTCTTCAGCACTTCTGGTTATTTGCTTTGGACAAACTTGTGAATTTACTGATCTTTGTAATTTATCGTTTTTTACCACTTTTGACGAAAAACTGTCTTCTTTCTCTTTTTCGTTTTTCATATTTTGTTGAATATAATTTCTGTTGTTTTCGCAATTCAAATTGTTTGTTTGACTATTAATCTAAATAACTAAATTTGCTTTTATTCTGTTTAAAAAAACTTACTCCTTCATCTTTCATTGAAAAAACTACTTTGTTGACTGTATCTTCGATTGCTGAATGAACATGCTTCATTATATCTTCTTCAGTTTCCTCAAATTTTTTGTCCATCGATAAATTAACACAAAAACTTGGCGAAGCTGAACGAAATCTTTCGGCGTTATTAACCATAACGGACATTAATGGCAATGATTGAGCTGATTGAGATGTTTGAATTGAATCGCTTACGCTTACAGATGATTCTCTCGATTCTTCTGAAGATTCGACTAGTTCTTCAACTTTTTCTTTTTTCTCCTCTTCCTCTTTTTCTTCTTCTTTTTTTACTTTTTCGAAATCAGCTTCATTTTTACTTAATTCATCTTCTTCTTTATTCGTATTCGTATTAGTATCTTTGGAAGGAGCAAAAAATTTATATCTGCACACAGTCGATTTATTTGATTCATCTGTTCCACGTTTTATTCGTTGCGTGTTTAATAGAATTTCATGAAAATTTTCTTTCGACCAGCTTGTTATGCTTGATACTTTAAATCGATTCCGTTGTTGCTCGTTTTCAAAATAATGATCGAACATAAAAATAACTAAGTTTTCTAAATTTTTTGGTGGTGGATAGGTGATAAAAGCTTTTCCAAGTTCAATTGTTCCTTGTTGTGATGTCAAAACTGTGTGTCGCAAATCAGTTGGAGATGTTTGTCGGTTTGCTCGTAACGGTGGCGCACATCTTGAGAAAAACATTTCTGCTACTAAAGAGTTTATCCTTCTTGTAGATTGTTCATTTCCATATCCATGTGCGACAAGTTGAATATCACTATCCGCTATTATTCGCCTTCTTCCTTTTTCTTCTTTTTGGCGATTTTTTGGATGATAGCTTTCTATACTACTTCCTCGGACTCCTTTTTTAATATTTAATGCTTGCCAATTTTTATTTATTATTTCTCGCTCATCTGAATAGTCGGTTATTAGGACATTTCGTTCCATAACTGTATCATTCATTTTTGAAATTGTTGCCATATTCTCTATAGTCTTTTCCGAAAGAGAATTTTCAAAATGCTCCTTTCGTCGCGAAGCTGAAAACTTAATTGCTTCCGAATACTTAAATTTTAAAAATTATTTTACCATTTCCACTGAAAATAGTTAAAAACAATTCTCGATCTGTGATTGGTATGCTTCTTTTTTTATCTAATTCATCTAGCTTTTCATAATCTTTATCTAGCATTTCTTTGATTCCATTATCATCGTTCTCATCATATTCTTGAACTTGTTCATTGTTTCGCCTGCGTATCAGTTTTGATTTTGAGTCAAATCGAATATTATAAACTAAAATGTTATTTCATTTATGATGAGCACAATTATTTTATTCTTACCTTCGCTCAACGATAATGCATTTTTTTTAACCGTTTTTTTACTACGACTGCTTCTTTTACTAAACGATCCCCCAGTGACGGCTTTAGGAATAAATGTTTGATTTACACATGTAATTTTATTTGACAATTCTTGATCTTCTATGCTGAAATAAAATCTTTTTTTTTAAACACCTTTGGACACTTTACCATATTTCATTTGAAGTACTTGGTTTGTTTTTGTCTTGATTTTGAAAATAAGGTGTAATAATCGGCTCAGAATTTTGATAAAAAACCATCTTTCTATATAAATTTTTCATTCTTTCTTCAGAAACCTAAAATTTAAATTTTTAAACATGTTAAGCTAGAAACTTTTACCATTTCAATAAACTGAGACCATAACGTTTTCATTGTTTTTTTGTTAAGTTTTACATTGTCAGTATAATTTTTCCACAGTTTCAACCTTCTTGACTCAATCATTACTCTTCCACCAACTGATTCATCCTGAAAGTTGATACTGTTTTTTTTTTCAAATTTAATAAAATTGAACTACAATTATGTTTTCCACATGAGCAGGGCACATCCACAAACGCCAAGTTGGTTTTACTGTTAACGGAGGATTCAAACAATCAAAATGCCACACTAACTGGCAAAAATCGCAATTTAGCATAGGTGCATAGGGATTTTTTCTAAAATATATGAATTTTTCCAAATATTTTATTAAAAAACAGATACGTTTTGCACAAACAGCATTTAATATTAAACACTTCTTTTTTAGCTTTGTCAATATTATCAAAAGGCAATGGCTTGTGCATTTCAAGCATATCAGCCGGTAAATTGAACTTAAATAATTTTTTTAAAGTTAAAGACGATACAACATGGAAACTAACTTCAGTAGGATTCAAACAACTTATTGCTTTTATAATAGAATCCCCTGGCCATTTTGTTTGTTTTAATGTTTTATCAGATTGCATTACTTGAAAACGAAACGTTTCTTCGTTTCGTTGCCGTTCTCGTTCCGCCTATTCAGAAAAAAATATGACTTCGTTATTTTTTTTTAATTACCCGAATAGCCGGATTGGGAGGAACAATGCTATTTGAACTTGATGGAGTGAAGGCGTTGGCTGTCAGGGTTCTCAGATGAGATGGCGTATTTTGACAACGATTACACAACCAAACACCTTCAGGAACTTCCTTTTCGTCGATTGCTATACATGGGAGATGAAAAGAAGCTGGACAAATATCACAACAAAGTATATTTCCACCACACTTAATAATTAAAATTGAATTTGATTAAATAATTTTTTAAATGTCTTACTAAACAAAAAGCACATATTTGGGCCTCGATGTTTTTCCATCCTTCTTGTTCAGCACGTTTTGCATCGTTGTGCTCTCTCCCTAGATTTAAAAAAAAACCCAATTTTTGTTTAAATAAAAAACTAGACTATTTACTTGAAGTTGTAGGTGTATCTTGAATTGGTGGCGCGACAATTTTTGCTATTTCCTAAATTTTTATTTAAAAAAATATTTTAAAAGCTGCTATTTAATTTTTTATTTAATTTCAAGGGTGATATTTGAAAGAAAAAATTACTTACCAACATCAATCCTTCATTTTGGTCATATTTAAACTTTTTTTTCAATTTTGACATCTTTTTGTCGGAGTTCCCAAAACACACGAAATTTTATGGTGGATGAAATTCGAAAAAATGGTGTTGAAGCGTCTAACTTGTCTGACACTCTCGTTCTCTTGCACACTTTATCGTCGGTTCGGTAGAGCGTAACTGTCTTTTCTTAATATATTTTATTTTCAATACTTTTCGCATTTCTAATTACCTACGTGATAATGAAAAATTAATTTTCAAAGATTGATTCAAGGTTCAAAGAAAGATTGAAGTAGGATTTTTAAATATAAATTTTTACGAATAGTACAATCTAAGAAAAAAAAACAAACATCTAGGAATATTAAAGATTGAAATTGACTGAAATAAAATTTATTTTTAAAAATTAAAAAAAAAACAAATAACAATATACACACTATCTAACGACTTAAGTTTTTGAAATTAAAGTTCATCCAATTTATCATTTCGATTTGCTTTGAGAGGATATCTAAGAATAACATTTTAAGAAGACTTGGGGTTTTTTTTATAAAAATACCTTTTCCATGTGAAATTTTTATCAGTTTTATATGAATGCTCAATGTTTTCAACTTCATTTAAAACAAGTCCTTCTTCTTCCAAAGCTTTGAAAAAATATTTTAGCTAAAAAAACAAAAATAAAACTTTTTTATCATGCATACATACGTGTTGGCTATTTTTTATTTTTTCTTTGCTAGCTGTTGGAGTGGCAAAATGGATGCCACTTTGGAGACATCGTAACGCTAGAACTCTTCCAATGTTTAAAGCAGCACAAGTATCTGTTTTACTGAATTAAAAAAAATTATTCAATTAGAATTTTAAATAAAACCTATAAAGCTGATTGGCAATTGAAGGTTCTTTAGTGGAAGCTTTTAGAACGATTCCATCTTTATAATGAACTAAAATACCTTCTCTGTGTGATTTTCCTTCTACTAATTCTACTCTGAAAAAAAACTTTTTTTTAATTAAAATACTTTAAAGTACCTATAAATAAAACTTCGCAAATTTCGATCTGTTTCAAACTGATATCCAAGGTTGGGAGACTGTCTACTTAACAACTCATTGTTTCTTGGGTTTCGATTGATGAAATTACGCATAAATTTAATACTCATGATCTGAAAAAGTGTATAAAACTGTTAAAACTCCTTTTTTCATTGTTAAAATGCAATCAAAACAAAAAAAAAATCTAAAAGATGTGTGCATTTTTACGTTAAGTGTAGCGTTCAAAGCAGACAATACACCAGATTTTACGAGCGACTGTTGTAGCATCTCATTTATAGTTTAAAAAAAGAATATCTTTATTTATTGTATTTTTGCAATAATTCTTTTGTTTTCAGAAAATAAAATGAACCATGAAAAAGAAAAAATTGATTGGATGTATGAAGGAGTAAAATCCGACGTAAATCGCGAAGATTATTTGCTTGGAAAAAAAGTAGACAAGAATTTTGAAAAATATTCAGATGTTGTGAACAAAGAACAACCTGAAGCTTTGCATGCTTTTGTTCAAAAAAGGTATCTTGATATTAAATTTTTTTAAATAAATTTTATTAACAGAACGATTACTTCCGCCGCTGATATATCCACTGGGTTGAAAACAAGTTCTCTACAAAAAGATATAATAAAATCCGAAGATCCATTGGTTGCTGTAAAAGTAAGAGAAGAAACTAAACGGCGAGAAGTTATAGACAATCCATTGATGAAAATAAAATTACAAAAACTGCTGAAAACAATGATGAATCAAAAAAAAGAAAAACACAAAAAGAAAAAGAAAAGAAGATCCCGAAGCTCTTCTAGTTCTTCAGAAAGTGAAAAAAAACGGAAAAAAAGATCTCGAAGCTCATCTAGTTCTTCAGAAAATGAAAAAAAACAGAAAAAAAGATCAAGAACATCTTCGAAACAAAAACAAATAAATCAATCACCAGGAAAAACTAGTCGAAGGTTGTTTTTTTTAATGTTTTTTTTTTGAATATTGTATGTTTGCAGATCATTGAATTCAAAACTCAGTCGTAGCAGTTTTGAAAAAAAAGAAAAAAGTTATGTAGCCCGCGAAGAGTCACCAAATACATCTCGAAATTCAGAAGAGAAACGAAAAAGAAGAAACTTATCAAGAAGTCCTCAAAGACGGTAAAACTGCTTGTTGTTTTGAAAAATTATTTTTTAGTTTTAATAAAAATTTTCCGTTTTATTTTTAGAAGTTCATGGAAGTATGATGATCATAGGTCAACGTCACGAAAACAAAGGAATGAGCAGAGATCTGAAAAGTTTTTTTTTACATTTTCAAAAATATTTAAAACATTTTTTTGCGGGCTGAAGATTTATTTCTTAATTACAGAAAACAAAAAAGTAAATCACCGGAAAAAAGGAAAAGAAAAACATCATCATCATCATCATCGTGTGATGAGTGGAAAGAAAAAAGTCCGGCTACTTCTTCCAAAAAAATTAAATCATTCGATTCACACATTCCAGAGAACTTAATAAGAAATAATGATGTTTGTCTTGTGAATTCAGTTTTTTTTATTAAATGGAATAGTTTCAGGAAAGAGAAGATGAATCAGAAAAAAAAGAAACTAAATTTAAAAATTTGTACGGACTTATTGAAGTAATATTTTATACATCATTTAGAAAAAATAAGATCGCAAAATAATTTTTAGATAAGAAAAAAATCCGATGAAGAAAAACTAGAAGAGTCGAAAAATACCCAAAAAAAATATGAATTTGTGAAAATTCCAAACGGCCGAAACACTGGTAAAGAGAAAACACAAAAAAAAGAATCAAGGCGTCAATTAACTGAAGAAGAAAAAAAGAGAAGGTTGAAAGAAATGGAAGAAAATGTAAAATGGAAAGAAGCCGAACGAGATTTAAACATAAAAAAAGGGAAAGAAGAAGATAAGAAAGAGAAGGAAGAAGCTGAAAAACATGGTTATGCGCCATCATTCATTAGGTAAAAATAAGTTTAAATTTAATAAGCTATATTATGTTAATTTTTTTCCAGAAATCAAATCAAACATGCGTGTGACGACTTGACAATGGAAAAAAGACTTCAAAGTAATAAAAAAGAAATTCAAAAAAGTTATGGCTACATGGAGCGTAATTTTGCTCGAAAATAGAAGAACAATTTGACTTTTTTTTCGGGTTTCTCGTATTTTTCCTTATTTTTAATAAAATTTATTTATTTGTTCACTAAACTTATGCAAAATTTGGCTAAATTCCTTTTTGTAATGTTTCTAAAATGTAAAATGTATTTTTTTTCGCTGTTAACAAACTTCAGTTATGTCTTATGGCAATAGAGATTTTAATTTGAATCAATATGCCCCTATTGATCCAGTTTTTGAAAGTAAGATTTCAATTTAAAAAATATATATTTTTCAAAAACTATAAAATCTGTTTCAGCCGAAGTACAAATACCCTACTTGAATTTAGAAAACGAAAAGCAAAATGGAAAGGATAAATCGGATGATAAACATGTAATTTTTCTCATTTTTCTATTTATTAACATTTTATTTTTAGAAAAAAAAAGAAACATTAAGCTACAAAGAAACAAAAAAACGAGAAATTGAAAGAATGAGAGAAGAATGTAAAAAAGCACCAGTTTATATTCCTACTCCGATAGTCGTGAGTTTTTTTTATATTTATGAACCAACAAAAAGTAGAAAAAAGTAGAAATTTATCACATTTTAGATATTTTAATTATAAATACACTTAAAAATATAACTATGTTTGAGTTTTTTTGCGTTTATTATTCAGAAAACTGCCGAAGCATTTATAAAATTGAATAAGGAAAATGCTGAAATAAATTTCGAAGATAAAAAAAAAGAGAGCAGTCGAATAAAAATGGAAATGAAACTAAAAAGAATGGAAACTTATGCTGATTATCGCAAAGAAGTAGAAGTTATTGTGTTAGACGATGAATGCGATGGGATATCAAAACATCAAGAATCTGATTCTCGGTTAAACTTGAATAAACCAAACGAAGTTATTTTAGCAGGGGCCAATAATTTAAAACTATACGGAACTGAAAAAAGTTCAAAAAAAAAAGAAAAAAAATTAACAAATATTTTCTTAACCTAGACAAAACGTACAAAAAACATCAAGAAAATCGGCAATCAAAAACAAGGCAGGAATTTATAGACGAGGAAAATGATAGAATATTCATGGAAAAAAAAGAAGCAAAAAAACCTAGTAATAAAAAACAAAGTTCAAAAGATGAAACCGAGGTAAATAATGATTCAAAGAATAGAAATTGCAAAAACAATGCATTAAACTTTTTGCTTTAAAAAAATTTAAAAAAATGAAGTTAAGCGATTTTAAAGAAATATTTCGATTCAAAATATTTCTAACATTGGTCAAAAAAAAATTTAATGGTTAATTTTTGCTATTTCTGTTGAAGGTTCAATAGTTTTTACAGAATACAAGTTCAGAAGAACAAGGGAAAATCATTAAACTTAACGAGCCGAGTACATCTTCCTTATTAGAAGTTAGAAGATCATCGACCGGAAAGAAAACAGACGATATTGATGCATTGATTGATTCCATAGAAGAACAAAGAGAAACATCAAAAAGAAAAGCTCATTCAGTAAAATAATGTACCTATGTTACGTTAAAAAGAAATTAAATACAGAATGCAGCAAGACATTCACAAGCCGATTTGGTGAAAAGAAAACGAGTTAGTTACACTGAAAGAATGGAAAAAACCTGGAAAGAAGCTGAAGAAAAAGCTGAAAAGATTAAATTAGAAGAAGAGGCAAATATTAAAAAGGTGGTGAAAATTTGAAAAATAAAAAAATAACATAAAAAGTTGTTAATTTAGAAATATTGCACACAAGAGCAACTGTATGGAGGGATTAGACAAAAAATTGGCAGTGTAAAAAAAGGAGAAGAACGACAAGCAAGACCAATTGGAGTTAGTAAAGAACTGATGTCAAACGTTTTAATTCTTGATTAATTTGTATGTTTAGAAAACAATTACCGTCAAATCAGAGCCGAAAAGTTCCCCAAAAAAATCTTCTCGGCAACCACCAGCAGTTCTTGAACCCGGAAATATAAAAATTCCCCGGTTAATACGGGTCCAAATGATTCAAGTTATTTTTAAACAATTTTTAGAAAATCGGCATAAATCGCCAGAAACAGCGGTATAAAAATACAACAAAAAAAATGTTTAAGTATACAAAAATTTCAGGCTCAAACGATGGAGTTGGAATTAATGAAAAACGCCAAAACAAAAGAAACGTATCGAGTGAATTCATTAAATGCAGTAGCAAGATTGCGTAAGCAATGCGCAGAAGACGTTATCGCAGTTTCAAAAAATGGTTTCAATAAAAATGTTTTTAATTTTATAGAAAAAATATCATAAACTTTAGCCGTTTCCCATGACATGCTACTTGCTGGAAAAAATTATTCCAAGATATCAATTGGCATCAAAAAACAAAATGTAAAAACCCTAGAGCAAATGACGGAAGCTGAAATTGTTGAACGCATTGAGCAGTTCAAAGCGGAACGAGATATTTTAATTGAAAATGGATATCCACACTATGAAGGCAGAATTAATGGAAGAGTTGTTATTAAGCCAACGATTTTCGACTTGAAAAAAAATATATGGATCGACGAAAATGGTAATTGATTTAAAACAAGTTGTTTTGTTAAACAAATTAATCGTAGATCTGAAACGAATTTGTTGCCGATGTCATAAAGAGTTCAGTTTGTTACCTGATTGGACGATAAAACGAGAAAAAGCTATATGTAGATATCATAATAGAGGAGCTAGTATCCAAGGAAAAAAACGTGAGCCCTGAGAAAGAAAGAAACTTCAAAATGATTTTTTGTTATTATAGAAACTTATTCGAAAAAACATCTTTGCTGTGGAGAAGAACTAAATACATCGGAGGGATGTAAACTTTCAGATGTTCATGTTTTTGAACAATTGTTTGTAACGGAGTTAGATAAATTTGTTCCGACGCCACAGCCTATTGATAATCAAGATTCGAGAAGCTATGCAGCGTATGCAATTGATTGTGAAATGGTTTATACAATTAATGGTCCCGCAATTGCAAGGCTTTCTGTTGTTAATCTGAAGGTAAACATTAAAAAAAAACACAAGACTACATAAGACTATTCATTTAAGGGAAAATTAGTTCTTGATGTAAAAGTCAAACCTCCTGGTGAACTATTAGATGCGAACACCGAATTTTCCGGTTTGACGATGAAAGAAGTAGAAGCGGCAGAAGATGATTTGAGCACAGTAAGTTTCTGCCAAATTGCAAATTTGAAATTGTTCATTACAGTGCCATCAAAAGTTTTTCAAATTAGTCAACTCAGAAACGATTTTGATTGGTCATTCGTTAGAATCTGATTTAAAAGCGCTTCGATTAGTTCATATGAATGTTGTTGATACAGCATTACTATATGCTAGTGGGCAATACAAAAAACCACTAAGAAAATTAGCTGCGGAAATCTTGAAGCGGTTCATTCAAAGTGACAATATTTCAAGTGATGGTCATGATTCATATGAAGACGCAAAAGTGTGCATTGATTTAATTATGAACAAAATTAAAACTTAATCTGTGTAAAACTATAATAGTTTTTTTTCTATTTCACGTGTATTTTTATTTCGATTTTGTTGAAGTCCGTTTTAAGTATCATTTTTACTCATTTTTTCTTTTTGATAAGATCCCATGAATTTTATTAATTTTAAAACTAGATTTCTCTCCTGGTTTTCAACCATTTTTGAAAAATATTTTCTAACCATTTTTTTTTTTAAATTTTTATTAAAATAGCAGCTAAAATTTAATGTTTTTCGGAAATGTCAAAACTTGTCAAAAAGCTGGCCAATCTACCCAAAACATTGTACGAGCATAAAAAAAAGACAGTATTTTTTTCATTTATTGGATACCTGGGAATTGATTGGGTATATCAATGGAACAGGTTTGGAAAATTATTGGTTTATACTTAAATTAATTTCAGAAATCAAAATATTCGCGCTGCGTATGGAAAATTAGCACTTAAATATGGAGAGGTGAAAGTGTCACGTAAGTTTAAAAAAAAAAAGAAGCCAAAAATTTCCGTTTAAAACAATTACAGCAGAAAATAAGCCAAAGCGAGTGTTTGTTTTAGTAAACGTGGAAGGAAATCTTAGAAATTGTTATGATGCATTCCAAAAAAACGCTTTACCTCTTTTCCATTTAGCTGGAATCCAAGTTGATGTAGTTAAAGCTAAAGATGCGGATCAATTAGAAGCCTTAGCAGGGGCTGTTGATACCCAAGAAGCTGATGTGCTTTATATAGTTGGAGGTGATGGAACAATTTCTACAGCAATAACAGGAATTTTTAAAAACAAGTTTGTTAAATCTTAAATGTTGAATTGACATTTCAAGTTTAGAAGTGAAAGCTCTCTTCCTATTGGGTTTTATCCAGGCGGATATGACAATGTATGGTTGAAGAGAATGGTCCCTTCCGTTTTTGGTATACATTTGTTTTGTTGTTATTGAGAATTAAAAAAAAATTTCAGAAAAAACTGAAGATGTTAGACATGCTTGTGAAAGCGCCATGGCAGTCATAGAAGACGTCAGAAAAAATTGTTATGCATTTGAAATAAAAGAGGTTTATCATAAAAATCATCATTTTTTAAGTTTAAATAAATAGGAAGGATCTGAACTGCCTAGATATGGCCTTGGAGATGTTCAGGCTGGATGGTTCCAACCAATCGAAGATACTAGAAAAAAGCTTTGGTATTTTTCTATTCTTCGTAGAAGGTGGGCTTACATTTGGGAGATGATTAAGGTTGTTGCTTTTTAGTTTTTTAAATTGAATTTAAGTTTTTTCAGAGATCACCAGAAAATATTGAGCTGGAAATTGAATATGAAGAACCATGTGATGGGTGTTCAAAATGCCGCTCGGCGATTGTCCTTGAAGCTCCAACATGGAGATGGTGGCATGTTTTATCGGGTGCCCCGAAATACCGAAATGAAAAAGCTCAAAAAAACTTTAGCGGAATAATCAATGAAACCTGTGGATTGACGAAACATTTAAATGCAAAAGGATCAGAGCTGATTGTAGAAAATGAACAGATGAGCGTAAGAAAAATAAATAAATTACGCAAAGTAGAATTTTTCAATTAGGACTATTCTCAACTTCGTTTTCGTGTTGGAGGAACTGAAATTGGAAGGCTTGGGGTAATTCTAGATGGGTTTAATAGATGTGCGAATAATGTAGTTGGTCATAGTACCAACAAACATTTTTACCCAATTGATGTATTAGCCAAACATATAAAAATTAAAATACTTTCCATTCCGGTATTTTTTCTTTTTGTTTTTTAATCTAACGCTTCTTTTAATCTTTCAGACATATATAAATCGCTTATATGTCTCAAGTAGTCCAACAAGCGTCGATATTTTGGGAAAAACTATTGAGATGAGCGGAACGTTTAAAAAACTGGAAGTTTTCCTTCCTGAAAATATTAGATTACAAATTTAGGTTTTGTTTTTTTTAATATTCTTTATAGAATTTTGGTTGATTGTTATAAAAAAATTCATCTGAAGAACAAATAACTTTAAATAAAAAAAAAATAAATGCAAAGATAACGGTTGAGATACATTTTAAGTCACATGTTTGATTTCTTGGAATCTTTCACACTGGCACTTTAAAATAAAATAAAAAAAGGCACCCAATTGTGCAATTAATAACAATTTTTTACATTTAAAAAAAATCTAAGTCACGAAAAATGGCAAAAAAAAACCAATAAACTTAGAAGATCCTAGCAAGGAAAGTATTTTAGAATTTAATGAATACCGCCCAGTAAAAATAAAGGAGAGGAGAAAGATTAACAAACCAAATAAAATGAAATCTGCCAATTATGCAAAAAATTCTTCATTTGGTTGTTAAGAAAAGTTTTGTGAAACTTTAATTGGGGTTTTAATATTCTTTCGATCTTGCACGTTTTGATTTATAAACTTATGGACCCCTTTAGCCACTTTTTGAGAAAGATTATTTGAAAAATTTTAAAATAATTAAAAACTAATTTGCACTTCGGGAAACAATTCTCAAGATTCCTGACTAGACATAATATTTTTTGAATCAATCACAGCTGAAGTAAATGAAAAAAATGTTAAAATAAAATCTAGGCCTTTTCAGTTTGTCTGGTAGTTCTGTTGTTAGACACTGCCGTTGATGATTGACCAAACTGTTTCATTTGTTTAGGTCCAATCTCTGGGTGACGACAATTTGGACAATACCATTTTCCTTTAGGTTTTGTCGATAGACTAACGCATTCGAAGTGAAACCACTCTATTTCACATTTGTCATTATCGCATCCAATCATTTCTCCAAATGATATCTTGAAGAATCGAGTTCTTTTTTTTTTGAAAATTCATATAATAATTTGTTTGGCTTACCCTGCTACAAACACAATATGTAGGCTCATCATTGTCTTTCGACTTTTTGACTTTCGCGGACTTCTTCTTAGTCGAATGAGCAACTGAATTAGATGCACCTTCTTCGGGTTTTGTATCTTTGTCTTTTCCTGATTTCTCAATATTCCTTTTAATTTTTTTCTCAGGCACACTTGGCGTAGTAGTACTGGCAACTTTTCTTTGTTTTCGTTGAACTCGAGACGAAGTTATGTTCAAATTTTCGATATCAGTAGATGCAGGTATCTTTAAAAAAAACCCAAAAATATAAAATTCCATTTAATTAAAATTATTTTACCTCGTCTGCTTCTTCCTCTTCCAACGTTATTTTTTCTTCTTCGTCGTCTTTTTCATGCTTTTTTGTCTTTACAGTTGACGGAGTTGATCTACCTGGAGTACCACCATTTGTCAAAGATGTTGCAACACCACTACGATTCCTGGTTAAAGTTGGTTGTGGTGACGAATAAAATTCACGACTAGCCTGAACATGCAAATCATTTTATAAGTATTTATTTATTCAATCTCTATTACCGGTATTATCACATTATTGGCTGGGCTACCTCCTACGCGAGAAAGTGGCGTTCCACTTCTATATCTCGTTGTAACACCGTTTGACGTACAAGGCTGTTGAAGCATTGCAGCTGAAACTAGTTCGTCTTCTAATTCCTCATCTTCTGTATAGCGATGGGTAAAGAAGAACACTAAATAAATTTTTTTTATTTTTTTTTAATGATTCATTTACTATCATCTGCTTTTCTCCTTTCATATTCATCTTGAAATTCTCTGAATTGCCACTCATTGTAATCCTCTTTCTTTGGTTCTGGTGGATGCTCATCTTTCAACTTTTTTCGAATATAACGATAACCCATATTTCGCATAATATTTTTGACAAATGGTGTTGTTCCAGGTATTTCTTCTGTGAAATCTTCTTCGTCAACATCTGATATTACATCATTTTCATCATAATCAACAAAAGGCATTTGATCTCTCTGAAAAATTAAATTTTTTTTGATTTCTGAAAAAAGCCAACCTCATCGACTTCTTCTTCTTCTTTTCCAATATGCTCAACAACTGATACCCACTCTTGTTTGCAGGAATCGATTGGCAGCGTATGTCTGATTCTTCCGAACTTCTGAGCGGTAGAAACTTCTTCTAGCATTAGATCACCCTCAACTTTCCAATGCTCATTCCAACCTTCCATTTTATGAATTATTTCATCTAATTCTTTTATCATCTATAGAAATGTTTTTTTTGTTTTTTTTTAAATGAAAAAAAACCTGTTTTTCAAATTTTTTCCCATCTTTTCTCATATTGTTTGTTGAACTATGTAGGTGTTTTTCGTGTTCAAATAATTTCCTACTCTTTAATATTTGAAAAATTTTATATTTAAAAAGGACAGAAAAATTGCAATATTTTTACCCTCCTCAACGCTTTGTTTTTTTCTTTTTCTAATTCTAAATCTTCGTTTTTCTCATTTACTTCATTTGTTTCTATTCGATTTCCATTTAATAAAATGTTAGCTTTTCCTGTAGCTGTGAGACTCGTTGTTGGCGTATCATCATCTGGAATTTTTTTAAATTAAGAAATTCAAAACGAAATTCAAACCACTTGTTGTAGAATTAATAGCTGACGACCCATTTTTTATTTTTCTTTTCGCTACTTTTTTTCTCCGATTTTTAGGATTTTCAGCTTTCTAAAAAAATAACTTATATTTACTGCGAAAAAAAAATTAAGTTACCAAAGAAGTTTCATGAGTTTGCTCTTCTTCTAATTCTTGTTTTACATCCGGTGATGGACCTCTTGACGAGCATGATGAATCTCCTTCAACTGGGCGATGAGTTTTTATTTTTGTTATATCACACCAAGGTCTGAAAATATAATTCATTAAACAAAAACAAAATATGATGAAAAAATGCCATACATTCGATATTCTTCTAATTGATCTAAAGCCACTTCTAAGTTTTTTAAAGCCAAAGAATTCGCTCTTTTTGAGGATGAAACTGATGCGCTAAAAAACGTAAACATTGAAAACTAAAGCATTAAAAAATAATTTACATTTTTTTTTGACGAATCAAATGTGCACTTAATAACATTTCTGGTGATTTCTTTATTTGTCTTTTAGTTTTTTCATGTAAATCTATTTCTTCTTCTTCTTTTTGTTCTCCTTCATTTTCACTAGTTTCAGATGTCGATGCTCCATCATTAATCAAACACTCGTCGTCTTCTTTCTCTATACAGTAATTATTTTTATCAATTTTTTTGTCAACGGTGCCTTCTTTCATTTCATCAAACTCTTCATTGTTTTCTTCTTCGGATTCTGAAGAATCGTCCATTTCTTTTTCTTTTTTTGTTTTCTTTTCCAAAATTAACTTGAATTCATCAGTCATTCTTTGTTGTGAAACGGGCAAACATTTTCCTAACTTTGACCTTTAAAGTTTAAAATGATTAATGAATATTTATATTAAAAACTTACATTTTAGAAATATTTTTTGTGGTAATTATGTTCTTATCGGCATGTCTTTTTTGTTTCTTAACACGATTTTTTCTTTGAATATTACGATTTTTTAAATCTTCTTTATCAGTAGAACTTTCTTCTTCTTCTTCTTCTTTTTCTTCAATTGGCAAGATTTCATTATTGATAAGATAATCGAGCGCATCTTCTCCGGGCATTCTTCGTCTTAAAATTCTTTGCAAAATGTTTCTTCGATTTTCAGCTTCTTCGTCATCATTCTCTTCATCTTCACATTTTTTATCGTCTTTATCTTCTTCACAATCGTTCATTTTTTCTTCATGTTCGAGTTCATCATCATCTCCATGTTCATTTTCTTGAAAACTTTGTTTTTCTTCGTCGTCCCCATCGTCATAATCATCCTTCTCTTCATAAAAACGTTGCTCTTCTAGACTGTCGAAGTATTCCTTTTTTAAGTCTTTCGTATCTTCTTTCTCTTCAAATTTTTTATCATTTCCATTTTTGATGATATGGTTTTTTCTACCTTTTTTTACATTGACTTCCTCGTAATCCATTTTTTCACTTTTTTTACATTTATTTTTATTTACTTTTTTTTTTGTGGCGTCATTAAAAATTTTCTCATTTTTTATTTTTCCTTCTTCCAATATATTTGTTTCGGCATCTTTTCTTATTAATTTTTGTGAATCTTCTTGAAATTTTTCTTCATCTGAAAGTTCTTCCACACCTGAAGTAGACGCAGAGTCTAAATCTGATCTGGAATCGGGTCTTTCTTGATCATAAGCATCGCCGAGAATTTCACGAAGTAAATTTTCAGCTTCCTAAAATTTTTGTTTTTTATTTTTAAATAATTATACTTTTACTTCATCTTCAAAATCAACTGGAAAAGGAAGAACTATTTCAGCTTCTAAATCATCCAATTCGTCGCCATATCTTTCAGGCGTTATGGACTTGACTGGAGAACCTTCATCATTTGGATCCTTTTCAGGTATTTCCCCAGGCTTTGGTCCTTAAGTTTTATAAATAAATTAATTATAAAAAAATTGAATGTTTTATATATTTTTTTTAATAAGTATTGGTAAATTTGTAAAAACTCACCAGTCGATGGACCCTCGTAGGGTGGGGTTGACATGTGAAATGAAAACCAACCAGTATGTTAAGAATCTATAAAAAATTGCTTGATTTGACTAAAAACAATAATTAATTCAAATTTGAAAAAAAAAATGTTGCCAGACAAAATAGTGTATACCTGGTCGACAAGAGAAGACTGGTTGCTCTTCTCTCCAGCTGGATCTGCGTCTCTTCGAAATTCACTCTTTTTTTTATCTCTTTTTCACTGTGTCACGCTTCTCCACATTTTGAAGGCAACACTTATCGGCGTGCTTTCTGCCTACACTACGTCTCTGACTTTTCGAATTGACTGCCTTTTCTGTCTGATTCATGCATGTGTAGTTGATATTCAACTGATTTGTATCATCGTCTAACACCCTCTCATTGGCAATGTTTTAAATTTTTTTTTTCAAAAATGTTCCCCCCCCCCGTAGTGAAAAAAAATCAGCTTTTATTGCGCGTAATTTATTTTAAAACTAAAAACAAAATAATTTAAAAAAAAAACATTTTCGCGCAAAAAATAATAATTTTTTTTCAGTTCTGATAAATTAGACATTTTCTATAATTTTGTTTTGATTTAAAATGATTTTTAAACAATAATTAATAATAATATTAATAAGGAAACTATTTATTACACAGTTACAAAACATTTAGAGTGCTAATGGCCTTCAGTTCTTCAAATGTGCCAATAGAGCGTCTTTGTGTCATGGTGATTATCACCTCATTTCGAGTTTCAGAAAAACTCTTAAAAAATTATTCTTTTAAGAACTTTGGAAAGAATCTATAATATGTGTAAGTGTTTTTTAAAAAAATCAAATTTCAACGAAGACTCCTTCAAAAATGTTTTAGAAGCTGGAAGAAAAAATTCTGGATTGAACAAAAAGTGGTTTGAAAACTCTTACAGTCCGAATAATATCAAGCTGAAAAATTAAAAAAAACGTTGATAAATTGAAATTGGACTCAGTGATAAATGGATCTGAACAATATTTGTATTTACAATCAATTTTTGAGAAAAAATGAACAAAATCTTCGTTCAAATAAATTTTAATGAGTTTCTGAGTGTTTTTCGCAGTTATTTCTTCGGTATATTTTTCTTCTTTTTGTTTCTTCTTCATCTCGTTTCAACTTTTCTTATTTCGTTTCATTTTTTGTTGATAAAACGAGAAAAAACGAAAATTGTGTGCTCTTATTTGCTACTACCAGTGGCTGCTTCTCATCTTCACCTCGGTCTCTCTTATCATGTTCAAGTTTTGTTTTGCTTCGAGCTTAATCTCATCGTTTCTTACAACTATTTTCACCTTGTTTTTTCTCTGTTATGATCACGTTTTTCTATAAATTTTTGTGAGACATTTTTGAAGAAAAAACACGTCATAATTTTCTCTAAAAATTCGAAAAATGACGGAGCTTTTTTTTTCTCATAAAAAATAAAAAACGAGGAGATTAAGCTCGAAACATAACAAAACTTGAAACGAGGGGACGAGAGAGATTGTATGAACTTAAGCGAGCATAGAAAATGATAAGAGAGACCGATGGTGAGTATGAGAAGCAGCCACTGGTAGCAGCAAAGTAAGAGCACACAATTTTCATTTTTCTTTTTCTTTTTCTCGTTTAATCAACAAAAAATGAGGTGAAATGAGAAAAGGTGAATCGAAATGAAAAGAAATAAACTGTTTTTTCTCAGGCAGGCAGATGAAAAAAAATTTTTTTTTTAATTTTCATTGTTCCTTCAGTAGTTTTTTAAATGTTTTAATAGATTTTCTGTTTTAAAGGTAATATTTATCAAATATTCTTTAATCTCCATAATTATGTTATAAATTTTGGCTTCTTTTTCATTAAATTGTTGAAATCTGTTTTTTTCGTATTTTAAAATTGAAAAATTCTCCCAATAAAAATATTATTCAAAACGTCTAAATTTCACATAAAGAAATTTTTATTTTTTTTTATTTTCAATTTTTGAAATCGAATAAAAAATTGTTCACTTGGTGATAGAAAATTTCATATTTAAAATATAAAATAAACAAGAATTTTATTGTTTGAACAATTTTTTTTGTTCCATTTTTTCTTCTTTTTTGATAAATTTTAAACCATATTTTCGCCCCCAATCCAATTTCCTTTTAGGAAATTGAAGGTTTTTTTAGGCTGAAAATACATAAAGATTTAAAAACCAGGAGGGTTTTCGGTTATTTTCCGTTACATTTAGGTGTCCTTTTAGCATAACCTTGTTTTTTAAGAGGAAATTAGAACAGAACATTTAATAACCAAATTTTTTTTTGTTCAAAAAATGTGATTCTTTTTGAAAAGATTAGCCAAGTCAAGAAGAAACAAATTTCAAAACGTCTCGCAACTGCTTTTTCTTTAAGTCGGTGAATATCAGAAAAAGTAGATCAAAAACCATTTAATATATTTTATGTAATGTCAAATGTAAAAATGTTTTAAGAAAGCTGAAAATTGTTCCATTTCTTTGAATTTTATCATATTTTACATGGATGAAACACATTGAATTCTGACGAAAAAGAAACGAATTTTAAAAATACAAAATTTCAAGGTTTTTTTTTCTAAAACAAATTTCAGATGTTAAAAAAATTTTGAATGATTTTAAAGATCTTGTTTAATATTTTAATTTTAAACGCAAAAATATTTAAAAAAAAATTATTTTAATCCTTTTTTCTGTTCAGTTTTTTTATAATGACGAATTTATGAAAGACAAAGACAAAGAAAAAGAAAAAATGTGTGCTTAACTCTGAGCAGTTCACATTTTATTCTTAATCTGATGATAATCTTTTGAAAAAGAATTTGATTTTGCAAATTCCTATCAAAAATGGTTTAAATGTAATTTTTGCTTCACCTTTCTTAATTTCCATCCTCATCCTTATAATTATGTCGACATTTGAAGTTTAAAAAAGAAAAAATTTTTTGGCTTTTTTTCTTCGTGGCATATAATCATCGACTGATGTTAACCATCAATTTGTTCACAATTCTCTTGTTTTTTAGTTGTCATAAATCTCGAAATCTGTCGATATAATTGCAACCTGCTTTTTGTTGAGTTTTGATGTATTTTGTTGCTCAAAAAGTAACAAAAATTGTTATTCGAAAGGGAAAATTGATAGTTTGCGCTTAATTTGATTTCTTGTTTTTTAATCTCGAAACTTTTTTATCGATTTTCTCGATGAAAAAAAAAACATTTCAAATGTGAAGTTATTCAAATCTATTATAATTGCTCCATTTTTTTTTTCAAAGCGCTTTTGGTTCAAGACGAAAGTACAATTTTCTGGCCACCCTCGCCTTTTTAAAACACTTTTTATTTATCTACACAAATCCACCTAGAAACCAGAGCCCAACAAAAATTGTTTTCCCCCTTCCCCCCCCCCCCCCCCCCCACAAGTTTTTTCAGGTAATCGAACCATTAAAAATTGGTGAGTAAGAAAAGTTACGAAATCCATTTTTTTTTAATTCGTCTCTCTTTTTTTTCATTTTGCGCATGTGAAAAAATAACAACCACACATCTAAAAAAAAATAGGCGGAGCTAATTTTTGGTACGAAGAGTAGAAGGAGTTTTTAGCTCATCGAGGCTCAGTTTTGGTGTGTTGTGTTTGACAGAAAAGAGAAGCAACGAATGTTAATAATCCTTTTTTGACTTTTTTTTTCTCGAAAATAAAAAATTGTTTTACTTTTTTTCTTTTTCTTTTTTGCTTTTTTTTCTTTCTGTACTCCTCTCGAAGGACATTTTCTAAATAAAAAGACCAAACATTGAAACCTAAAATATGAATAGAAATGAAATTGTAGGGAAATGTCAGCAGGGCATGAAATTTCTTCTCCTCCGCGTTCCCCTTCGATGTTGCCACCGTCACCAGTTAGACGATGCTCGATGACGTCAACGACCGTTATTATGACAAATAATGTGATCAACTTGGAAAAAATGTCGATGAATTGTAACACGGAGGAAGTAATAAGAAAAAATGGAAATGCTCGAAGAAGACTTTCAAAACAAAATGCAACAATTGAAGAAGTTTTTAAGATTATCAAAAAACTATTTTTTTCAATTTTTATTTATTTTCAGCCAACATCAAGTGAAGACTCACATCATCCTTCGGCACCTCTGTCAGAAAATCCAAATTTAGAATTGAAAAAATCGAATGCGATTTTAAAAAGCTCAACGATTGGTGGCGATGACACAAATCAACGTCAACGTCTACAACGAGAAGACGCCGTCGTCGATGACGACGATACAAAACTTCGGCCACCAAGTTTGAATAGAAAATCCTCATGGTCATTGACGAAATCACAAAGTCGTGAATCGACAGGAACCGATTATTCGGATCGAATCGGTACAGATCTTCGACAATTTATTATAAGAACTTTGCATAAAAGCGAAGAGGATCGGAAACAAATGCTCGAATTTGAAAAAGAAATGATTGAATTAATTGAAAATCTGGAGTGAGTTGGCAATTTTTTAAGTGAAAAAATCTCGATGATTCGATTGTTTTATTAAAGGCTTCAATCCAAGAAATTTATTCTACCTTCTTCTTATCATCGTATGCTTCTACATAGATGTGCAGCCTGGTTTGGATTAGATCATAATGTAACAAATAAACAAACTGAAATTGTTGTTAACAAATCTGAAAAAACAAAAATGTAAATAATTTAAAAAATGTATGAATTCAAATTTTTGATTTTAGACCAGACGAGAAGTTTATGGATCATATAGTTAATGACGTGTTTTTAGAACCAAATTTTCAACCAAAAAAAAGTAATAAACATCATGGATCATTAAACGAAGTTGAAACTATTGAAATTGGACGTTTAGAGAATCAAAATAGCTTGAATAATGATATTCTGATTACAAGACAAACCCAATCATTTGACATTCCGCCAAAATCTCATCAAATTTCATCCACTGTGTCGCATAATTTTCCACCGTCAATCCCTCAGCATCACTCAATTCGTTGTGTGCCGATGCGTCAACTTTCATTACAATGCTCTCAAAAATATGTGACTCCACCACCACCACCAACACATTGGGCAGCAGGTCATTCGGTTGGATTTGATACATCTCAACAAAATCAAAGAGGTGGAACATTTTATTATGCTTCATCGCCGCGACGAGGGCAAAACACAACATCAATGATGAGAAAAGCTGAAAGTTTTGGTGGAATTGAATTTGGATATGTTGAAGCCCCATCATATGTTTGTCACACTCCACCAGTTATGATACATGCAAAAAATGAATATGCGGGTGAATAAAAATCATAATTGAATTCAAAAAAAGCATTGAATTATTTCAGCTTTTCATCCACAATTCGATGAAGCTTATATTTCAAGTTCTCAACCAATATATCAGGAGCAGCACATTTTGTGTCCAGCTTCAATACCACATTTTGAGTGAGCTGGAATTATTTAAAAATTTATTTTGATTTTTTTTTTTTGAAGATATCAACAACAACCGGTTTGTATTAAACAAGTAAAAATGATTCCCGAATGTCAACTACGGATTCCGGCGACACAACATTCGAACCCAACTGCTAATCCAACTCACTATTTCTATGCACCAAACAATGCTCAGCCAGTTTCAACGAATTCCGGTCCAACACAATTCATTTCTTATAATCAATTTGTCGAAGTTCAACCAACATTGGCACAAGTCGATCATATTGTTGAGCAACCATTTCCAACGGTCGGCCATTTTACGGTTACTGCTCCCATTTCATCTGGTGTTGCTGAATCACAAACAGCAGCAAACTCGACTAGCTCGGAAGTTTCAAATAGTCATCAAAGTCAAACTGCAAGTAAATTCATAAAGGTTTTTAAAAAAAATATTGCATCATTTTTCAATTTATAAAATTTTATCTGAATCTTACAGTAATCAGTTTACAGGCAAGTATTGATGGCGGTTATGGAAGTATGAATCAAGAAGCTGATTCTTCTAAAGAGTTTGAACCACCTGGGGAAGACAATTAAAATTCAATTTTTTTTTAAATAATTTGTTTGTTTTTGTGGAAGTAGATTATTTCAGTAAATGATTTGTGATTTTTGTGTAAATTACGGATTTTTCAACAAAAAAGAAATGTTTTTCTGAAGTTTTTCGATCCGGTCGGTTATTGCAAATCTTCATTGGTTTTAATAAAATTGGAAAAAAAAATTTTTTAAATCTTGGACATGGGATACCATTAAACACATCGGCTCGAAGTAAAATGAAAAAAAATGAAAAAGCATTGGAATTTAGCGAATTACAAAATCTCAGGAGTTGGGCATTTTTTTAACAATTTTTAATCATTTCCAATGTACATAAAATTGAAAAAAAAATTTTTTAAATAAAAAAAAAGAAAAAAAGTTTTTATTGAAGATTTGAAAATAGTATAAATTCGCTTTGAATTATGAAAAAATATGTCGGAAATTGTAAAAAACAATAACAACATGTCGGCTGATATCAGTCATTATTATTGATAATTAAATATTCTTAAAAGTTGATCAGTCGAAGGAAAGTTTGATAACATTTTTTTCAAATTTTCGAAAAAAGAAAATGTACAAATTTATTGAAAATTCCCGTCAAAACAAAGGTTTAAAGAAAAAAAAGCCAAAAACAAAATTTTTAATGGATAAAAGCCCATGACTGAACCATTAAACAAGCTTCATCACCACTAGCCTTATCATGAAGAAGATATTCCAATTGATATGGTTGATTATCTTTTAACATGTTGATTATTGCTTCAAATTGTGTGAAATCGACGACAACATCAAGCTCTTGTTTTCCAGGTTTAACAGGACATGGAACACCATGTGTGCAAGCGTCGAGATTTTTTCTGAAGTTTCAAAAGTGAATTGTGTTTGTTTTTTTTTTGCAAGTTTTTAATACAATAATCCGAGAGTTGGAATTGAAGCCCAACTACATCCACTCCAGCCTCCATATTTCCAAATCTTAATGGAATTTTTCAAGTTTCCTGCAGTGTAGGTATTCGACGGATTATTGATTTGAGTTTTCATTACAATTGGTTTTCCCAAATGAATTGGATATTCATAATTTGTTCCTAGAAGAAGAGAGAGAGAGATTTTTAAAAATATTGATTAATTTAAAGATAACCAACCAGTTGAATCAAACGGTGTTGCGTTATAAAATTGAACTGGACCTGAATTACATTGCCACCAATGCATTGCAACATCGGTTCCGTTTGGTGGAGAGCAATTGGCGAGATTTTGTGGTAACACAAAAGCTGAGCTCATTGTAATAAAGAAGATGGTCAAAAAGATGCTTAATCGATTCATTTTTAGGTAAAACAATGAAAATGCTTAGAATGTGGTTCAAATTAAGCGGGCGGCTCTCCCTTTTTATACCCCAAAAAAATAATTTGTTATCAGCAAAATAAATATGAAAAATTCTTTTCTTTTTTTTTTTTTGAAGTTTTAAAAAAATTTGGTTGACGTTTGCTCGCCGCCTTTTAGTTTCAAATTTGTCAGCACGTGTCGTTCAGGACGAATCGATCTCTTATCACAAAAGTTTGAGGAGAAAACCAATGACTTTTTGAAATTTATTTTGTCAAGCACATTTTTTAATTTTTAATGATAATTTTTTCACATTTAATTAGTTGATAAAAGAAAAACTTTTCAAAGCCATATTTTAATGCAAGAAAAAGCTCAGTTTTGTACACATTTTGACATTTTTTGGACACTTTTTTGAAGTTCATAGGTGGTACGCTCTTTACTCATTTCCTAATTGATTTTTTAATAATTTCGTCCTACCAGAAAAGCTGCCAGTGGGATCTGACGCTTTCCTTGTAAAAAAGATTCCAACTTGGTTTTGAACATTTCTTTTTAGATTTGTTTGACTTTTTGAAACATTTTAAGGATTTTTTGATCTTTGTCCATCCTGTTGAATTTTTTAAAGAAAAAAAACGATTATTTGGTCATAGGCCGCAGATCAAGAAACAATATACAAATTGATAAGATTTAAAAGTTAACACGTCCGGGTTGCTTATCAAAAAAATCGAAAACTCATTTTTCGTTGAATACAGCAGCAGCAGCAGTAGGAAAAGAAAAAAAAACAGATTATCGTCAAAATGGAATCGAAATTTTTATTCAAACGTAGTTTCATTTTGAGAATCAGTTAATTTTCCAGTATTTGGAAATACTTCAAGGGATCTAGAAAAAAATCTTTCTAGAAAAGAAATTAAAAATAAAAGAAATGAAAAACAAACGAATATGTCGAATAAAATTCAAGTAATTGATTCAAAGTATCAAAACTTGGACGAGGTTTTTCCATTTCAGCTAAACACCAGCCTGAATCATCGTAAGCAAGTTCCATAAATTTGACCTAAGAAGAACATCATTTACGGTTTTGATTTTGGTTCGAAACAAAATTCAAATCAAAACTTCATCTTGATCAATGCGTTGAGCAACAGTTAGACAAATTCGAGCAGGTATTGGCTCATTCAAATTAGGAAGAGGATAAAAAGTAATAAAAGATCCTGGTTTTACAAGTTTCGCAGCCTTAATAAATTTGATTTTGTTTTTTTTTAATTTTTATTTTTTGAATCCACACATTTTTCTTAGTTAAGGAACCTTTGAAAATTGCATTACAACATCTGATATACGATAAATTCTACAATTGATTTTTATTTATTTATTTTTTTTTTCAAAAAATGTGTCTTCGAAAACATTACTGGCATCAATTTAACCCAAATGTTGATAACCTTGACAAAAAATTGAAAATGATCTTGTTTCCTTCATTTTCTTCTTCTTCTTCTTCTTCTTCTTCGTATTGCCTTGATTCACGTTCAAAAAATAAAAATCAAGAAAAAAAGGTTTTTGAAGTCAAGAAAAATTGAGTTTTTCACAAAACCGGTTTGAGAGAAAAATGAAATTGCTAGAACACCTCCTAAACGTTAGACAATTTTAATGAACAACACTTTGATAATTAGAAAGTTCACAAATCTTTCGCCACCAAAACAATCTTAACTAAGCACTTGAAGTGTTTGACCTTTGAGGAACAATTTCAATCATTTTTTTTTTCTTAAAAACTTTCGAGCAGCAGCAAAGAAAAGAAAGATATTTTTTAGTTTTTTGAAAAGCATTCAAAATTAGTGGTGTAATTTTGGGTTTATTGAGCACAACTTTTGTTAGAGGTGGAACTTGATCAATATAAAATGCATATTGTTTGGTTTCTGAATCCAAGAACCATTTGACTGTTACTGTAGATCAAAGCCCACACATTCCACACCCTCTTCCTATGTATGACGTCATCATGGTTTATTGGCAAAATTGCATCAATATTGTTGTTGTTCAATGTTTGTTTTTTGTATTTGTTTCATGTGATTATTCTTCGGGAATATTATCAGAAAACACAATGACGGAAGTTCGTGTAATGATGGCGCAATAGGGAGTTAGCCGGCGATCATTCACTTATTCTGAAGGACACTTCAACTGATTTGCCCGATAGTAAATGATTTTGGTGGTTGTTGTTTTCTCAATTTTCTTCTTCTTCTTTTTATAAACAACAAATTGATTTTTGACTTTGCAAAATGTCGATCGAATTACAAATGTGGTTAATGTTTTTCATTTTTCGAAAATGTGCAAAAAACATTTTAAAAATTGGAATTAAATTATACAAATCAATCAATCAATACATAGATTTGATCATTATTGGAAGCTTTTTTCATTTAATAAACAAATTGATATGAAAACCTGAAAAAAAATCTTTAAAATAATTTTTTCCTGAAAAAAAATTACAATCGAAAATTTTTGAGAACTTTACAATTAAAAAATGAATTTATTTATTATTTTTTTTTGTATCAAAGCACAAATAAAAGTCTTTTAAAATTCATGTCAAGGCTATTGTCAAAGTTCCAACAAAAAAAAAAAGAAAAGGCAAACAACTGTTACTTCCTGCATTCATAGATCTTCAAGATTTGCCCTCCTAAAATTGGCATCTTGTCCTTGACGGAACCGTTTTTTTCTTTTTTTTTTCTTAACATCATCAAATGAACACAACAAACACAACAGAAAAATGAGAAAAAAAATTGAGAAGAGCGGTTAGCTAATATCAGAAGACAGAAATGTAGAATAGAGAGACTTAGACAGCTAGAATCGAACTGAAATTACCCGGGGATTGAAAACGGTATAAAAGGCCATTTGATTGGTTTCAAAAATACAGTTCGCCGATATTTCGACGAAGTGGTAGAAGAAGGAAAACCAAATAATGGATATTGATGTTAGGCTTAAGGCCTATCGTATGGTCGCCTTCTCCACTGTCGCTTTTTGCGTCATATCGGTTTTGTCGGTTGGTTTTTTTTTTAAATCTGAATAATCGATTTTTCTTTTGAAATTAATCTTTTACAGGTCTGCATTACTTTGCCAATGGTTTACAATTATGTAGCAGGAATGAAGCTTAGATTGGTTCAAGAGGTATCAAAATTTTGATCTTTTTTTTCTATGCTTTTGATTAAAACTTTTAGGTTGCCTTCTGTAAACATACTGCCGAAAGTGTATTCGGAGAAGTGACCTACTTGAAATCATCGACTAGCAACCATACTCGTGAAGCTCGTGGAGCTGGTTATGCTACCGGTGTTGGATATGGAGGAGGTGGAGGTGGTGGATACGGAGGAGGAGGAAATGGTGGATACGGAGGAGGCGGAAATGGTGGATACGGAGGAGGTCGTACTGGAGGTGGTGGTGGATACGGTGGAGGTCATACTGGAGGTGGTGGTGGATACGGTGGAGGTCATACTGGAGGTGGTGGTGGTGGCTACAGTGGAGGCGGATCAGTTTGCATTCCCGGACCACCTGGACAACCAGGAGCTCCAGGAAGACCAGGGCGACCAGGAAATCAAGGAGCTGCTGGGCTTCCAGGAAACCCAGGACGTGGATCATCAGGTCCATCTCAACATACTGCTCCAGCTCCATGCACACCATGCCCAGGGGGAAGACCAGGAGCTCCTGGACAACCAGGACTTCCAGGACCTGATGGGGCCCCAGGACAACCAGGAACCAGCAGCGGTGGATCAATTCCAGGACCACCGGGACCAAAAGGACCACCAGGACCAGCTGGACAACCAGGACAACCAGGATCACCAGGACAACCAGGAAACGACGCTCAAGGAGGAAGCTCAGGTGCAGCTTTACCAGGAGCCCCAGGACCACGCGGACCACCAGGACCAGCTGGACAGCCAGGACAATCAGGAGGAGGACGACCAGGAGCACCTGGACCAAAAGGAGCCCCAGGTCAACCAGGAAGACCAGGAGCAAATGGAAACCCAGGAAGACCAGGAGCCCCAGGACAATCGGGAGGAGCTGGAAACCGTGGAGTGTGTCCAAAATACTGCGCTGCTGACGGTGGAGTATTTTTCGAAGACGGATCATTCAGACGGCGTTAAACACCAATTTCAAAGATTCTGGCAACTTCTGCCTATTTCTCAACCCATCAGGAATAATAATCATATAAAAATGTTTTTTATTTTTTTTCTTAATGAAGAACTTGCATTTCCTTTCTCTTTGAAAATAAAAAACCAAAAAAGAATAATTAAAATTAGTTTTAACGAGTTAACAATGATTTAACAACAATGTCGAATTCTTACATGTAATGACAAGGATCCAACACCTAATGTAACAAGAGATGAAGCAAGAGCCAAGTATGTAGCATATCCAGGCTGAAAAATGAATAGTTTCTTCCGCTATCAAAAGATAAATGTTTAAAAAATATTTTTAAAACTTACAAAATCAAAACTTAAATCAGAACAATTAATAAGAGTAATGACGAATGCGATCATTTCCATGATTGTTATTATAAAAGCAATGCTGGAAATCAGATGAAAATGATGACGAATTGAATGAGAACATCCATAATGACGAACTTTTATGCTGAAAATATTCAAATTATTTAAAATTTATCAATCGATCAACTTACACAGCAAAATAATAAACAGGGAAAATTAGAAGATAAAAACCAAAAGAAATAAACATCAACCAACTGACGGTTTGAAACCATGTCGAGTTGTACTAAATTTTTTTAATTGAAAAAAAGAAAAAAACAATTTTTTCTTACACTATGATAAGGTATCAGTCCAATATATTTGTTAATTGAAGCCACACCAATATTCATATCAACAAGAATCCAACCTTTTAAAAATACAGCGAGCACCGTCAGACTGAAGCCGATAAAAATTAAAAAACCAATTCCACCGACGGATCGCAATGACATTTTTTGGAAAACGAAAAAATGAACAAAAAGCTGACAAATCGATTCATATTTGTATTGATTTTTGTTATCTAAAAATTGAAATCATACATCATTTTTATTAGTCACCATTATTTACATTTTGATAATAAAAATAAATAATTTCAGAAAGATTTTTTTTTTTAAATTCTGAAATTGTCGAATCCTTCTTTGAATTGAAAAATATTTGTTTGCTTTTTAAAAGATGCTTTAAAAGATGTAAATAAAACACTTTTAAGCTTCTCCTCTGGGATTAATTTAAAAGAAAAATTGAATGGCCGATTGATTTTGTTTGAGTTGCTATGGATTTCTCGATTCATTTTTCTTGAAAAAATGGCAAATGAGATGCGTGTTTTTTTACAAACACAACATGGAAAAGAAGTCATCAAACAACAGAAAATTCGTCATGCTTTGCCATTTGAACCAGACGCAGTTTATTACGATCATTTTTGTTCGGTAAAAAAAAAAAGAAAAGTCGAAAAATTGTTTGTAAGCTTCTTGATATTTTGTTAAATTCCAGGTAACACCAACTCATTTAATAGTAAAGAATTATTTTTTACCTTCAAAGTTATCCTATGAATTTGATTGGAAGAAAATTTTGGAGCTGAAATATATGCCGCAAAAAAATGAAGATTTAAAAAAAATAAAAACTAAAGGAATGGATGACGAAGGAAGATGGTGGGCTGTTGATTCATTAAGGTGACTTTTTTTATCAACAAATAAAATATTATTTTAAACATTTTTGAATTAGAAAATGCGATCGAATACTTCCTTTGTACAATATTCGAATGGAAAATGATTCAGTGCCATCGAAAAATGGATTTTCAGTGGTTGATCTCGAAACTTTTCTTCGAGCATGTCGCCCATTTTTGAATTACAGTTGTAAATTATCTGGCTGTAAATGGTCGGTTGAATAATTCATCAAATAAAGTTTAACAATAATTTGATTTTTTTTTTAAACCGTGAATATTTTGGTGTTTTAAGGTCATTAAAAAATAAAATTAAGATTATTTTAAAATTATTCTATACAATTATTTATATTTGAATTATTTTACCTCTGTCTGTCTGTCGTTTAATATTTTGGGATAATTTTCGATTATTTAAAAAAGGTTTTAGAAATATGTTAAAAGAGGATATCAACCATGACGATGAAGTTGCTTCTTTGATTCAAAGAATTATTTCATCTCAAGTTATTTATCGAATGACTGAAGATGAAGAATCGTAAGATTTCCTACTACATAAATTCTCATTGTTCGTTTTTTTTTTGTTCAAAATAATTGAAGACCAAACAAGAATCAAAAAGCATTTGAGCTTCGTCTTGAAATCAGCTCTGTCGAAATGCTTCGTCTTTGTGAAAAACTAAAAAAATCATTTCTTGCAAGCCCAAGTCTACTTAAAATCGACCACGATCGGCCGATAATTGTTGTTGCCGATTTACATGGACAAATGGTTCATTTATTACGAATCTTGCAAACTTGTGGGATACCACCGACTCAACGATATCTTTTTCTTGGAGATTATGTGGATCGTGGTGTTCAGGTTTAGATATTCATATTGTATAAACGACTTTTATGAACAAAAAATCAAAATAGAGAACAATTTGCAGGGAATTCCAGTTTTAACACTTCTTTTCTGTTTGAAACATCGTTATCCCAATCATGTTTTTTTACTAAGAGGAAATCACGAAGATGTGAATACAACCCTTAACTATGGGTTTTACGATGAATGTTTAAACCGGTTTTCAACCCTAACAGATCCCAACAAAGGTGAACAAATCTGGAATTCTTGTGTGGAGGTCTTTAACACGATTCCATTAGCGGCGATAATTGGTAATAAAGTGTTCTGTGCTCACGGTGGAATCAGTCCATTCATGACGACTCTAGCCGATATTGAAAAAATTCAACGACCACTTATTGTACCACCTTATGGTATTGCATGCGATCTACTTTGGTCAGATCCGTCAACATCTGAACGAGATGGATGGTGTCTCAGTCATCGTGGCATCTCATTTACTTATGGTCATGACGTCGTAGAAGAATTTTGTAAAAAAAATAATATTTCTCTCATTATTCGAGGTCATCAGTTATTTCGAGAGCTTTATTCATTTGGTTATGTTTTCCGTTTTGGTGGTTATCTTCTTTCAATTTTTTCGGCTTTAAATTACGAAAACCATCGTAACAATGCGGCAGTTATTAAATTAGATTTTAGCAAAAATAATGTGAGAAAACTTTTTAAACATTTTTTTGAAAAATCCATTTTTAGTTGACAGTCACTCCAATCGTTTTTCGATGCCGACATTATATTACAATAAAACATGTAAGCTTTACCCATTTTTATGCTTAAATTATCAAAATTCAGACTGAGTCATTGAGTTATCGAGATGTTGAAGCGATGAAAGCAAAAAATTAATTTCTTTTTCTTTTTTGTGAAACAGTTTTCCTTTCGCAAAAATGATGACTTGTTTCTTAATAAAATTGAAATAGGGGAAATTGTTTTTTTTTTATGTCTGTTTGTAAAAATTAAAAATGTAAAAAGATAAATGCGGGTTTCGAGATTTAACAATTTTTATTGGTAACGATCAAAATCAATATGAATCATAAAATTAAACTTCGCTTATTTGATTTTTTTTAAGAGTTAAATACATTTTAAAATTTAACTTTGCCATTCTAAATATTTAAGGGATAATGTTCTATGTTTTTAAAAAGTACTAATAATTTATACTATTAATACATTTCGCATATTGGAAGCAAAAGGATTATGCCATAACCAATATATTATCAGGGAATCATTATTTATTTTATAAAGTCAATTCAAACAAAGGCAATACTTTTTAAAAGGGAACAGTCATTCCACTGTCAATCAAATTTTATTTAAGAACGGGATAACAAAACAAATTATTAAAATGAACTATGAATTCATCGAACAAACTGTGCACAAATCACCGTCATGTTGTCACAACCAGTTCCATCTCCACATGTCGAGTCAGCGAGACAAGCATCACAAAGGGCATCACAAATTTCAGCGCAAGTCTTACCATCAGATAACTTTTGTTTTACAAAATCCACAACTTGTTGTGATTCCATGGAGTTCCAAATTCCATCACAAGCAACTACTAAAAACTCGTCTTCATTTGTTAATTCTTCAATTTTTACATCTGGTAGAGCTCTGAAATTGAGATATTAATATGAAATTGTTTTTCTTATTATACGTTATCATTTGATCTTTCAATGGCAAATCAGTGTTTTTTTTATATGAGTGATCACCGAGAGCTCTGGACAAATTTAGTCCTCCATTAACACGTCCATCTTCAATGCTACCTCCAGCCTTAGTGATTCTTGCGGTTTCGATGTCATCTTCTGGCTTGTGATCAACTGAAAGATCAATAGCACGACCAGCACGGCAGAGAACTGCTCTAGAATCTCCAGCATTCGCCACTATTATCTGAAAATTTTCGCATACAGTTGTAGAATTTTAAAAGGTGCTCCTCTCAAACCTTTTTTGGTCCAACTAAACAAACACAAGCTGTAGTTCCAGAATCTTCACCAGCTCTTTCTGCTCCGCCATTCAAAACAAACTTCAAATTGTATTTTAAAATGTAAAAATCGTTTGTTCGCTTACGTTTTCAAAGTCATTTTCCTCATCTTCGTCATCTAATTCTTCGTCCTCAGTATCTTCATCCGCTACGAACTCTTCATCGTCTTCGTCGTCGTCGTCGTCGTATTCTTCTTCTACTTCTTTTCCATCACTATTATTGGCAAGTTTAGTTTTACTTCCAGAAGAGTTTGAAGTACTATTAGGTTTATCTTCAGAAGCTTGAAAATCTCCTGCATCATCTGATTTCGATTTTTTTACCGCATTTTGGATTGGCGATTTATTGCACCGTTTTTTTAAATTTGATAGTTTTTTTTCACCAGTGGAATCATCAGTTTTATCTTCGTTGTCAAATTCGTCAACAACATCAGTGTTTTCAGCTTTTTCGTTAGATTGTTTGTTTTCAGTTTTTTCGTTAGATTGTTTGTTTTCAGTCGCGTTTTCTGTTTCGTCTTTATTATCTTTTTCAGATTCTTCCTTATTCCCTTCGTCATCTTCGTCTTCATCGTTGTCGTTTTCGTCTTCATCGTCATCATTTTCCTTGGATTTTAAAAAAGCAGAAAATAAATGTTTAGCTGCGTTATTTCCTCCAATCTGATTTCCATATCGTTTGATCAATTCATGAAATGGGACGTCTTTTTCTTCAATAGTATTGATCCGATCTGCTTCATCTTCTGAATCGTCATCATCGTTTTGTTCTTTTCCGTCATTGCTCATCTTTGCTAGTTCTTTCATAGAATCTTCTGAGCGAATGAAATCATCAAAGTCAACAAAAGCTTTTTTAAGGCATTCTTCTGGGTGCTCAATTTCCCAAAACTTTTTTTCTTTCAAAAACTCTGGAAAGCGAGAAGCCGTGAACTTTGATACTTCACTTCCACCATGGCCATCATAAACGGCAAACATATTCCACCCGTCATGAAGATTTACGACCGCATTGTGAGCATCCTAAATTTAAATTTATATTGAAGATAGTTTATAATAAACAAACTTCTTGGTTAGCTCTCCATCCTTGCATAGAAGTACACGCAAATTTGAATCCATCACCACAACCTTCTTCTCGTTCTTTTTCTACGATCGGCTTATCCAAATATGCTCCCATTATTTATGGAAAAATCAATGATGAATTTCGAAAAAAAAACTGAAAAATGAAAATGCATTTTTGAAATCTTCTCGAAAAGAGAAACAAATTATTAAGAATTTAGGCCTAACTTTGGATAACGTTTCTGGAAAAATGTTAAATTGTAAGTATGTATTTAATTTTAGAAGAACATTTTTTTATAAAATAAAACTTTAATTTTTAGTAAAAAAAAATTTCAAAAACTAACAACAATTACGGCCAAAACCCGGGAAATTCGAAAGTTGAAACTGTTTTGGAAATCTAGTCCCTCACAAATAAGTCATAGATAAATTCTAGGCCACAAGTAAATACGCTTCATCGAACTTCATTAGACCAATACGTCATGAAAATATCCTCATCCTTTTAGTATTTTCATTTAATAATAAATGTATTCCAAATGCAACACTCAAACAACATCAGAAATTAATTTACTTGTTAACAATTTCAAAATCTTTCAATTTTTCATTGCGAAACGATTCATTTTTTTAATCGATTTTTGGTTTACAGGCCATGAAATGCCATCTCTCGTAGCATTTCATCGAAAATGTAATATTGGAAGCGATGACTTTGTTTTTCCCGAGCTTACCGAAGCTTCAATACGTTCAACATGGTATCCGTTTTAACTTTCTATCATACTTCAGAGCAATTTAATTCAGGGTGGCATTCACAATTTCAGTTTTTGTTTTCCATTTCCCACTATCTTGTTCAGCGCAAAATTTGAACGGATTTCTATTTGGAATTTTGTTCATTAATATTTTTACTATTTTACTGGGTAATTTTTGTTTAGGTAATATTTTTAATTAGAAATAATTTATAGCTATACTGACGGCTGGTATATCAGCCCGAGGAACAATAATGGATTCACGACCTCGAAAATTGATTCCAGTATTATTATATTTTCGCCTTCCGGTTTTTGTAGCTGAAATTGTGGTTACCATTTTAGCAACAATACAAGCATTTGGTATGTTACAAAATAATTTTTTTTCCTAGTCTTAAAGTTTTTGAAATTTAAATTTAAGAATCTACACAGGGCGATGGAGGGTGTCACTTTTCAACAATAGTACGAGTCACTATTGTTTTGGAATGGGTATTAATTTTAACAGCAATTGCTGGAATATTTGTGGTTTTCCACTTGGGAGAAAAAGAAGTGGATGATAGTACAACTATTGCAGAAAGATCTTGGTCTCGAAGAATGAAAATTGTAATTGTTTTTTCGAAAAAATTTTCAAATATTTTTGTTTAGTTTAAAATTGGTCAAGACGATTCAATGCGTGCCGCTCTCGACGAAGTTGCACTTTTAATTTCTTCTTTTTTCATCGACATTGATCTAGTATTCAGTGATGTTGTTGCTGGGCTTCTTCTTGTCTACCATTCGCCAAATAACCAGTATCCGCCAGTGCGAGAGAAGCAACACCAATCAAGTACTATACCATCATGGATGAATTTAAAAGACGCTGAATATTATCTTCATCATGCTACGTGTGTTTACGGGTGGCCAACATACATGCTGTATAACTTCCGACCGACTTCCTTTTATCGATTGTTCAAAAGTTTGCAGTGTTGTGGCACAATACGTGAACAGGTAATCAATTTATTTCGTTCTATCTTAACTTTCCTAGCTTAAATTATTTCATAAATAAAAATCTCACGCTTTAAAAGTCCATTAAAAGATTTCAGAGCCTTATCACTTTAAAAACAAAATTTTTTAAAAAAGAAAAAATATTGTAATGGTTCGGCAAATCTTTTCTGTTTATAAACTTCAAATAAATGTTGATAGTCTCATTTATGTGCTTTTTTATTTTTGCTAATACATAATATGTATAATATTTCTAATGATTATAATTGTTAGTCAAACGTCACGCATGTTCAAAGAACAGAAACTATTGAAGAAGAAAACGATCAGCTCGAGATGAAATGCAAAAATAATAAAGACGTCTATAAGGTATCGTATGTATAATCGGCACGACGGTTTTGTATAAAAATATTGTCTTTGTTTAATTTGTTCAATTTAATTAAAATACTACAATATGCTTTTTTTCAGGGACAAACAGTAATCGTTGAAGATAATTGTTGTTATTGTAACACGGCAGCAGTAGTTTTGGCAAACGAAAAAAAAAACCTAGATTTGGTTTTTATGTCATTTCGCAACAGAATATATGAAGTTCCGTTTGCAGTCATTGCAGATCATTATAAAAGATCAATTGTAATTACAATTCGAGGATCGTGCTCATTAACTGACTTAGTTACAGATCTATCATTAGGTGCTTAGAATTTTACAAAAATTGAAAATTAAAATAATGTTATTTAAAGAAGATGATGTTATGACCGTTGATGTTGATCAAGATGCGACGTTGCAAAAGGATGATGAATTAGACAAGAAAGGAGATGTCAGAGTACATCGCGGAATGCTTAAAAGCGCAAGATACATATTTGAGACTGTTGAAAAGAGGAACATATTGGAAAATCTGTTTGTAGTTAACGAAGGATATAACTTAGTCGTTTGTGGACATTCATTAGGTGCTGGTGTAGGATCATTGCTTGCAGTTTTATTAAAGTTAATAAAATAAAATCACGATTTAAAAAAAATATATGTTTCAGGCAGCAATATCCCGATGTAAGGTGCTATGCTTATGCACCTCCGTGTGTTATCAGTGAATACGGACAAGATGTAATGGAAAAACATGTCATGAGTATAGTAGCCGGAGATGATATTATATCTAGAATTTCCTACCAAGTTAGTCTTTAGCTAAATTTGTTTTATAATAAAAATATTAAAAAAACAATTTTTAGTCAATGCACCGGCTAAGAGAAAAGATTTGCAACGAACTAAGTCTATGCCAAAGAGCCAAATTCACCATTTTAATTCGAGGATTTTATCAATTGTTTTTCAAATATCCATGGGACGATGAAGGATTATCTGGTTAAAAAACAAAAAAAAACAATTATAACAATTCAATTTAGGAGTTCGACGTACTGCCAATTCTAATCAAGATACATCTTTGCTTGAAAATGCAAGAAATTACGGAGGAGTAAACGTTGAAGAAGGGGATTCGTTAACAACATCCAATCAAATTACAACAAAAGAAAAAATACAGCTCTACACCCCAGGAAAAATAATGTATGTTGCTGAAACTGATACTCATCTACCGATTTTAAAATGGATAGACCCAAAGTAACTTTTTTTACTTGCCAACGATTAAAAAAATATTTCTAAGGTGTTTGAGTGATATCAAGCTCTCAGTAGCTGTTTTCTCAGACCACATGCCAGCTCGAATATCTAAATTGATGAAATCAGCTATAGAACTCAGTGATAATGATATTGAGATTGTGACCCAACAACCATGTTAATTGTACATTTATAAAAAAGTAGGATTTTGTTTAAAAAAAACTTCAAACTCTCGATCAATTAAAGTTTAAAATATCATTTCGAGACATTTTTCTATTTTCATCTGGACTCAAAAATTTCGACGGAAAGCTCCTTCGACTGTTACTAACAAAAAAATTTAATTTCTTGCAGATCTTTTTTAGACTTACCCTAAGTTTTACTGGTAGTTTTGACATCTTAAACTGATAAATTTTAAAAAGCATCCATGTTTAGTTCTTGAAGCACGTTGCAAAACGGGATCCTGTTTTTAATTGCATGGTCTTATTTTTCATTCTTTTGTTTTATCATATTATTTCCGTAGATTTTTATCATTCAATCATTTTTTCTTTTGATATGAACAGTTTTTATTGATTTTCCATAAAATAAATTTACTCTTCTTCGTTTAATAATGTATAAAAGATGTTACTAACAAACATACTATTTTTTCTTGCTTTCAGTTATGTTTCTTCCTGGTGATCTTGTTTTTTATTCTAAAAGCGTTAACTCTGAATTTTGTGAAGCTGTTGAAAAGGTTGTACGAAACAACGAGTACTTTCACGTGGCGATTGTCGTTGAAAATGGTTATATAGTTGAAGCAACAGAAGAGGGAGGAGTTCAAAAAATTGAGTTTTTCGAAAATAATCGTTTTGAAAATTTTCATGAAGCAAATTGTATAGAAATAATTAGACCAGAAATCGAAGAAAGCAAAAGAATAAAGGCAGCGAAATGGGCTCAATCAATAATTGGAGCTGAATACAATGACATATTTTCACCGGAATGTAGAAATTCTCACGATAAAGAAGCTTATTATTGTAGCCAAATAGTAACTGAAGCATACTTGGGAAGTGGATTGAAATGGCCAAAGCACTCACTAAACTTTTTGAATGAAAACGGAGAACTTATTGAGTTTTGGAAAAGTTATTTCAAAAAAAAAGGTCGAAATATTCCTCAAGGACAAGATGGTTCACACCCTGGACAGATACGCAGGGTTAATAGTAAAGTGAATGCATATTTAATGAAAATTCTTATAGAAATTCTTGTTTTATCTTTAACGTCAATGTCAATGTACCGTATTGAAAAAATGTTTATTATAATATTTCAGTTCATCATGAAAATAATTCCAAATGCTATAAACCTGAAATCACTGAAAGAAAGTACAAAGTTATTGGATGCTCCTTTCTGGGTAAATGGTCAATCAGTACAATTTCAATCTTCAAATTATTTTGATGTAATTGAACCGAGAAGTGGTTTAGTGTTGGCCAAAAATTGGTGTTACGCAAATAATGAACAGGTTGATTCTGTAGTAGAAATAGCAAGAAAAGGACAAGAAAAATGGGCCAAAAGCAGTTGGATGGAAAGAAGCGATGTTTTGAAAAAAACTGCAGAAATTCTAAAATCAAAATGTGATGAAATTTCATATTGGGAATGCTTAGACAATGGAAAACCTATTTATGAAGCAGTGGCAGATGTAATGTCATGCGTCGATACATTTTCGTTCTATTCTGGTGTTGCACAAAATTTGCTTGGTCGTCATATTCCACTGGACAATAATCGCTATGCTTATACAAAGAGAGTCCCAATTGGTGTAGTTGCATCAATCGGAGCGTGGAATTATCCTATTCAAACATGCTCCTGGAAAACAGCGCCAGCTTTAGCGTGTGGAAATTCAGTCATTTATAAACCAAGCCCACTTTGCCCTATATCAGCATTGATATTAGGAGCAATTTTAAAAGAAGCTGGATTACCAGATGGTGTTTATAATGTTATACAAGGAGATTCACTGACAGCCACGAGATTAATTGAAAATGAATTTGTTACAAAAGTTTCGTTTACTGGAAGTATTCCAACAGGAAAAAAAATTATGAAGGTTCAATACTCATGGTTTCAATTTAAAAAAAACTTGAATTTCAGGCTTGTGCTGAGCGAAATATAAAACCAGTCACTTTAGAGCTTGGCGGTAAATCATCTTTAATTGTTTACGATGACGCAAATATTGATAGTGCTGTTTCGTGTGCAATGATGGCTAATTTTTATAGTCAAGGACAAGTTTGCTCAAACGCCAGTAAAGTTTTGGTTCATCGAACTATTATTGATGAATTCACGGAAAAGCTAGTAAAGAGAACCAATAAAATGATAGTAGGAGATCCGTTAAAAGAAACAACAAAAGTTGGCTCTCATATTTCGAAAGATCACATGGAAAAAGTAGAAAAATACATAACAGGTGAATTTAGTTTTTTTTTTTTTCGATTTTTGAAATTAATTTTTTAGATGCAGTTAGTGAAGGAGCAAAACTCTTGTATGGTGGAAAAAGAATTTCAGTCCCTGGCTTGGAAAACGGTTATTATTTATCACCATGTATTTTAAGTAATGTCAACCCAAGCATGAAAGTTTTCAAGTAAAAAAGATTAAAACTGTACATATTTTTTATTTAAATTTAGCGAAGAAATTTTCGGTTCGGTTCTTCTAATTATACCTTTTGAAAATGAAGAAGAAGCAATAGACATGGCGAATGCAACTAAAATGGGTCTTGCTGCAGGAATCGTTACAACAAATTTAGAAAGAACTTATAGAGTTGTGAACCAATTGAAAGCAGGAAATGTTTACGTTAACACTTATAACGATGTTTGTAAGTTTTTAATTTTTTAAATTAAATTACAAAAAGAGAAATGATTAAGCTCCCTTTGTCCCCTTCGGTGGATTTGGTGAGTCTGGATTTGGACGAGAAAACGGAACAGAAGTACTAGAACATTATACACAAATTAAATCAGTATTTGTTAACACCGGGAAATGTGAAAATCCATTTTAAAATGGAAAATGATTTTTTTTTAAATTTTCTTTTTGGTTTGTCGAATAAAGTTAAAATGGTCGAGCTTGAACAGTTTGGAATATTGAGACAAGATCAAGAAAATAATTAAGGTTTTTTGTTGAAAAATGAGGTTAATGGTTTTGATTTCTTTGCTTCTGTTACACTTCTTTGTTGTTTGCGTTTTCCGACTTTTCCCGATTTTGAGTTTTCTTTTAATTTTTTAGCACTCTCCAATGCTAACAAATGCTCATACTGCTGAAACCAATTAAAAAAATGGAATGTATTATTATATTAACAAAATACCCTTTTAATTACTGGGTTAAGCATTTTGAAAGCAGTTTTTGAAAATCGTTTTCCATCCACGTTAATATAATTTTCATCATTGTTTTGCTTGTCATTATCTATAGTTGTGACTGAATATGAATTAGTTTCACTTGTTGAGGGCTGAATTATTTCTTCTATGAACACAACATCTTCATCATTATTTTCTGTAGTATTTGAATCTTTTATGAACATATGACTTGGTTTTTTAGAAATCCATTCAGTGATGGCTTTGGATTGATTTGAAATTCCAGGAACAAAGCGTGTTGCACCTACATATATGTTTTGTACTTTAGGATACCTTTAAAAAAATAATAACACATTTTTTTGTTCGGAAAACAAACCAGAAAACATCATCATTCGATTTATTCAGTGTTTTAACTGCTCTCCATACTTGTTCAATCAAAAAATTTGGATTATAAGACGTAATTTTCAGTGTTTTTTGTGGTTTCCCATCGTCTGACAGAATAGAGTAAACTAAGTTTTCAGCTGTTCGTTTGTTCTAAAAAAAAAATAAAACTTAATAAAATAAAATAATAAAACTACCTTTATTTGATCAGTGACTAAACGCTTTGCCAGTTCTTTAATTAAGCCTTCTAACCAGTATTTCATGTCTCTAATTCTACCAATGGAGTTTTTTCCAGGAAAATTCTTGCTAACTGCTATAGAAGAACTTTCGCCTCTTGGTTTCACTAATTCATCATCGAAACCTTCTGCAACTGAAATTAATCGTTCATGATCTTCCGGAAAAGCTTCGTAAAGTTGACTAAAATTAATATCGAGAATTTGTCCCACATTCTAAGAACTAAATTTATGAAATTTTTTATATTTTATTTATCTTACTGTGATTCCTAATTCATTCTTAATTCGAACACCCATTTTTCCACCAAACCCTCTCAAATTCTCAACTGGAGTTGTTTTCAGAATTTCTTTTGCGAATTTCACAGGCACAATGGTTTGTTGTCGTGGTTTGTGCCGTGCACACACCAGTTTAGCCATCATCTAAAGCAAAGAACACATTAAAGTAGATGACAGTTATGAAACCTTGTTAGTCGCAATTCCAGCTGAACAATGAAATTGAGTATTTTCAAGTATTTTTTTTCGAATCTCTTCTAGTACTTGAGCACCAATTAACAAACGGAGTTGATCTTTGTTATTTTTACATTCTTCAGCAAATGATTCCAGTCTTTCCACTCTCTCTTGATTTGTTTCTTTTAGGTCGAAACCATCTGCTACGTGAGAACTTGTCAACGTGTTGAGTATTTTGTTCTTTGAAATTGATAAACAAAATATTTTTTAAATCAAGAAATTTTCTTACTGTATGTATTGTTTGTTGATATTCCTCCGATTCTAAATTTTTTTCCACATAAACGGATAAATCTAAAAAAGCTTCATCAACACTGGCTTTTTCGACGATTATAGTGGCATCAAAATTGTTTAAAATTTCAAATACTTCTGAACTTGCATCTCTAAAAAAAATTGAGTGTTAAAAGCTTGTAAATTATTAAAACCTGTATTTTTGAATATCGGCTTTGTCAGCATATTCTCCAATTGGTACATGACAAACATTTAAATCTGGACAAATTGATTTTGCATCAACTACATTCATTCCACGCTTAACACCAAATGATCTTGCTTCATAGCTTACAGCTAATATACCGCCTTGGACACCAGCTCGACTATGCTGCACAACGATTACTGGCTTTCCCCATAAATTTGGCTTCTCACGTTGTTCAACTTGAGCGTAAAAACAATCCATATCAATAAGACCGATAACTCGACGCATTTTTTACTGAAAATTGTTTTAAAAAAATTTAATATGTATTCTATTTTTTTTTCAATATGTCTATGCTGTTAAGTTTTAAATAAAAGAAAAAAAAAGTACAATTAGAAAAGAATGTACGCTCCATTGAACTTTGGCTGTTGTTGACTGAGTACTCAACGTTAAAAATTTTATTGAGGCTACACCTAAAAATGTTTACTTCCAATTTCTTTTATTTTTCTCGTTTTTGAATTTTTTTTTTAATTTCAATGTTTTATATATTTTAAATGAGAAGTTTGTTAGGATTTTAATCGTTGAATGATTACTCAATGTTAAAAATTTTATTAATGCTAAACCTAAAAATTGTTACAATTTCTTATATTTTTCTCGTTTTTGAAATTTTTTTTAATTTCAATTTTTTATATTTTAAATGAAAAATTTGTTAGAGTTTTAATCTTCAGGTAAAAACAATTAAAAATGGTTCGTATGAACGTCCTCGCCGATGCTCTTAACGCCATAAACAATGCTGAAAAGCGCGGAAAGCGTCAAGTTCTCATCCGCCCAGCATCTAAAGTAAGTTTTTTTAATAATCAAATTGAAACGCGTGCGTTAAAAATAGTTTTTAAGTTTTGACTAAAATAAGTCATTTTTATTTGAATTATCATTGTATTCAGATGGTTGCAGCCTCGGTCAAAAATGACCAAGGCTCTCCGTAATTTTAGACAGTTCGTTAAAGTATTTCGAACATAGTTTTATAAAAGTCTAGAAACTCGGAGACACCCTTGGTTTCGTCGTCATCTACCTTATGAACAAAAAAGGTACATTTTGATGAAAAAGGGTAGAAAACTATTTTAAGTACGTGGTGTTGTTTTAAAAATGTAGTAATATTAAAGTCTAAAGAGTTAAAAATGTTTCTTTTTTAAATTGAGTTTTTAGGTCATCGTTCGATTTTTGACTGTCATGATGAAGCATGGATATATTGGTGAATTCGAAATCGTAGATGATCATCGCGCTGGAAAGATCGTTGTTAATCTCACCGGCCGATTAAACAAGGCTTCAGTCATCTCTCCTCGTTTGAATATCAGACTTCACGTAAGATCAATTTCTTTTTGATATAGCGAATTCCAAATTAAAATTTTTAGGATCTCGAGAAGTACACCAATACTCTCCTCCCATCGAGACAGTTCGGTTATTTGATCCTTACAACCTCCGCAGGTATCATGGATCACGAAGAGGCCAGAAGAAAGCATCTTGGTGGAAAAATTCTTGGGTTCTTTTTCTAAATTTTGTTACGAATAAATTTGTTGTTTCATTCAACTGTCAACTTTAAACAAGTTATTACTGAAATTTTATCTGTTTGAAGAGAGCTCGATGGAGGAGAAAAAAGTTTTCCTAGCAAAATTTAATTAATGTAGGGTTTTTCAAAATCTAGTTGTAGAATTTTTCAAGCCCGACTTCAAATGTACCGAATTCGAAACACGATCCAGCTTTTTTCTTCCATTGTTCAAAATCCGATTTTTAGTTCAGTACAATTATCAACACTTCATAGACACTCACCCTTTACTTTTCTTCTTCCCCGTAAAAGTTCATCGTCGATTGGGCGTCAAAATCCCCAACTTTCCTTATGTTATACTTGTAAAGTTTGTAACTCTCGACAGGTAAAGTTCTAAAACCTTGAAAAATTTATAATAAATTGTTTCAGGGTCCAAAAACTTTTGCGAAATCGTCTTATGAAAAAGGTGTTGTAATTGTAACTTGTACAGGTTGCAACAACCATCATATTATCGCTGACAATATCGGTTGGTTTGAAGATTTTAAGGTTTATTCTACGTAATTTAATGAAATAATGAGTTTATTCAGGGTAAGAATATCGAGGAGATTCTTGCAAAAAGAGGAGAAAAAGTAAAAAGAGGAGTTTTCGAACTTGAAAAAAACGAGGATTTGGCTGAGAAAAAATAATTTTTAATATTTTAATCTCAATTATTATTTCGTTGAATTTGTGGTTGATCTCTTTCACATGGTGCCATAATTTGGACATTGTCAATGTACAAACTATGTGTTACTCCAGTTCTGAAAAGACAACTTTTTTTTCAAGAAAAAATTCATTTTTTATAATTTCTTTTTTAATTTACTTCTTTTTTCCACTACTTTCTGCCACTATTTTGCAGACATGTGTTCCAACTTCGAAGTGTGTCTCGGTTCCAGAATCAACGAACTCACCCTGAGAATAAAAATTAAATTATATTTTAAGCATAAGTTCGAAACTGCAGTATCTATTTTTTGTCCGTTAACCCAAACTTCCATCGTTTCTTTGTCTGGAAATGTTTATTAAGTAAAAAACTAGCTTATATTTATTACCGAGAACAACTCTAGTATCTTCACCAGCCACACATGTCTCCCAACTGTGAAGTTTACGTCCCTGTTCTTCTCTGAATTTTTGATAAGTCTTCCCATTAACCTGAAAACAAGCATAGAGCTTGAGTTTTACGTGTAAAAGTATACGTCTAACGAATATTCGTAAGCAAATGTTCCCAATGCTTCAACATTTATTGTGCATCGCATTTCACCAACTTTAAAACCTTCTTTGCCCACTAATTTAAACATCCAATCTCGACGAAGAATTTCCTAAAATCCAGCTCCACTTTAAATAAGTTCTTATTAGTTAGCTAGTAATAAAATGTGTTTAGTGGTTAAACTAACTTATTGGCTTTGCTTCAAAAGAAAAAACATAATTATTTTCAATTTACCTTTCCGTCAACTCGAATGACACGCTTTCCAGTAGTTGTTCCATGTTCGAATTCAATTTTGTGAATCTGGAATTGTAATTTTGTTAAAAATTCTAAACGTAAGCAATTTTTTAAAAATAAATTCGTTCTATATTGCAATAAAACAATATTAATCAATTAAAAAATAATAAATGTTTACCTTATCGTGGAGTGGTACATTCCATGTCGCAACTACATCTGTTTCAGGCATTTTTCGTGTTATTTATGGAAAAATTAAAGCAAAGAAATATGATTGAATGAAATACAACTTGTTGAAATGCAGAAAATAAAAGGTGGAGCTTTTTATGATTGCCATGGAAACTGGATTCAAAAAATAACATTGTGATTTTAAAAACTTGACAAATAATTAGTTACATATAATAATGGGTCTAGATAGCGCACCCTTTCACCCATTTCCCAAAAAAACAATGGGCGAGTTTTTTTCAACAAAAGTAACCAAGTTTTAACAATTTAAACATGATTTCTTATCTTCCTCACATATTTCTCTTGTCAGTATCCTCTCTGTATATTAACGAATACAACTTTTTCAACTTCTTGTGTGAAACAACTTTTTTGTTGAATAAACATTCCTTGTAATCTTTGAATTTAATTAATTTTTTCAAACCATTTTTTCCTTTATTCTTTTTGAACTAATTTTCATTACCTTTGTGGTCAATAATTTTATAAAATCTTTGAAACCACTAACTAATCTAGATCTCATGGAGCTTAGAAAAGCTGAAAATAAATAACTTCTACATATGAAATCTTTATGAGAATGTGATTAAAATTTATTAGAATTAAAATATTTTTTTTGTTTAAAAAAATATCACCGGAAAAGAACTTAATAAAACAATTGCATTTATGCTTTGACAAGGTGAACAAATTTTTGAAGAAAGACAATAAGCCAACCACTTTTAGGTTTTCAAATATTAGTAAACAAAATATAAGAAATCTCAAAAATGATTGGCAAGAAGGAATGTAGTTTTCTAATTCTTAGTTCCTGTTGAGGTTTCTAATTTTAAGTTCCTGATTTTTTTCATATTAATAAAATGTTTTAATATAGGAACACATTTTAATTAAATCTCATTTGTCTTAATTTAACAGCACTGAAGTGTATTTTTTCCATATCGCTATCATTTAAAGTCATTTCGCTAACCTGAAATAGAATTTTTACTATAAAGAGCATAAATTATAAGCTACCTTTTCCACAATGAACTCTTCCGTAGTTATTTGAGGCGGTAAATTTTTCAGTCGAGTCAATATTGCATGCAGGTCTGGGTATTCTTTTATTTGCGTCGATGAACCGATACCAAATTTCAGTAATACAATTGCGACTTTAAATAATATCTTCACTCCTTCGCATAAAAACATATCCCAAACACGAAGTACTGTTGGCCATGGTAAAGTTCTACAGTATACACACATAAACCATTCCACCATGTACAACACTGGATTAATATTATTTTTTTTCTGAAACAGAATATCAATCAATTAACAAATGAATTCATTCAGATTTAGAGAAAACTTACAAAATGACGATAAGTTAATTTGGATTTGTCTTTCAATAACTTGTTTAGTATATCTCCGTCTACTTGCACCGCCTCCAGTCCTGCACTATAATATCCTGGCAAGTATTTATGACAAATTTGAACAAAACAATAAAACGCATCTCGGACTGGCATATGCATTAAAAGAACTGCGGCTAATGGAGCTTGTCCTTGACAGTATCCTTCTTCTGGATGTAACACAGTCCAAGCTTTTAAAAGATTGAACATATCTCCCTTTCCGCCGTCTCCATATTTACCCCACCGCGAAAACATCTCGTGTTCTGGAAACTGGCGCTCTAAATCTTTTTGAATGTCGTCCAGCCATTTCGGATCTCCTTCCTGTTTGACACAGTACTGCAAAAATTTAATAATTAACGAAATCCCCTTCAAATCCACTTACATCGTAAACAAATCTGTTTGATGAAACTTCCATTTGATACATCGCTCCAGAAAGATATTTCCACGCTCTCCCTCTTAAACTCGGCGGTATTCCTTTTCGACATCGGTTTCGGACAAGCTCAAACTTTTCATCCATGAAATATCTCCAATTATCCAACATTTGAATCCATTTTTTTTCTCGATTTCGTAATTTTTTTGCATCAATTTGGACATCAACACTAAAGAATTTTTTATTTTACTTTAATTCTCTTTTTTTTACATCTGTGCTTCCTTGTTGATAAAAAACCCATATCGATCTGTTTGTAATGATGACATATCGAAATTTTCCACAATTTCCACCTTAACTTTTTCAAGTTTTTCTACTTTATCCTTTTCTTGTTTTTCTATTTTTTCGTTTTCCGAGTCGACTTCCTCTGAACAACACGATGTTCGCCGGCTTCCATGTTGAGATGATGTCTAAGGATTTTGTTGCTTTCGAATTGAATTCAAAAATTATGTACTTCTCCTGGTTTTTCAGGTCTTTGAATTTCGAAAACATTTTTATCGTCTTTTTCAGTTTCCATGGTTGTCTGAATTTCATGGATTTTATTTAAATGCGGCGATGACATTTCTGAAAAAAAGAAAACCTGAGCTATTTTTTTCGATCTGCTCGTTAAAGAATTTAATAAATTGGTAGTTTTAAATTTTATTTATTTATTATTTATAATTTAAGTATACATATTTACCTTTGTCGTAAAATGTTTCTGGTGGGCATGAAACTGTCATCCGATCATCTTGGTATGAACCCGCGATTGAATGATCCATTATTTCGTTAGAACATAGACCTAATAAAATGATATTGAAATAAAAAGTGAACAGATATAATTTAGAAGCGTTCAAAATTTTTTTATAACAAAAGAAACTTTTAAATTATGTTATTTCAATAAAAATGAAATTATCTACAAACATTGGCAATATAGTCAATGAGACATCAATGAGAGACGCACAACAATATTTTGAAAAACTAACCCGGCGTAGAAAGCTTTGCGGCAATGCGAAATAAGTGGAAAAAAAGATTAAGTGAAAAAGAGAGAAATCATATTTCTCTCGTTTCTATAATTTTCCCTTTCTATTTTGTAAAAAAATTTTATCTTTGTGAAGAGTTATTTTATGGAAATTAATTTAAAAATAAATAAACAAAGCTTCAAACTTTTGATGAGAAAAAAATGTTTTAAAATAGTTTAATTTATTTAACAATGCAAAATTGGGAAGAAAAACCTAACCCGAAAAATGTCGAAAAAATGTCAGCAGAAGATCACATGAAATAATTAGAGATACATTTTGATAATTATGAACAAAAATTCTATTTTTTAAAAAGAACCGATTTTAAGACGAAAATATTTAAAAGAGAAAAAGTAGAAACTTGGAAAAGACTAGTGAAACTGAAATATTTGTGAATCAACATAGTTAAGTGATATTTACCAGTAAATTTACGATTTAAGTCAAATAATTACTAATAAAAAATACATAACAAATGAGCAAACAACAACATTATTTATGCAAAGACACAACTCTAGGGTTACTGATAAGAAAATGCAGTAACTGGTGGTTTGGCATTGCTGGAATAGCACCAGAACAAAACAGTGTTGGAGAAAAGATTGTGGCTAAGTTCTCAACTGTCATTTTGTTATGTGCACTATGCTCAGCTACCTAAACATTAAAATTTTATTTAAACTTTTTTTATTTTCGTTTTTAACTTTTTTAAGATGCGTCAATATTGCACCAAGAGTTATGATGTTTGCATCTGATAACTCCATCATTGCTTTCCTAAAATTACACTTTTTCACGATATCTTTGAAAAAAAAAAACCTCAGTGCTCGAACCCGATCATGAATTGGTCTCCCATTCGTTTCTTGATAAACACCGAGCAAATGCTTATGCACACTAAACGGTATTAACTGTTGTGGTAACAATCTGAAGTAGAGTTTAAGCAGACCACACACAGTATGAATATCGTTAACCTGAATATGAACTATTAAAACTTAAAAAAAATATATATTTACTAAAGCTAAGTTAACAAACTGATTCGAATCAAATTGTTGACGAAGTTTTTCCATTTGTTCATGAGAACCAGAAACTCTGTAAATTCCTTCAACGTTAAGACCCTTCTCTTCTACCTAAAACACTTGTTTTTTAAATTTTTGTCTATTTCAAAATACCTCTTTAATACATTGAGACACGACTGGTGGTAAATCTGTTTCATGAGCCAAGCAAAGTGTAGTTATATCTACAGCAAACATTCTTTTAACATATTTTGCGTCAGGCCGGCAATCATGTAATGTTTTTTCTGAACACTTTTTATGAGCTGCAAATCCACAATCCTCGCAACGCATTCCCTGAAAGTGATTATTTAAAATAAAAGATTTATATATATATATTTTTACCTGATGAACGAGACCCCATAAAAAGTTACGACAGTAGTCGCAATAGTGCGGAGCTTTAAAAGTATAAGGTGAAAAGTTATGCGTTCTTGTAACTGGCCGCCGACCAATTTCAGGCGCGGCAGTTGCTGTATATCTTGAATATGGACTATCTGCGTATATAGCTTCATCTGCCATTCGCTTAATATAGTCTGATGCATGAAGGTCCACAAACATTGAAATGAGTCCGTCAGCTACAAGCAAGTCCATTGCGTCAAACCTTTTTTCTCCAACGTAGAATTGGCCATCGTAAAATAGCTAAACCCCTTTTATTTTTTAATTGAAAAAAATCTAAACTTACTTTATAATTCATCACTTTTCCGTCAAAAACCATGCAAAGTGTATAAGCATCAGGTGATCTGGTTGATTCTCGAACTAAATAAGACCCTTCTCCTGCTTCTAACAGCATCCGCTCAGCTTCGGTTCGGTCGATTAAGCCATGGAATTCCGATCCATACTGTTTAGGGACATTTTCTAATTGTTTTCTACAATGAACTGCGTTTGGTTTCGGTGCTCGCTCTTGTAGCAAGTAGAGATTTTGTTTCCAATATCCTCGATTTCCACCTAACTTTATAATTTAAATTTTAAAAAAAATTTCTTCAAAACCTGATGTTGTTTCATCATCCATTTCCAAATTAAACTCAGGAAATAACAAATTTCGATAGAATCGTTCTCCTAACTCGCTCACTACTAAAAGCCAAAAATACGCAAGAAAAATTAACTTACTTTGCGTCAATCTTTTCTCCTTGCGCTTTTCTTAAACCTAATAAAGACAAAAAAAAGAAAGAAAAAATCGGAAAATGCATCATAGAGAGATAGAGAGAGAGAGAGAGAGAGAGAGAAAGAGAGAGAGAGAGAGAGAGATTACTAAAATATTTCAAAAATATTAATTCTTAATTATTTGAAGTTTTAAATACAAAAACAACTAAAAATATTTTAAATGCGGAGTTTTTTCAGGGATTGGAAAATCTGAAAAATTCTGAACAACATTTCGGAATATTTATTTCTTTCGTGTGATTTTCTATTCAACATTCAAAATTGTTTTACGTTTTTCGATAACAAAAAATTGAATATGAAAATTTTAAAGAGGAAAAAAAATGCGTTTCAATTTGAAGATACACTTATGACATTCCTATGAGCAAAACAAAAATATAATTTTAAAAAGCATCATATGTATTGATTTACTTTATACTTTGGGAATAAAATTGTCCTTAACTGCCATCTTTTTTAAAATCGTTGTTCATAACATTTTATCATCAAAGTGTTTCATCAATAAAATCCGTTTTCTTGTTTCAATTGGATTTTGCTCATCGTTCAAAGAGATGTAATTGCTCATTCAATTTTTATTTCCATTGTAATGGATATCAGTTTAACGATTCTCTCCAACCCATGTATTTGTCACAAATTCCGGAAAAAAACTTTAAAAAAATGGCAAATATCGAAAGAAACGAACTGTATGAAATTAATTTGGTTTTGTGGGGGTTTTTTTCAATTTTAGGGATTCTAAAAAGTTGCTTCAGATAGTCTTATCTGCTTCATTGGGGTGGTGGGAAAGTTTAGAATTGAAAAAAAACACTTGATTTGCTTCAGATTTTATTCTTCTGAAAATCAAGTAGTGAGAATTCAATTTTTGTTAAAGAAAAAACAATTTTTGGTGGCTCAGTTTTAGTTTTTACATGGTTTCAAATTTCAAAATGGGAATTTTTTCTATCTTTTAGTTGACAGCTTTTTTCAAAAAATTTTTGTTTCATATTATTGTTTTGAGTGGAAAATTAAGCTTGAATCTTTATAAAAAATGTTGAGAAACAACTTTGTTGATTCCATGATTTTTCATGTTTTCCTTCTGACTTAATCTGCATATAAAAAAAACCTCACAAAAATAAAAAAAAAGCTGAGTTGGAAAAGAATTTTCGTTTTTTTCTTTCTTCTTTATCTTATTTTATATTGTCTGTTCAAACCTTAAATTTGATTCTTTTTTCTTCGACACTTTCTTCTTTTCTTTTCTTTTCTTTCCTTTTCGCTTAAAAATATTCTACTTGATTCTTGCAAAAAACCTCACTCATTACCAAAAGTAAATGGCTTAACAAATCAATTTCGCAATTATTTAGACTTTTGGAGCGGCAAAAAAAAAATACGGAACCATCTGTAGTGTGCAATGTGTATTTGGTGACGCCAAGGAGCCACTATAAAGGCACAAAACGATTGTAAAAGGAAGGCGCATCTTCTTTTTTTCTTATGACGTCTCGAGACGAGATTCTTTGCCACCATTTTCTCTTTTTTTTTCCTTCTTCCTTTTCTTCATCATCGTTTTCGCCTTTCTTGAAATGTCGCGTTTGAAATTAGTTTAACTTTTTCTCACCCATCGTTTTTTCAACCCATTTCTTTTTCATTTTTATCGAAAAGTTAGACTTCTTCTTTAAAACTGGTTTTTTTTATTCTCTTTTTCTGGCGGTTTTTATTTTTTTAATTTGGCTGAAACTATTAATGATTTAAGTAGGTTTCGCTGTAAAAATGTTATTAATCGAGTTGAAATAAAAATTTCCATTATTTAATTGCTCATTTATTCTCATCCTTTTTTTTCATTTATTTATGCACTCTCTCTCTCTCTTTCTCTCTATCCCTCTCTTTCTATAAACCTCTTCAACCCCTCCCCCCCCCCCCTTTTTTTTCATCTCCCTTTTTCTCCTTCGAACCAAAAATTTAGTGAACTCTTCGGAACAATCAGCATCTGGTCTTATTCTTCTCATCTTACATGTTACCTCTAAACTTCTTCGATTCGCTCAAAAAAAGCCGAAACACATTGCTAGAATTGAAGATAGTTTTATTGAGTTTTATAAAAACCTTTTCCTTTCCTCTTCCTCTCATTGCCTAATACATGTTGTTTTTATTTTGTATCGGAATGACTCTTAACCAATCTTTTTCTTGTAATCATTTTACAACCTTAAACAAACCGGAAGATTTAACTTTTTTTTCTTCGTTCCTTTTTTTCATTTTTTTTCAATGATGGAAGAAAATGAAAGTTTGAAAAAAGGAATGGCGGTTTAGCTTTTCTAAAAAATTATTCAAATAGCAATAAATCAAAAAAAAAATTGAAATATAAAATGTAGAGTTTTTGAAAAAGAAAAAAACAAATTAAAATAATTGTACACATTCTCATTTTTCTTTGAAAAAAGTTCGAAAGAAGCATGGAAAAACAATTTACGTTTTTGCATCAGCTTTGCTTCTATTGCTTCCAATTATTTATTTTTTAATTAAAGAATTTTTTATAGAATGGACCCTTCAATTCCAGTTTTTGATCGAACATTGAAATCGCCATTGCGACAAATGACACCATCTCCAACATCATCACATCATTTAACGCCCGTATCAATCACATTATCTTCATTTAGTACGAAGTTTTTTTTAAAGAGAAATTTGGTTTTTTTTCTGTTAATTTTTTTAAGATATGCAGAACACTCAAAATGAAAATTCTGAAGAACGAGCTAGTGGAAGTGGAGAACGTATTAAAAAGAAAAAAAATCAAACATTTTTTGTTTTTATTTCAGCAGCTGATGTTTGTCGTCTAAGGGAAAAACAATTTCTTCTCTCTTGTGAACGTGGTGATATTGGAAGTGTTCGAAAACTTTTATCTACCATGTCTAGCAATATTTTTAATATTAACTGCCTTGATCCTTTAGGAAGGTCAAAGAAATTCAATATTTTCTTCAAAATTTTTCAATTTTTTTTTATTTTTTTTTAGGAGCGCATTACTTATTGCCATTGAAAATGAGAATATAGAAATGATCGAATTACTATTGGATCACAACATTGAAGTAGACATTTTTGCTTCATTCTTTTCCAGGAAAAAAATTGCATTATTTTTCTTAATTTCATTGAAACATAAACGAAGCTTAGAAATTATTTGGCTTCAGCTTTTCATTACAAAAAAAACTTGATGAGACATTTAATGATCAAAGCGAAATGTTTCTGGCGCTTTAATTAATCGATCGAGACAAAGAGTTTCTGTGTCACTCTCCTTTATTTGAATACTGACTAGTTTATCTAGAATTTTCATTTAGACCGGCGACGCTATTTTATATGCGATTGGAGAAGAAAACGTTGAAGCTGTTGAAATAATTGTTGAGCACTTGGAGAAAATGGACAAATTCGATTCAGAGGTTCCTCTCATTTGTTTTTTTTGTCTTCATTTTTCCAGTTGAATGGTTTTTTACGAATTAGAAACTTTTTTTTTAGCGACAAGGCGTCGAAATCACAGAACACTCGGCTTTTACTCCAGATATTACTCCAATTGTTTTAGCTGCACACAAAGACAATTATGAATGTATAAAATTATTTCTTGACAAAAAAGGAAGTGTTCCTCATCCTCACGATGTCAGATGTTCTTGTTCTGAGTGTTGTGCACAGAGAGAAGAGGACTCATTGAGATTATCACGATCACGAATCAACGCATATCGAGCATTGACTTCACCATCTTTGATTTGTTTATCGGCAAGAGACCCAATTTTATACGCATTTGAGTTGAGTTGGGAGCTAAGACGTTTATCTTATATCGAAAATGAGTTTCGAACGGATTATGAGGTTCAATTAAAAAAAAAGCATCGTATTCAAATCGGGCTTTTCAAGGAACTTTCTCAAAAATGTCAAAAATTCTGTGTTCACATGTTAGATCAAGTTCGAGGATCAAAAGAGTTGGAAATCGTTCTTAATCATACAACAAATGCTTGGCACGATGTGGCTACAGCATCAAATGGAAGCGCCGAGCAACTGGCCAGATTAAAATTAGCGATTCAATTGTCGCAAAAAAGAGTATTTCAAAAAAGAAAAATAATTGAAAAGAAAAACGAATTCAGTTTGTCGCTCATCCAAATTGTCAACAGCTTCTTCTTGATATTTGGTATGATGGAGTAGAAGGCGTAAGAAATTCGAACTTCTTTTATAAGCTCATATTTTACATTATTGGCATGTTCTCATTTCCACTGTTTTCTTTAATTTATCTCATTGCTCCACATTCTTCAATGGGATTGTTTGTTAAAAAACCATTTATAAAGTTTCTTTCCCATTCGGGAAGTTACATATTTTTCCTAAGTGATCCAATCATTTTTTTCAAATTTATTGAAAAAAAAACAAATTTTAGTTTTACTTATAATGGTCAGCCAGCGTGTCAGTTTTCTGAATGATATATTTAGTGATGGAGCGGTTGATCGAAAAGAAACACGGGGACCTCCACCAACTATTATTGAGTGCGCTATTTTTTTATGGGTTCTTGGTAAGAATCAATTGAAAAAAGGGAGAAGAAAAAAGCATAAATTTTACTCAGGTTTAATATGGGTTGAAATAAAGCAATTATGGGACTGCGGTTTATTCACATATTGTAGAAACCTTTGGAATATTTTGGATTTTATCACAAATTCTCTTTATTTGTGCACAACTTCTCTTCGTGCTGTATCATATTACCAGGTTTCAAGATTTAAAAAACCAAGAATTGTTAATTTTTAAAAACTGCAAAATTAAGGTTGAGAAAGAAGCTTCAGAACCATCGTATTTTCATATTGCTCGTCATTTGCCAAGGTATTCAGTGAATTATTTGAAAAGTGTTAAAATGTTTTCAGACGTGATTGGGATGCTTGGGATCCAACATTGGTTAGTGAATGTTTTTTTGCTACAGCAAACATTTTTTCCTCTCTTAAATTGGTTCACATTTTTACTGTAAGTCCACATCTTGGACCTTTAAAAATATCCTTAGGTAAAGAAAATCATTTTATCTTCATTTTTCCAAACTTTTTCAAGGAAGAATGGTCATTGACATTGTGAAATTCTTTGCCGTTTATGCTTTGGTTCTTTTTGCTTTTGCTTGTGGTTTAAATCAACTTTTATGGTATCCGATTTTTTGTTCTTATTCTTTTCTGAAAAAGAAAATGTTAGGTATTATGCATCGATGCGTCAGAATGAATGTGAACTTTATGAAAAATATAAGAACGATGTTTCCGTTCTTTACAAATACGAGAGCTTCAAAGAATCTTGTGATGATAAATACAAATCATGTGCTAGCATTTATCACACTGCTGAAACATTATTTTGGGCTCTTTTTGGATTAGTTGATTTAACACATTTTCGTTTAAAGGTACACATTTAAAAAAAAACTATTTAAATTAACTTTTTCAAGGAAGATCATATGCTTTCTGAATGGACTGGTAAAACCATTTTTGGAAGTTATTGCTGTTGTTCAATTATCGTTCTTCTCAATATGCTTATTGCCATGATGAGCAATTCTTATCAATATATATCAGTTTGAAATACAATTCGAAAAATAAAACATTTTTAATATTTTTTAGGATCAAGCTGATATTGAATGGAAATTTGCGAGAAGTCGACTTTTTTTAGAATACTTTGATGATACTGCAACTTTACCGCCTCCATTTAATATTATTCCATCTCCTAAAAGCATTTACTATTGTATATTAAAAAATAATTTTTTGAATATTTTGTAAAAAAAAAAGAAAAACAATTTCCAGGCATTCGTTGGTTATCTGAAAAATTCTGTAACTGCTCAAAACTTATTCAGCATGGAAAGCAAAAAAGTTTAAGAGTTCGTTAATTTAATTTAATTCAATTTTTTTTAATTTACTTTTTTTTAGAATCAAAAAATTCTGCGAGTGGTAAATGATCGAGAGAACAACTATAGGGTAAATTTTTGCCCTAAAAATATTTTGAAAAGGAATTTTAGAGCTAAGATAATAATCATAAGTGTTCAGAAAACTATTCGTAAAATAGCGAGAACAGAGCACAATTTTATGGTATTATTCATTGAAACAATGAAATAATTTTATAATTGTTGTATCATTTTTGCACGAGATATATTTCTCTCGTTTTTCAAAATTTGTTTTCTAGAAATTCATTGCACGGGGGTGTTTTTCGTTTTTTTTTCCCAATTTCCTCCTACAATTTTTAGATAAATAAATTTTAAAAAATATTTCAGTTTGTTACCCGAAATCTTGTTCAACGATACATTGCTCAAATGCAACGTGTTAAACAGCAAAGTGAAGGTGTTTCAGAGGATGACGTTAATGAAATTAAGCAAGTTAGTTCAAATGAGGATCATCAACATTTTTTCTTTGGTTTTTCAAGGATATTAGCGCATTTCGTTATGAACTACTTGGAATTCTTCGAACAGCTGGATTTCAAACTGGGCATACGGATATTAATCAAAAAACATTTTGTAAATATTTTTTGGTTTCTTTTTTTCTTAGTCTTTCACTAGAAATTAAAACTAGGTAATCGTCCTCTCTCATTCAAGTATAGGGTGACTGGTAAGCTTTGTTTGTTACTTTAAAAATCTGCTTTTCATTTTCTCCCGCTGCAAATCTTCTTTATAATCTATTGAAAATCAATTTCTTGCTTACTTCTATAACTGTCTTTCCTTGTGTATCATAATTGAAAACCAATCTGAATTACAGCTCGTAACAAAAAGAGAACAGCAATGGCAGAGCGCCGCTTGAAAAATGCTGGAATACACAATGATTTACCTGTTCCTCATATGTTTAAACCAGGAGTCCAGAGAAATCTTAGTATAAGTTCAATTCAGTCAAATGGAAAACAGTGAGTTAAAAAAAATTAATGATGAAAACTTCAATTTTAAAAACTTAGAAAAAGCAGTTTCTCTTTACAAACGCCAAAGTTGAGTTGGATGAACTTAAAAAAAAAAGTGAGCACGAGTAAAATATCAAAAAGCAAATCAATTGATGTGACTCAATTGAATGTTTCTCATTTACCACAGTGTTCCAATATAAGGTTATTCTCTTTTTTATTTTTTCCAATTAATTATAATTTTTTAAATTTCAGAAGAGCTCCTTTACAAAAGCAATCTCATGCTAGTTTTGATATTTCTAGTGTCGATAATGACACTGATGAATTATTGTGATATATCTTAAAACCATTGTAATGACTACTATAAACAATTTAATTTTAATCGAATAATTCTTTAAAAAAAAACAAAAAATCAACAAGAAAAAAAAGTTATTAAATTTAGTTTTTTAAAACATTTAAAAAAGCTTCTTTGGGAATTTGAACATTTCCCAACATTTTCATCCTTTCTTTTCCTTTTTTTTGGTGACTTAATTTTTTGTTCAATCGTTCCATTCCTCAAACATTATTAGATACGCACTTTCTTTTTTGAAAACTTCAAACCTCCGCCTCCAAAATTTCCTTTCAACAATTGAGAGAAATCTCGTTTTATGGGTGGAATTATGACTTGCGATAATGATTTTGTTGAAGTTCCAACACATGCTAAAAAAGCTTATTAATTAAACAGTGCATAATTTTAGAAGACCTTTTATTACAACTTCAAACTGTTGTCTTGGTATTTCTTTCTTCAATCGTTGTATCAACAAGTTTGCTCGATCTTTAGCCATCGAAGCAGGTAAAATCTGAGAAAACTCCGATACTTCTTTACCATTAATCAAAATAGCTAGCTTGATGAGTTTTGTTTCCATATAACCATCTAGCTCGTAATCAAACGACGCATACCCAGAAGTAACTTTTTTTAGACGTTCAAAAAAATTCACTGCGACTAAATAATTCATTGTGACGCAAAAAAATGTTGGTGTTTCCTTTACTTTCTGCTAGCGGCAACCTCCACATTATTATTAATCTGTTTTCATCAATTGAAGATACATCTCCTCGTTCTCCACGACTTTGAGAACACAACCCGTTGACAGTCCCCATCATTTCGTTAGGAACAATCATTCGAACACGAACCATTGGCTCTAAGAATTTTTCGACATCACTTACTTCTGGAAATCCGCTTGGGTCATAAACTTTTACTACAGCTTGCCCGTTGTATCGTTTTTTACGAATAGTTTCATTTTCCTGCATATTAAATAATTTTTTGAAATCTAGATTTGATACCTTGATAATAGCCTTATACTCAACGCTAGGCTGGCATAAAATAACACTGGCATCATATTCTTGGGCCAACCGTGATCCAAACACTTCCATGTGTAAAACACCTAGGAAACCTATCTGAAATTTTTGAATTATTAAACGATGGGTATCATATCTTAATTTTTACGTACTCTCCATCCGAGTCCGAGAGCTTTGCTTGAATCGGGTGCAATCGTTACGGATGAATCATTAAGGCAAAGTCGTTCAACAGCTTGCTTTAAATTTTCGTAGTTGCTGGTTTCAACTGGAAACAACCCAGCGTATACGGTTGGCTTTGGACTCTAAAAAATTTAAAACTCGAATAAAATTAGCTATTGTATTAAATATAAATATTTTCTTTTTAAAAATTGTAAAATAAACTCACTGTAATTTCAGAAAACGGTTCAACTTGCTTTATTGGAGTTTCGCTGGAAAATAAAGTTTCTCCTACAATAGCTTCTTGAACAGTTCGCATATTACAAATTATGTATCCAACTTGACCAGCTATAAGTTTTTCGCATTTTTTCATATCAGGACGCATCATTCCGACCTGAAATGTGGTAAAAAAGTAAGCTGAACACTTTTTGTATGAGAACAAGAATGTATTTTTACTTCTATAACATCATACATTTTTTGATTTTTGTATGATTTGATTTTGTCGCCTTTTTTTATTGAACCGTCTTTTACCAGTACATAAGCAATTGCCCCACGGAAATGATTAAAAACCGAATCAAAAATAACAGCTCTGCAATTTTTTTGAGCAAGGTATTCTAAAAAGAATTAATACTTAAACGGATTTGTAAGATTCACGTGCGGTGAAGGAACACGTTCAATAATTGCATCAAGAACTTGCTCTACGTTTGTTCCATTCTTAGCTGATATGTGTATACATTCTTTTGAATCAATGTCGAATAACTTTTTAAGTTGAGAATGAACCTCGAATAGTCTGATTTTATGACGAATAGATGAAATATGAAAACCACTCACTTTTTTAATGTTTGCTCCAGGTAGATCAATTTTGTTAATAACTGGAATTATTGAAATATCCCTGTCGAATGCCAACCAAAAGTTAGCAATGGTTTGAGCTTGGACTCCTTGATTTGCTGCTACCATCAAAATTATTCCATCACAAACTGAAAGACTTCTTGAAACCTAGAAATTAAAATTCTTGTGAATTCTATTAAATTTTTTTACTTCAGAAGAGAAATCGACATGACCAGGAGTATCGATTAAATTTAAAAGATGCCCTTTGTAATGAAATGCTGCTGTCTGGGCTTTAACAGTAATTCCTCGTTCTCTTTCAACTTGAAGTTTATCGAGCATCTGATGTTGACCCGGAGCGACCAGTCCACATTTTTCGAGAAGTCTATCGGCTAACGTTGATTTTCCATGATCTACATGTGCTACAATTCTGTAAATTAGTCGTGATTTCTTAGAAAGTTTTAAATGAAAATGAAAATGAAAACTTACCCAAAATTTCGAATTTTTTTTGATGACAAATTTGACACGTTTGGTGAATCAGTTTTAAAAGCTTTTGAAGAAAATCTAAATTTTCCAAACAGTAGTTGAGCGCGTCGAAGTAACCACAAATTCATATTTGCATGTTCTAAAAAAAAATATACAACCCAAAACTTATTTTAAAATTAAAATCTTTTATAAAAAATTTTTAGAACAATATTTTTTTTTATTTTTGTAAATTTTAAAATAATTAGAACTAAACTTAAAATATTTTTAACAGGTTCAATAGAGCGCGCTTTCCTTTATGTGTTTTTTCACACGTTTTTTCTTCTGCGTTAGCGAAAGTTTTTTTTTGAAAAAGTTTTTTTGTAACTTTTTTTTTCTCTAAAGTTTCGTCATTTTCAAAAATTGTTTTTTTTATTTTTTTGAAAACTTTATTTTTTATTTATAAAAAATCAATTTTGTCAATATTTTTCAAATTTCTGTCAAAATTTGTAGAAACCTCTCTCATAAAACGTAAAAATGAAATGTTACAAAATATCACCAAAAAGATCACAAATCATTCGGAATCATTTTCGTTTCAAAAATATGTTAGAAAACGAGTTTTTTTACAAGCCACATAGGTTTTCCAAACAATTATTTTTGCATACATTTTTATGAATTTAATACATATTAATTTAATTGTCTGTCAGATTTAAAAAAAATTATCATAAACCTACATGTAAAGTTTTTTTCTAATATTTGATTTTTTTTTCAATCTCATTTGAATCTTTGAATAAGTTGATGATTAGTGTATACAGTGGCGTTCATTAGTCACTTACATTATGGTTTTTCGACTAACTTTAAAAAAATAGCTTTTTGAGCTAAAAATTGGATATGATATGCAAAACACTATGGCTAATCATGTCTATAATTATCAGAAATATCCGTACAAAAAAAATGAAAAAATTTTTGAGATAATTTAGGCCTATTTACTTTTTTTGGTAGACGCTCAAATTGTTTTCTCAGTTTCAGCCAAATTTCCAAAAGTTCGAAATTCGTTTTTTTTAACGGATTTTTTCGAAAATCATAGACATGATTAGTCATAGTGTTTTGCATATCATATTCAATTTTCAACTCAAAAAAAACTATTTAAAAAAAAGGTTATAGTCGAAAAACCATAATGTAAGTGATTAATGGACGCCACTGTTTATATGTAGTGAGCATCTGCCAATCCGATTCTTCATTTTCACAAAATACACAAACGCATATTTGTATAATCTAGCAATATTTTTTTTTCTTTTTGTATACAAAAGTGACAAAGTGTTTTTAAAGTTTTTTTTGCTGTGCACTAATCATTAAAATATCAGGTAAGCTGCAAAATGACAGATAAAATAATAAAAATTAGCCTGGATGAGTTCTGGTCCGACATCAAGTCTTCGTACAGTAAACAGCTATCGAACATGGAACCAGACAATGTCTATCCAAATCTGAATCCCGGACCTGTCACAAAAAATGGAGGTGTTAACTTTGAGTGTCATTGTCTCGGGCACTTAGTAGCCAGTCCGTGTGGTTATGAATTTAGAAACGCCATATCTTGTCAAAAAAGTTCTAACCAAGAGGAATTAGAAAAGGTAAACGTTTTAAAAATAATTACTTTTTCCTCTTTGTAGGGTTCTTGTGGTAATGAACTACTATCATTTATGGAATGCGTCACTAGAACCGAATGTTTCAAATCTACTAACAACACATCCTCAGAAAAGCTTAAGTAACAATCTGTTTTCGTTTTTTTTAATTCTCAGTTTTTTTTCATTGTTACAGCTTGAATTTGACAGAAAGTATAAGTAAACTTTTAAAAAAAATATTATAAGAAATAGCCAAATTTTCTCAAAGTGTCCACATAAAAAAAATAACTTCAAGTCATCTTTTTAAAACAAGAAACCTTGAAAAATTTACCGTTCGTGTAAACTTTCTAGGACATTTTCTTTCAATGAAGGTAGCTAGTTAGTTAACTGAGGAAACAAATGAATTAAGTTCAGCTAATCAATGAGGGGTTGCGCCGCCATTTCTTTCATTATCGTTATAGTTTTCAGGCTTTATATCTTTTCATTTCAAAATTTTATTTTTTTTGAACAAAAATCCAGTGGTAACTTTATTTTTCCCACTTTTAAAAATGCGTAGGAAAGATTTCTTCTGATTTTCAAACTAATTTGTTTAGTCTCACAATTTGTCATATGTAATAGGCTAAAAAAAAATAAACTTAGATTGGAGATATGGAAAGCGAACGGATAAAGATGAAAAGAGCTTCACAAAATAATGTGAAGTATGTTTGCTCGAGATCGCAAGCTCTTGCTCTATCTATTTGTTCCTATTTTCTCCTCGTCTCCGATTTTCTTATCTATTGAAAAATGGTTGGAGATACTTGAAATTGTCTCAGATTGTTCTGTACCTTCTTGATTTTTTTTTCTAAATTTGAAAGATTCATGTTTTGGGACGAGCTGAATTGAACTTAAATTTGATTAATACATTTTTTTTAAATAACCGCTCTAATTTTGATTTTTACCATTGCCTTTGTAAACAAAATTTCTTATAACTCAGATTGATTTTTTTCTTCAAAAATCAAATTTCTTAGTTACATTTGTACCCAAAAATGATTAAGAACACTTCAATAATAAAAAAAATGTTTGAGATTGATTTTGTTTTTTCACAAAAAATATTTATTGCACTTCAGTTATATAATAGTTATTGTCGTCAATCTTTAGCGTGAGTCAGAAAATTAGAGGATGAAAGATGCAAAAATTACTTTTAGAATTCACTAGTGTCAAGGTGAAAACCATGAAAAGTGTCTATATCTGAATGTCTGCGTTTGTGTTCCACAATTATATCGTGTATAAGGCACCGTTCAGTTCAGTCTTTTTTTCGCTCGATTTGTAATTTGCTTTTTGCAAGACAGAATAATATGAAAAATATAAACACTGTTTCACACAGAAACAGAAATGTTTATATTTCAAAGTTTTTCCGTCCTTTTGTTTTTTCTCTAAAATCTAAACTTAAAAGATAAAAGTGCTCAGCTTTTCATTTTTCGTATTAGAATAACATTGATTTTTTTTTGTTGATTAATGAAAAATTGTCTTATAAATTCAATTTACTTTTATTTTTTAAACAACTGGATTAAAAATAATTATTTTTTAGTGTGCCTGCTTAAAAAAAAAACAATACACGAAGAAACGTGTATATAGCTCTGATTATATGGAGAAGCACACAGGTGCGAAGGAAGACATTGATTTTGAACATTGGACACCACTAAGAGCGACGAAAAGTGAAAATCAGATAAGATTTGATGATAGCTTCCAGGTATATATTTATTCGTTATTGAAATTAATTATTTTTTCAGAGTGAAAGAATTAGTGCGCTACTTAACGAAATGAAACCGGTAGAAAAAAAAGCAAATACTACTAATATTGTCAACATGAACGGAGTAAAAAATGCTATTTATGGATCGTGGCAAGATAGAAAACTTATTGATACATATGGTAGTCAAGAAGTCATCAAATTGCCAAAATATGATCAGCTGTATTGCAAAACAACCGGCGCATCATCAATGAATTCTTTGTCTAAAAAAGAACCTCCAGATTATAACAGACTAGTTAATACACGTCCCAAATCTATAAGGCAGATGACAACCTCAGAAACAAGATCAACACATGCTGGATGGTTGAAAAACTCAAGGCCATTGAACCGTGGAGCTCTCTCACCTGCAGGATATTTTCATGAACTTGAGACACAACAAGGATCGGTTTTGTCGACGCCCACGGTTTTGTCAATCGCAGCAGTTAAACTAGACGATTTAAAAATATCGAACAAATATGACAAATTGATTACTACTGCATCATCATCCTCAGAATCTACACTTGATAGTGCTACAGGAAATAGTTGTAAAACTAAAAAAAACGGTAATTGTGAAATGTTAACAAGAAATACACCAAGACAAGCAAGTTTTATGGCAGCTGTTGCGAAAAATCCATTAAAAGAAAGTAAGTTAAAGTTTATGAACCATGTTTTTCAAATACTTTTTATTATAGACTCTCAAAGCAACACATCAATATTAAATACTGCTGATGATTCAAATAAAAAATCATCAGTTAATAAAGTTATTGAAACAACACCAATTCGTCGACCTAAAGAAAATGACTCAATTTCAAAACGGCTCAGTTTAAGGTATATTGTAACTTATTTTAGCTTAATATGTTTGTAAAATAGTTTTCCATATGTGAAAAAGCTGCTTTATTTATTATTAATTAAAATTATCTTGTTTCAGAAAAAGTATGGGCTTTTTTGATTTTGATTTGGCTCCATGCGATCGGAAAATTTCGAAGAATTGTAAGAATAAAGAAGAGGAAATGTTGAAAACGAGGACATTTCCGAAAAGAGCGACAGGTTTGTTGTTGTTGTATGTTTCCATCAAATACATCATCTAGATTTTTGGCATGTATTCATTCGTTATGTAGGTTTGTATAGGTCTATGAAAAGAAATAGTGTGTTTCTAGTGTCCTTATTTCTTCTTATTTCTTTTCATTTCACGCTTTCTTTTCTACTTAATTTTTATTCCACATACTGTTTGCTTTTCAATTTTCGCGCCTTTTAAATGTCTTCATGATAATGTCTTTTTGTTCCTAAAAATTGATGAAATCTTACTCAAAAAATAGTTTATTAAAAAGTTTAGTTAAATATCGATAAAGACTGTTTGACTGTTGCGGTAATACGCAAACCGCTATGTCCCTAAGTACAATTACAAACATCGTCTAAAAATTGGGGACGGGCAGACAATTTTGGATTTTCAAAGCAAAAACGAATATATTTCAAAAAGAATCAATTTTTCGGTGGTTTGGCATTATTGTGTTTGCTTATCAAAAATTTTGCCCCGTCTCCTCCATTCTCTTTTATTTTCAATACGTTTTATTTTCGGCGTTTTTGGAGACGTATTTCATTATATTTTTATTTCTTATGAAACATAAATAAACATAAATAGTTCGGAAAACCGAAATGGTGGGAGATTATTATTCTCTAATTGTGCATTATATTCAAGCAGGTTTTTTTAGTAAAACACAAATAAAAGGTGAGAGATTTTAATAATAATTGAAATTTGATTTTTTTAAATTTGATTTCAATTATTAATATTAATCGAGTCTATCTCAATTTTTTTATTGAACTATCTCGAAGGAGAAAAAAGTGTAAAACTATTTGAAAATTATTTTTAAAAAAATTGTTTTTCTTAAAAATATTACATTTAGTGTATATTCTTTCTCACTATAGTTATTTGGTTATTATTCTAAAGCTTAAAAAAAAAACAAATTGAGATTTAACTTTATTCTCTTTCTCTTCTCTCAATTTTTAAAACATATTCTTATGAAAAAGTTTTGTGAAATTTGTTTTTATAACTTTGATTTAGTTAAATTGACAAAAATTTTAAAACTGAAAAAAAGCAAAATGATATTAACGAAAAAACGAGATGAAAATGACAGTTGTTATGAAAATCGATGAAGATCATGTCGTTTTTTCAAGAAAAGATGAAAAACTTTGGGAAGTTGTTAAGTGGGAAAGAGTTGATAAAAATAACGGAGAGACAAAAATTGACTATTTTTCTCAGTGGTGAAGTTTTCTCAGTCTAAAAATAATTTAAAAAAAATTATTTCACAAATTTTTCAAAATTTTCGTTGAAAGTTTTCATGTATGTATATTTATGTATAAAAAACTAAAATTATGAATAATTCAAAAGAATTAACGAGAAATAGGTTTTTACATTTTGTCGAAAAAAAATTATAATATCAAATATTGCTAGCAAATAATGAAATATTTGAAAAATGATAAAATTCAACGATTTGGCAGTATTTTTTCACTTATATTAGGTTCTTTTCTCGATAAAAAATGTGTGTTTTTTAAGCATTTAAATATTTATTTTCAGGATCGTCTAATAAATCAGAGAAACAAAACTGTAATCAGGAGTTATCGGGTTCAGCGGATTCGAAAAATGATGGTTTGTTGCTAATTTTTTTAACCTGCTTTTTCGTTGTTAATAACTAAAAAAAAAGAAAAAGATTTCATTGGGTCTTCAATTTCAAAAAAAAAATTGCTATTTCAATTCAGAAATTCACGGGAAAAAAAACGTCAATCATTATTGAAAAATGAACATTTTTGTCCTTATGGAGTTTGTATTGGTGTGTCCTAATTGCCATCTTTAGTTACCGACACCTTTTTGGGGTAGACAAAGAACAGTTTTTGTTTTGAATGAGAAATCTGCGTCTCTTAGATGATTTCATGAAATGAAAATCGTAAAAGTCTTGCTATACATTTTTAGAAAACCGAATCGATCTTATAATCGATTTTTTTTTGTTTTTTTAAATTATTTCGTTCACCACTTCTTTCGCTTTTTTCAAAAACCTCTTATTTTTTAATACTACCTACATATTTTTTTGAATTAATTGTTTCAATTTTTTACAAAAAAAAGTTAAAAAGACTTTTTTACTTTGGAAAACATACTATGGACCAGGCAAGCTGCCAAAACAAGCAAATATTCATTTAATAATTAGCATAATATAAAGCTGACGTTTTTGGAGCACAATTTTGAGCAGGTGTTGCTATTAGAAAAGCTCATATTTGCAATTCGTCTCTCTTCCGTTTTTACGTGTTAATTGTTGTGATGGTGATGGTCCGTCCAGTCTACCTTTACCTTCAGCTACCTCATTCGTTTTAATGTTATAATGCTACCTCTCATGAACATCATCTACTATGTAACTAACAAATTCTCTTTTCATAAGCATTTCTTTTTATTTTTCTGTGAAATTTTTTTTGAAAGAAGAGTTCATTAATTCTCTCTAGTTGGTTCCCTAAATCTTTTTCTCTGAATTCCCAAGCAATCAATCATTTATTTCATTTTTTGTCTCTTCTTCCTGAAATTATGTCTCATATTACAGAATTGCTTGTATTGTATATCGGGGAAGTGGCTGTTAGTCTTGTGTTCTCTCTTAGTCGCCTTTTTGAATATTCATGAGCTCTTTCGCACACATAACTTAAGCCTTTTTTTGGTTTTCTTAAAAAATGATTTGCTATCAAATAGATTAATAATCAATACAACATAGATAAAAATATTTGTGGTAAATATCAATTACTTCAGAAGCAATGAAAATGATACGTCGTGCGCGACCAAAGTCATATGTTCTCGCGACTTCTGTATCAATGCAAGAGAATGAAATACAATCGATTGAAAAATTATCAGAGAAAGAACGTAAGTTTTTAAAAAATTTTTAATCAATTAAATTAAATAGTTTTTATAATTTTATTTTTAAATTCAAGGTTAAAGTTCAAAGTTTTTTTTTAAGAATGCTCTTAAATATTTAGAAAACATTTTGAAATTCAAACACGGGAATTCAAAAAAATTAAGATTCGTATTAGCAAATATTTTTTAGAAATGTAAATTTAAAATATTAAATAATCAGTTAAAACAAATTTTCCTTTTAAATTTTGAAAAAAACTAACAAAATTAATCAAATTAAGCAACATCATCATCACATGATGATACCAGTGGTCAAGAAATAATAGAGACTACATCGTCAATAGAGCGGCGAAGAACGATTGAAAACGTTCCACAAACTGCGCGCAGTTTAAATGCACCACATCCACCAGCAACTCATCGATTACAGCGGTTTATTGCACTGTTCAATACAAATGTAAAGAATAAACAACATTGGAATAATTTATGAACATGTGATAATTTTGAAAATTTCAGAAAAACAACGACAGTGAGAAAAAGAAATATAAGAGATCTCGAACATCATTGCCTGCAAGTCGATTTTCATTGTCCGGAACTATTGTTCAACGTGAAACGATTGACAGACAAACATGGGTAAAGCATCAGGAGAATGCGCTAGGAAAGTCTGGAAAGCGAAATCAATGGGAGGAGCGATGGGCGATTTTAGCACAACGAATTTTGTATTTATGCGTTGAATCTGCAACTGTGTTGTCTGATAAGGTTAGAAAAATACCTAATTTTAATTGAATAAAATTTACAAATTTTTTCCATTTCAAGGTTAATTCTGGCAAAATAAGAAATAAAAACATTCCGCTTTGTGCACTTTTAAAATCAAAAATGTTTCTAAACTAATTTATTTGATTTATTCAGGCAGTTGAATTGGGAGTTCATACGAAAGTTGATGTAAAAAATGCAATTGTTGACATTGCATATGATTGGCTCTCAGCGACATTAACTAAGCAACGTCATGTTGTTCGTATCGTAACGCAGAATCGAAGTGAACATCTCATTGAGCTTAACACGTAATTTTTCAATTAAATCAAAAACACCAACACTAAATTCCAGAGAATCCGAAATGTTGTCTTGGATTTCTGTGCTTCAATCTAGTTCAGAAGATTCAGTTGTAACAGGTTCTTCCGGATCTGATGAGATTGTAATCAAGTTGAACAATAAGCGTGAAACTGAATCATCTAATAACTTTCTTCATAATTCGTATTCGGTACGTTTTTTAAGTTATGTATTGAGGGAGAACAAAGATGGAATGTATCTTTGACACTACGAAATATAAAAATCCTGATCTCTAATTCCTGCAATTTCCTCCCATTATATTTTTTTACGTGTGCGTGTGTGTCTTCTCTCTCTCTCTCTCTCTCTTTCTCTCTCTCTCTCTCTCTCTCTCTCTCTCTCTCTCTCTCTCGGCTCTTTTCTACTCCACTATCATCGTCCGTTTGAACGCAATTTAGTTAGCTCAGTATGCATGACCAGCTCTGCTCCCTCTCCGCTTGTGCTTTATCATCCGCTGCATGATCATCATGAAAAGCTAAACGAGGATTGTAAGAGATGGAGAGTAAAGAACGAAAGTTTGTCATCGCGACCATCTTTACTCTTAGTCACTAACAAGTGAGAGAGTGAATGTCTCAATTCGATCTGAGTTTCGTGTCACATAATAAATTCTTTGTTTCTTTTCTGCTCTATCTCATTTTTTTTCACTTCAAACGCTTTTTTCAAACCTATAACTATATATATTTTTTCTTTTTTTTTAAACCGAGTGTTTTATTAAATTTGTTTAAAAATAAAATTGATGTTCCTGGGTAATTTTTTTCTAGTTGGTTTTTTAAACAAAATTTTTTTTGCTTAAACTTTGCTTAACCTGAAAATTACAACCTTAAATTTAAATTCTTGTGTTTACGTTAGAAGCCTAGATCGGAACTATTTCTATGTTCGTGTATTTATATCAGAGGAAGCTAAAAAGATGGCTCGGAAACATGATGTGCATCGTATATACATCTCTCTATACATACTTACACACATACATGTTGTATGTACCGCACCGGATTAGGCTAGTCTGCTTTTTTTCCTTTTCTCATACTTTTCGTATCTACAATTTTTTTAGAATAGGCAGCTAGAGAAAGACGTTGTTTTTGCTTATAACAAGACATAAAGAAAAAGAAGAACTTGTTTCTTTTTAATTAATTCTTTCTTCTTCAGGCCGCATTTGCATCACTAGAATCTTGGTTGAAAAAGTTTTTTATTCGTCTTTTTTTTTCCATTCATTCGTTTTCTGAAAGGCTACTATTTTTTTTGACGAAAAACGACACGCAGGGTGGGCCTGAGTAAATGTCTCTTTCTCTCTCTCTCTCTCTTTCCCTCTCCCTCTCTTTCTCTTTCTCTCACACATTTCATTCTGTCTTCTCATTTTACATGTGAATAGAATTGAATACACGCGCGCGCCTCCGGCTATTTGTTCCAAAAAGGCTCTGTCGTCAACTGCGTCGCTTTTTCGGGGAGGCTGGTTGTCGACATCTATACGTATATGTATGCATATCTCACTTGTCTTCATTTGCAGTGGTCACTGAGTCAAAAAGATTCGATGTCATTTTTTTTCTTCTCACCGAGTTTAAGCTTTATTTCACGTTTCCTCTCTATCTATCACTTTTTCTGTTTTTTTTTTACTTTTGCGTTTATTAAAGAGTATCTCTACCGATGAAATACACAATAGATCAAATATAAATTGTGATCTTCATGTGAGTGTGTGTATTGAAACAGTAAAATTACCACACTCTTCTACTTTTCACATGCCCTAACTAAAATTTTCAATAGATTTTCAAGGACGATATAATATACAAATATTTGCATGAGCAGACAGGTGGCAATTATTAGAGAAGTTATAGTGTACAAGTAAAAATAATAAGGATAATGGAGAAGTGGGCTTAATTATATATAGAAATACATTTTGATCACATTTATATTTTTCAAAAAATTGATTTATGTGTATAATATAAAAATTCATAAGTGGTATGTCGAAAAAAAAGAAAAAATTAATTAGTTTCTATTTTTATTGAATGCCATTGTGATTTTTGCGGCGTTGAACTAAGTAGTTGCCATTCACTGGTGTTATTTCCTCAATAATAAAATCATCTTTTTTCTTTAATTTTTTTTTGTAAAAATAGTTGAAGTTACTATAAATTTTTATTAATTTGATCTTACTACAGATCGCGTCATTAGCATCATCGTCATGCTCAACGACAACATCTGAACTGGTGACGTCGACAACGACGACTAATACGACGACGGCGGCGGCGGCAGCAGCAGCAGCATCAACAGCAGCCGGAACAGAAACAGCAACAACCTTAAACGTACCGAAGGGATCTGCTGTCAATGAATTAAAAGAGATTCGAAATCAGCGTATGTTTGAAAACGATTTGATTTATTATTTTTTTAATTAAACTTTATTAAAATTATGATATTTTTTTAAAAATAAAAGCTATTTTTCAGAACTATCAACGTCAAAAAGTTGTGCTGGTGGCTTTTCGACATTTCCAGATAGCGTGAAAAATCAGTTAATCATGCATAGGTATGTAATTATCGACATCATAAACTTGTTCACAAAAAATATAACAGAAATTTTTCTTCTTAAAACATTTTCGTTTTTTTATTCTCTCTAAAGTGAACAACTGATTCTTAATGTTTAAAAAAAAATGCATTAAATAAATCAAATTTTTTCAGATACCTTGCAAAAAATACACAACTTCAATCCCCGATAGCTTCTAGTAAACGAACAGATAATTCCGGATTCGAAAATCCTTCGGAATATGTATCAAATGCGGGAACTAGCAAAGAAAGCTCTGAAAATGTAGGAATAGACTCGTCCATGACACCAAAGTCTGGGCGTAAATGGAAAAAATCAAAAGCAGCGAAACAAAGTAGTAGTGGTGCTGGTTCAAATTATGTTGCTGGAGGAGGAGCAACCAGTAGTGGAAGCTCTTCAGGCAGTCAGCATGGCTACTATAGTGGAAATTCTCAACCAGTATTGGGGGTCAAACTAGCTGATTGCCCAGTTGGTTCATTCGGAGAGCATGTTCCAATGATGGTGCAAATATGTGTGTCAGTAGTCGAAGCGCATGGAATGGATACAGTAGGAATTTATCGTATTCCTGGAAATACTGCAGCCGTCAATGCACTAAAAGAATCGTTGTCTAATCGAGGGCTTGATAATGTAAATCCAAAAAATGTAAGTTAGCAGCTGAAATATTAAGTTAAAATATTGTTTTTGAATTTCTAGATCGAATCGCTGGATCCACGATGGAGAGATGTTAACGTCGTATCATCTCTTCTCAAAATGTTTTTGCGTAAACTTCCAGAGCCTTTATTAACTGACAAGCTTTATCCTTTTTTTATTGACGCCAATCGAATTGCCATTCATCATAATCGACTTCACAAACTAAGAAATTTATTAAGAAAATTGCCACGTCCTCATTATGATACGTTGCGATTTTTGATCACACACTTGGCAGAAATTACCAAGCACAGCGGTGTGAATAAAGTAACAAATTTATCACTTAATAAATAACGGAAATTTTTTTGCAGATGGAGTGCCGAAATTTAGCTCTGATGTTTGGCCCATCTATTGTTCGACCATCAGATGATAATATGGCAACCATGGTAACTCATATGTCAGATCAATGTAAAATTATTGAAACTTTAATTCATTACGTAAGCTAATGTGTAGGGTTTTTTTAAACTTTTAGAGCAGACTATTTTACAGAACATCTGGATGTTTGATGAAACTTCAACTATGGAAGATCCAGTGCCAGAACAACATCCATCTGACGGACAAAATCCATTAGAACCTGGATTATACGGTGTTGGAGTTCCAACAGGAGTTTCAGCGGCATCTTTTAATGACATGCACAACTTGATTCGAAAGGCAAACGAAGATCAAGCAGCAGCAATGATGAATGAAGGAAAAGGAACGAAAATTAAAAACATGTTGAGGCGTAACTCACGTCGTGATAAATCGAAAGGAAAGCTTAGAATAGAGTCAACTGCTCCAGCAGCGGTCAATCCAAAATGGACTCAGCCAACACCTTCCACAACATCTGCAACAAGTGTAGAAAGCGCCTTCTGTGGAAGCTATCAGGAACGTGATATTGACGCAGAAATCGAGTCAAGACTAACGACTTTTTCTCCACAGCAAACATCAGGATCTGTTGATGAGGTGCGATTAGATCAAAGTCCATCTTTAGAAAGTAGTCTGGGAAGTTTACCGGATACATCAAGAACTGAGCCAACAATAAGCACGAGAGATTTCATCGACGATGAAGCTGAAGAAGAACTAGAGGAAAGAAGAAAACGGCGTCAAATGGAAATGTATTCTGCTAGAAGAATATTCATTGCTGGCTCTGAAGCTAATAGACAAGTAGCCGATGAGAAGGCAGCAATCGATGCACTGGCTAATCATTCGCAGCATTTACACTTGGCAAGCAGTCCAGCATTTGAGGTTCTCAGTGAAGAAACGAGGGAGAAAATTCGGATAATGCAAAAAAAGCAAAGTTGGCACGATAACAAAGAAATGTTGAAAACATCATCGTTACCAACAAAAGACTTGGTAGATGCACTTAGTTGCACATCAGATTATTCAACCACGAGCTCAGCGCCACAAAGCTCAATCAACCCTTCATTGGCAGTAGCATGTGAAGGTGGTCAAAATTCAAGTTCAGATTATGCCTCAAGTGATCCATCACCATGTGCCAGAAATCCATCAACGTCACCAGCATCAAGACCATCAAATTTAGTCCTATCTTCTGCAACAGAAAGCGAATCAACGACACCTCCAACTACAATAATGCATCGAAGTCAAAAGATTCGTATGAGAACCAAACCTAGTAGCAGAGATGCTTCCAGAAGGCACACTTTGCCGGATATGGATGTTTTAAAAGTTTTTACCAAAGTTAATTTAAGTGTTCAAATTAAATTATTTTACAGCATGGAAAACTTGATAAATTGGTAAAGTGGTTTGGAATTCGAAAATCAAGTCCCGATGTAAGCCGAGATGAACAAGAAAACGAAGAAAGTCAAAGAAAAATGACAATTATACAGGAATCGAACAATATTACAAGTCCACCAGAAATTGTAAAAACATCACCAAATGAATTGACACCGGTTTCTGGAGATGAACAGCTTTGATGACTTCTCGTTATAGAATTAATTATTCATTTTTAATTAACGGGTAGTTTTAAATTCACTAGTTTTTTGATCAAAGAGGTTACATTTTTCTTGTTCCCAAGTCAAAAAAGTTTCGAAAATAAAATATAATACTAATATTGTAATTTTTCTTATTTCTTACATTTACATTGAATATCACAATTAAATTTAATGTTGAAAAAATATATCAAAAATCTTGATTAATTTCGTTTTCCTATTTTTATATGGGTTTTTTCCACATATTGAGTCATTTTTTTTAAAAATTATTTTTTGATAAGAAATTCGTCCTTGTTTTTACTGTAGTCGCTTATTTTTTATATTAATAAATTTTCAGGTTCTTTTCACGGAATTTTTTAAACAATGTTAACGTTTTTACAATATTCTTCTGAATCAGTCAAAAATATTTTACAAGACGATCTCTTAGCATTGTTTTATATGACACGAGGGATGTCAATCGATTAAAAAATTCTCATGAACAACTGACACTCTTTTATCAAAAGCTCAACAAGATTCACCGAAAAATATTGAAAAATTTCATTTTGAAATGCTGAAATTATTCTTGGTCTTTTTAATTTTTCATTCGGTTACAATTTTTCTCGATGCAGTTCACCATGTTTGTGAATCATTTACAACAAAACCCTTTGAGATTTATCTCGCTGAATTTATTACAGAATTTAAGAAAAAAACTTGAAAATGTGCACAGTTTTGATCATTTTTTGTCTGAATTTCATGTGATTTATAATCCAGATCTCAGCAACAATCACATTGAAAAAAATTTGCCACCAACATCTGGTAAATTCCAAAAAAAAGAATAAACTTATTAAATTTCTTGAACGATTACTCAAATTGCAGCTCCCGTTCATTTAAAAAGCGGATCAATGCTGATGAAAACGGTGAATAGTAAGAAAATGGAAACCGAAAATGTAATTGATGGTAAGTTTAGTTAAAAAAGCAAGCTTAACCTTGAATAAAGCATTATCATTTCAGATTATACATCGTTTCATCTTAAAACGCTTCAAAATATAACTCAAGGAAATGACACGTGTAATTTACAATCTGTATGCGTACCTGTTCCACATCAATCGGACGATATCTCGGTGATAATATTTCCAAAATGTTATGAAGTCAATCAATGTGTTGGAAGTTGTTGTGATTCTTCAAGATCTTGTTCTCCTCGATCGATAAATTTAGTGAAAAAAATTGTTGGAGAAAGATTTTGCGTGTTTTAAATGCGACCAAATGATTTCTTCAGATCGTATTTCTTAGCTACATTGGCAATGGCAGAATGATCCTAAACTCAACAAAAGAAATAACAATGGAAGAACATAAAACTTGTTCGTGCTATGATTGTTCCACAAAAAAAAAAGAATGCCCTGTTGGTTTTGTGATGGGACCGTCGTGTGAATGTGAATGCGAAAATAAAAATGATCGTGACGCCTGTGCTGGTGAGTTATTCGAATTATTTGAGAACTTTAATTCGATTTTTTAAACTTTCAGGCGATGCAAAATGGGACAATGAAAAATGCAAATGTTTGTGCGACTTAGAATGTAATGAAAAAACGAAAGTTCTAAACAGTGAACAATGTCGTTGCTTGAGTAAAAAACGTCATCATAGCCATCGTCATCATCATCGCCATTATCATTCTCGTAGTGAAGTAAAAATTAAAATTCATTTTCAAAAGACATGTCAATAATTTAGCTTAACAATGCGAACTTTCGATCGATTCCCATTTCAGATGAAGAAATAATCGAAATTCCGAAACTAAAAATTGGCGAAGTTATTAATTGAAAAAATTATTCTTTTTTTAATGTCTGTTTTCTTTAATTTACATAAAAAATTTAATCAAAAAAATTTAAACAAAAAAAAACTGCGCTTTTTTTTGGCTGCCTTCACAAACTGGGCGGAGTCGATTGCAAACTCCGCACGATGTTTTTCATATTTGGTTTTCTAGTCCCCTATTTGATTGGTAAGATAACAAAAAAAGTAATTTGAAGAAAGGGCTAAACTTTTGGTTTTGCAATCTTTTATCTATTAATTTTTATATTTTTCTGAAATAAAAGAAATATTTTTTGAATCTAATTAAATTAATTGAAAAAAAACTTAATCTTCTCTATTTAGGCCATTTAACACATTTTCCTTTTTTCTGTTTAGAAATGACCTTCAATCATTATCTTTCCTATCTCAATTTAAAAAGCTATAAAATTCATTGTATCGATAGATTCAAATTTTTTGATCGAGAGTAAATTTTTTGCGGAGTTTCAGAAAATTTAATGAAACAAGTTTTAAAAAAAATCATAAACTTTTTAATATAAAATTTTTAACCCTCTGTTATAATCTTGTTCTTAAGGTTTCTAAATAAATAGTTTTTATTTTAGTAAAGGTTTAAATGTAATAGTAGAATAACACTATAAATATAATTATGAGAACCACCATAAAAAATGTTATAAATTTAAAGAAAAATTTAAAAAAAACTTGATAAAAGATTTTGTTATCTTAATTTTTAAATGATTAAAACATATTTATACATAATTTTCAGTTACGTTCGAACAATGGGTTTAGTTGGAGCTTTATCAGAAGCTACTAATGCTAGTGAAGATGCTCTCAGGCTACTTTTGTCTGTTTTAGCAGGTAAGAATTCTGAAAATAGCTTAATACAATTATTTCATCATTTTTTATGTTACAGGATACCCATTGTCAATCATTCATAGAAGTTTTTTTTATAAGCAATCTCCAACTGTCCAACATATTTTTTTTATTGCGGTCGGAGCTTCTTTATGGTTTTTCAACTGTGGTAAAAATTAATCCAAAGTATTTTTTGCTAATTTAATATTTTATATATTACTGCAGGAGCAGCGATTTTACATGCACTTGCTTCTACTTTAGCCGCGTATATCATCACAAACTATTTTCGCGGAACCAACTTATCAGTTTATCTAGCTCATTTCTGTTTTCTTGTAAGTAAAACAATTCAGATCTGTTTAGGTTTTATACCATCTCTCTGTTATTTTACAGGGTCATTTGCTCGCTGGGTATTGGTTTTCTGAAACAGATTCGTATGACATTACATGGACGACACCATTTTGTATTATGACACTTCGTTTTATTGGTTTAGTAATGGATGTTTACGATGGAGCACAAAATCTAGTAAGATTCATTGGCTATGTTTTATGCCATTAAATGCTAAAAATATATTATTTTTCAAATTTTCCATTTCAGGAGTTGCTGAAGCCGGATCAGAAATTAACAGCAATTGTAGATAAACCAGGATTGTTAGAGGTAAGTTTAGAAACTAAAAAAATATCATAAAAATATTTCTTTTGTTTGCGATTATTTTTCCGTAACATTCCAGATTGCCGCTTTTGGTTTTTTTTTCCAAGGAACATTGGTTGGACCTCAATTTACGTTGTCAAAGTTCAGATCATATGTTGCCGGTGATTGGTTAGACAAAGGATATCCGCCGCAAAGCGCGTACGATTACTTGAAGTTTAATTTAAAACAATTTTTAATTTAAGATATTTGCCTTCAATTGGGCGGTTTTTAGCCGGATGTACTTATATGGTAATTCACCAATGGGGTCAAGTTTGGATTCCAGACACGTACTTTAACTCCGATGCGTTTTTTGTAAAAAATTTTAAATAAAAAAATGTCTATCCTAAAAAGAGGCCCATCTTTAGAATCTTCCATTCTTATGGAGATGGACATGGGTGACAATTTGGTTCCGATTAACAATGTATCGGTATTGTGCAATGTGGCTGCTTACTGTAAGTGTGTTTCAATTATAACATTAAATTTTCATTTTTAGGAAGGTGCATCAATTTTGAGTGGATTGGGTTATAACGGTAAAGACTCAAATGGAAACACTAAATGGGACGGGGTTCGAGATTTACACATTATTAAATGGGAAACTGGTCATGATTATAACTCAGTAGTAGAATCATTCAACTGTGGGACAAATACGTTTGCAAAAAAGTTGGAAATTATTTTTTTCCAGTTTTTAACGTCTTTTTTCAGCCATATTCATCGCCGTCTTCGGTTTTTAAACAACAAGCTGGCTTCGCACGTTCTGACTTTAGCATATTTGGCTATTTGGCATGGATATCATTTAGGATATTTTTTGTTATTTGGAATTGAATTAGGGTGTGTAAAGGCGCAAAATGAGGTCAGATATGAAAATATTTTAAAGAAAAATTATATTTATTTTCAGCTTTATTATATAATCGATAGAACACCTGGATGGGCTGAGGCAATTTCAAAGCCAATTGCTAGACCCTTCATCTGGATTTTCGGAAAGTTGACAATTTCTTACTCAATGGGATTTGCTTTTCTTATGTTTGGTTTAATTAAAACGAAATATTGGATTGGCGTAAGTTTTAATATTATTTAGCATTGATTTAAAACAAAAATCTTCGTACAGTAATTATATTTAATTATAAAGTAAAACACAAAAATTGGAATGTATTAAATCTTCCAAAAATTTTTGATTTTTTTCTATTCTTTAATTTTTTTGGTACATAAAAAGTTGGGTTTTTGTAAATCTTTGAAAAATTTTCAACCAACGCTGACACTTATTTAAAAAAATATGTTTTTCAGCCAGTAAAATCGCTATATTTTGTTGGATTCATTATTTATTTCCTTCTTTGGCCAATACTGAAAATCATATTGCTTCGAGTTTTGCCAAAAAAAGATGCAAAGGCCACTCCAAAAAAGGAATTATAATTACTTTTGTCTCATTTATTCCAGTAATATGAAGTAAACGTTGTTTATTCTACTTTTTAGAAAGTTACGTTAAATTCCAAAATAGTCTTAAAACTTAAAACCTTTGTTTCTAATCTTAATTTGAATAAGAGAAAATCGTAAACCCAAAGAAAAGTATCAGTTTCTTTTGTTATACATATGTATTAAAAATAAAGTTTGAGATAGTGTATAAGGGTGGCAGATGGTTGAAAATCATCAATCTTACTTCCTTTTGCATTTCTCAAGTTTTCTAAACAAAACGTTTGTGGTTTTGAATAGTAAATATACTACAAATATACACTGAATAATTAAAATATTTTGTTACTTTACATAATAAATTTGTAAAATTAAATAAAAAAAAACTACAGAGATTGTTCATTCATGATTCACGTAGGCACACACATACACATACAGTACCGTTCATAAAGATACGACCACCCTAAAATTTTGGTGTTTCTCAAGAATGGCTGGACCAACATTCATGAAACTTTCTGAGATTGTTTCTTACGGTGAAAAAAGCTTAAGTTCTAAAAATTAGCCCATACAAACAAAAAATGTTTGTTTTTTTGAGAAAAAATGAAAAATGCAAAAAAATGGGAAAAACCGATAGTAAAGTTTAAAGCCTTATAAAATCAGTAAGAGGTCTCAGAATTTCTCAAACTCTGTTTTAAATCATTGAATACATCTAATACTTTGTTTTTATTCCATTTCCAGCAATCCCAGCTGCACATCTTCTTGGCATGGAATCAACTAATCTCTTCAATGTTGAGGCTTGGATGGTGTTCCAGGAAATCTTCAATTTTTCGAACTTTTCAGCTTTTTTTCGAGCAGGTTTTTCTTTTAAACTTCTTCCCAACTCTTCCCATAAGTATTCGATTGAATTCAAGTCAGGAGATTGGCTTGGCCACTCCATCAGAACGACTTAACGTTGTTGGAACCAATCTCTGACAAGCCGGGAAAAGTGTTTTGGGTCGTAGTTTTGTTCGAAAATCCACTCCAGACCCATTTTTGAAAATGAAAATGATATCTTAAGATCATTTAGGATATTTTTATACAAAAATCTATTCAATATTCCATCGATCTTAGCCAGGGGACCAATCCCATCATAAGGCGCTAGAATGGGCAAAAACGCATGTTCAGTGGATTCCATCTCAGTGGTTCAAAGTCTTCTGGAGCGACGAAATTAAGTAAATGAAAGTTGAAATTGATGGAATTAGTCATGTTCAACGCCCGTTTGGTGCCCGATTCGATCCTAAGTATCAGATCCCGACATTGAAACATGAAGGCGGCAGTGTGATTTTTCGGGGATTTTTCAATGCAAATGGGGTTGGTCCCCTGGCTAAGATCGATGGAATATTGAATAGATTTTTGTATAAAAATATCCTAAATGATCTTAAGATATCATTTTCATTTTCAAAAATGGGTCTGGAGTGGATTTTCGAACAAAACTACGACCCAAAACACTTTTCCCGGCTTGTCAGAGATTGGTTCCAACAACGTTAAGTCGTTCTGATGGAGTGGCCAAGCCAATCTCCTGACTTGAATTCAATCGAATACTTATGGGAAGAGTTGGGAAGAAGTTTAAAAGAAAAACCTGCTCGAAAAAAAGCTGAAAAGTTCGAAAAATTGAAGATTTCCTGGAACACCATCCAAGCCTCAACATTGAAGAGATTAGTTGATTCCATGCCAAGAAGATGTGCAGCTGGGATTGCTGGAAATGGAATAAAAACAAAGTATTAGATGTATTCAATGATTTAAAACAGAGTTTGAGAAATTCTGAGACCTCTTACTGATTTTATAAGGCTTTAAACTTTACTATCGGTTTTTCCCATTTTTTTGCATTTTTCATTTTTTCTCAAAAAAACAAACATTTTTTGTTTGTATGGGCTAATTTTTAGAACTTAAGCTTTTTTCACCGTAAGAAACAATCTCAGAAAGTTTCATGAATGTTGGTCCAGCCATTCTTGAGAAACACCAAAATTTTAGGGTGGTCGTATCTTTATGAACGGTACTGTACATTGTCTGGCTTTTTTTTTCGTTTCCACATTTAATAAATTACGTATTCAAATTTGACAACTTTTATGGAATTCAAAAGAAAACTCGGTAAAAAAAATCGAATTACCCAAAATAAAATTACTTCTCATGGCGTTATTGAGTTTTTTCGAGCGGCTCAATTTCACAAGAAAATTTTTTAATTCGAAACATTTTTAATTATTCTTCTCAGTTTGAAACTAAAATTCCTACAAACCCGAAATGACCTTGTAAGAATACATAGAAGATGCAGTTGTATCAATAATACCAACTAACATAAATAAATATAAATTGGACTTATCTACGAAGTGGGTGGCGCCAAAATGTCCACCACTTTTTTCAAAAATTAAAAAAACCTTTTTTATCAAAAAAATTAGATTTAAAAAGTCAGTTTATATGTAGAAAAGTCATTTAGTCAAAAAGATTGTAAACTAAATTTGAATTAAATATAATTGAATTTCATTTTGTGCCCCAACATAAAACCTTTTAATGAATTTGTGGCACCATGTCCTAATGGATATCATTCATATTTCTCGTTGTTTTTCTTCTAAAATCCTCTTTCCTATGCTCTGCTTAAGAATAAGAAATTATATTCTTTCTCCCTACTACATATTCGTCCTTCTTTTTATTATATCTCTGTTTCTTTGCATTCGGTTGGTCATTGGCTACTTGCCAACACCCGCCACTTTCAATTGTCAGCTATTGCATGTGCATCGAAGCCGTCATCCTTTTCTGAGGCTCTCTCGCTCTCGTGTGCATAATTCTCCATATATTTCTTTCTCTCTCTCGTTTTCTTCCTTTCATTTATTCTCGGTTTAGTGCTCGTTATACTGGTTAGGGTGGAAAATAGACATCTTACCATTTTTGTTGCATTTTTTGTGTGATCCTCGAAAAAAAAGTGAAAGGATTAAAGTATTTTTAAATTTTTATTTTTTCTATTCTTTAGTTTTTCCACTAACACTATGTACGTTTTTTTCCATTTAATCATGTAAGCTTAAATAAGTTCACAGCGAGACCAATATTTTTCTCATTTCGTAAAAAATCATGTCCCTTTAAAATTTTGGTATAGTGTAGCATTTATGTATTTTTCCAAAACTTTTTCAAATAATTTTTTAAATTGTAACTACGGGCTATAAATAAAGTCAAAGTATATTGATTTTTTTTTTTAGTTGAAAACAATTCTTAAATTATTGTTTAATCTTATTTTGAAATCGTTAGAGACAGCTTCGATTAATTTTTGTAAGTTTTTTTATTTAAAAAAAAAAGAATATCTAATGGATATAAAATATCAATTCGGATGTTTTGTAAATATATGCCTGTTTTCTTAGGTCTTAGGAATTTCTCTTTAACACATGGCTTTTATCGTCTTCCATTTTTCTTTCTTCTCCTTCCCGCCTGTATGTACACCTTTTTTTTTGAATGGACACCATTCTGACCAATTGGTTTGGTTATGAGGATGGTGGACGGAATGGTGATGACGCAATGTCATTTTCTTCTATCTGCGTTTCTTTAACGCTATATAGTCTAACAAAAAAAGATGTTCTTCATGTGGCGGTAGTATAGCATTTTTGCACAATTCATCATTATTTTGTAGATTTTACTTTGTTATTTGGTAAAATTTTGCTCGAAATTATTTCAGATAAATTCTTATTTAAACATCTCCAACAAAGATTTTTTAAAATGTCTGATATAGCATTATTTTGCCGATTTGACACTTGTCTTTGTGTTGAATATTTATTCAATTTTCTTTATAATTGCGCTTTTAAAATTTTTATCTTTCAATATCTTTTTCAATCAATTTAGCTTTGTTATGAATTTATTTTTTAAAATTACATGTGTTCATTTATACTTTTTCAAATTCTAAAATTGATTTCTTTTAGTATTTTAACTGTGGAACCCATCAAACTAAAGACAAAAATTAAAAACTTTAATATTCACGTGAGATTCGGCTTCATTTCAGTGAGATATAAAGAAAAATTGTATAATTAAATGCTGAATATAATCGTTATTCATAGAAGAATAGATAAATGATTTCATTCGTCACTTCACATGTCATCATAATTGTATTATCTATTTAAAATTTTCAATTTTCGAGATTTCACATTTTTTCCTAAGTTTTATTTATGCGTGATTAGCGATAATATTTTATAATTATTCTGAGAAATTATTATTATAATATTTTCTTTGACCATGAATACCATGAAGATATTTCAATCGATTCTTCTCAGTCTTAAAAAATTAAAAGTTACCTTGAAGATATCGGCCATTTCATACGAATCGATTATAAACGCATCATTAACGAAGAAGAGCAATTTTGAATGTAGACTATCAATTGAAAGAATAAATGAATGAAAGAGAGAGAGAGAGAGAGAGAGAGAGAGAGAGAGAGAGAGAAGATAAATGTGTTTAATACCTTTTTTATTTTTTTTTAATCGTTAAAAAACCAAAATTATTCTTATTTATTTTCAATAGGGATTGGAAAAAAAGCTGCCGCTGTTTTTTCCGATCAGCATCGTAATACCCAAGTTTTGTTTGCATTTATGGGAGCAGCAACATCTGTATTTTTATTTAGAAAAGTCAAATTTATATTTTTTCACTTGCATTTTTAGTTAGAAAGTAAGAACATTTCATAGTGATTATCTCGTTCTTTTTCAAATTATTCATATTGATTGTTCACCTTTGCAAATACCATGCCATCTGTCTTTTTTTTCTGTGCGTATTTATTTAAAAATGAAGTTATTCCCCAATTAACACTAGTTCAAAACAGATGCAAAGTTGTCTGTTTCTTATTAGTTGGCGGAGTATTTTTTAAATGAAAATATCAAAAATTATATTGCCCGATATCTTTTTTCACCATTCTCGTTCAACGTGGCTGCAAATTCTGTTTCTACAAGATTTATGACTTTAAAATTAGCCATGAAAAATAAAGGTTTTTTTAGTTTTTTTTTAAAATTTGATTTTCTAGTTATATATTTTTCTTTTTTTTATGGTCCCTTCCTTATGCGTCTGTTTTATTTATTCGAACATGTGCGCAAAAACAAACATTCGTACCACGCATTTGCTTTCCCATCGCCTCTTATTCATATTTTCTCTATGAGTACTCCTTTCTCCATTAAAACTTGTGCTTTAAAACGTTTTTTTTTTGACAGAGTATCGCAGATTTCATGACGGAAGGTTAAATAATAATTTGTTAACTTTACTGTTAAATGTGCCTCTGTACAATGAAACAACATCGTGTACTTTATTTATCAATAGTTTTTTGTTTTTTTACCGGCATTAAGCCGTTTCGCCAAAATGGTAAGACAAATTTAGTTTAAATTTTTATTAATATGCATACTAAACGTAAATAAATTAAGACACTAGTGTTTTCGAATTCACGTCAGACTTGTATAATTTGACTCTAGAAGAAAATTCAGTCGGATCAAAATTTGCTCGCAGTGAGAATTCAACGAAAATTGGAGTCAGACTTCCAGAGAAACATGCGAACTGCAAGTTTCGAGTTGCTGAAGTTTTGGCAAGTTTTTGATTCATTTAGAGAACAAGTATTCAATTTCTATTTAAATTTACAAACAATGTTTATTTAAGCGTCAGAAATTAAACATTTTTTTTCAAAAAAAAAAATGATTTTCACATTTAGGGAGAGAAGTCATCTCTTTTCAAAGCGCACTCGCGGCAAGTAGGAGATTTCGCATTTCTTCGTATTCGATACAAAGGGGACAATCCCTTGAATCGCGAATTAAAAGAATTTTATGATTTGTTAGTAAAAGCAACATGTAAACGAAAAGATTCGTCAAATTTGGAAACAACAACGAAAGTTCATTTGAGAGTTGTTGATCGAAATGATGCTAGTCCTGTTTTTTTAGTAGACGACCAAGGTTACGAAGCAACTGTTAACGATACGGTACACTTCAATTTATTTAAAAAAATAATCATCCAGCTTTTAGATAGAACCGTTCTCCAAAATTCTAAAAGTTGAAGCTTCAGACGCTGATATTGGCATTAATTCGGAAATATATTTTTCGATGGTTAATCATTCACACGAATTTGTTATAGATCCAATTACTGGATGGATTAAAAATCTTCGGTCGCTCAAACCAGGAACATACTTATTGAAAGTGAAATCAGAGGATCGACCATCTCGCCTGTTTTATTTTGATGAAAATGAAATTCAATCATCGTGGACAGCTGATGTTGTGATTAAAGTTAAAAAAACACACCAAAAATTAGCACAAATGGACGTTGAAACAAATAAAATTTTTAAAAAATTGATGTTGTTTCAAAGACAGTTGGTGGCAAAAGTGAAACTTAAAAATGCTCCAGATGGTTGTCAAGTTGGAATGGAAGAAAGCCAGAATGGATCTGGGTTCGAGATTGAGCAAGAAGACAATGAATGGAAGATATATGCCCGAAAAGGATATCATTTGAAAAAAGAAACCAACATTACCGTAATCGCTGGCTTGGAATGGAATAACGAATATGAAAAATCAAAAAACGTTTCAAAAACAATTCCAGTTAAGTTCATCGAAGAACGCGGCATAAAATGTGAGGAAAGTATGGTTAAGCTACGCGTAGAAGAAATTTCACCTGAAGGAATGGTTATTGGAAAAGTTATTGCTTCAGTATCAGAAAAAGAAGATTGGAGTTTCATTAGATACATAATTGAAGAAAAGAAATCGGCATTCAATAACCAAACTGACAAGTTTTTTCCTTTTTCTATTGGATCGAAAAATGGATTGATAACGGTGGAGCAAACGCTCAATTTTCATTCTGAAAAATTTTTTCAATTTAACGTCCGTGCGGAGGTAAACGTTATACATAAAAATAAAAAAAAATAAAAAATTTCAGCTTCGTGGTCTTGAAGTGTCTGCCATTTGTCATGTTTCAATTGAAGTTTTAGATTCAAATGATCACGCACCAAGTTGGAGTGTGAAATGGCTCAGGCAGCCGCCCATACCAATTTCTATTGAAGACGAAAGAAAAATTGGAAAAGTTTTACTTAAAGTTGATGCTCAGGACAGAGACGAAGGGGACAATGGACGTGTAATTTACAAAATTTCTACTAAAACAAAAAGTCCATTCCGCGTTGATGTGAATAGTGGAGATATTTGGATTGGCGAAGAATTATCCCCAAAATTAAATTCGTGGCCAGTTACAGTTTGGGCAATCGATTGGGGTTTGCCGATATCTAGAGCGTCGGCTTTGAATTTGGTTTTTTTCAGAAACAATACCAAAGTTTTTTATTTTCTCAGTTTAAATAGTAACCTTTTTTTTCCAGGCACCACAGAAACCAAAGCCGGTTGTCATTCTTGAGCAGGATAATCATCATTCGCCATTTTTTGACTCTTTCCCAGATTTTATAGAAGTTTCAGAGGATGCACCAATTGGAACGGTAAGATTATTTTAAGTTATTTCTTATTTTCAAAAGGTGACATGAATTTTTTTAACCAAGATTAAATTTTCTATTGAATGTTAAGTATTTCTGTATAAAACAAAAATTCAAAATTAGATTTTTATCATACATTTGATTCCTGTGATTGATTGTTTTAAACACATGGCACTCAATAATTTGGTAAGATACAAGGGGGGGGGGGGTATAAGAAGCCATCTGCCAGATACTTGAAACAATACGTTTTGCTACACACATATTCTTTGATAATTTTTTTTTCATAAAATCTGTTTTGGGATTTGAAGCTTTTTTTAATCAGTAATTGTTTTCAGATTGTCGCAAAAATTCAAGCTAAAGATGAAGATACTGGTTTCAACGGTTTGATTCGCTATATCATCAAATATTCAAAATCTGACGAGCAAGAAATGTTATCTATCAATGTAACAAGTGGAGAGTTAAGAGTGGAAACGGACTTGACAAAATTTATGAAACCTAAAAAATCAATAAATGAAGCAACATTGTTGATACGAGCCGTAGATGCTGGTTTCCCGAAGAATAAATTTGTGGAAAAAAACCTCACGTTAAAAATTCGCGATGTTAACAATCATTGGCCAGAATTCGATCAAGTTAGTTTCAACGTTTTTTCCAAAAAAAAAAAACGATAATAGACAGTTGTTCATCTTTATGGTTTTCTTCTACTGAAATAAAAAGGTTTAACTATGTAAACACACAGATCAGCTTTATTGAATTAAAAGGAAAATTAAGATCTGCTAAATCTTTATGAATAAGAAGTTGAAAAATCTAGAACAAAAGGAGATCTTTATTTTAGAATTTATCTAACTTTCAAATCTTTTTTTCTTTTGATGTAGGTTTTTATTCATGAAGTTAAAAAAGAGTACAGACAATTGTTTTCTTTTTGTGTTTATTAAGAAAGACAAGAAGAAGATGAATGAAAAGATGAGAAGTGGGTCCGAAACAAACAAATAAATATGTAGTTACAAGTGTATAAAGAATAGAAGCGCATCGAAAAGTAGTTGAAACATTATCATCACTTCATATTCTTCTTATAATTTATGTCCATACTTACTACATCTATTGAAAAATAATTCATTTTGAAATTATAAAGTGGAGGTTAAATTACAAAAGAGGTGACATTTTCAAAACAAAAAAAATCTACTATAAGTCAATTTGCATTTTTTTAGCTTGTTAAAAATAAAAATATCTGTTTCATCTTATAACGAAAAAATAAAAAAATGTTATCATTTAATAACATTTTAAAACATGTCAATTTTCAGCCGTCGTATGAACTTCACGTCAGTGAAGATGTGAAAATTGGAACTGAGTTGCTCAAAATAACATCAACAGATTTAGATGGAGGGCTAAATGGAGAAGTTCGATACACTGTATCCAGCAATACAATCTTAAACGATGATCTTGAAAAAATCGTAGAAATTGACGAAAAAAGTGGAGTTATAAAACTAGTAAAACAATTAGATCGAGAAGAAGAAGATGTGTTAAGGTTTCTTTAAGAAATATTATATATTTCTAATTATTTGAATCACAGGTTTGTAATTATGGCGATGGATGAAGGTGCTCCTCCGAAGAAATCATTCGTAAATCTAACAATTTTTGTAAATGATGTCAATGACAATGCACCAAAATGTGTAAAACCCATAACCAAAGCTAGAATACCTGAAGATTATCCACATGGAGCTTTCTTGACTTGTTTGGCGGCAACAGACAAGGATATTGGACAAAATGCCCGATTGAAATGGTCTTTTGATTCACTCCAAAAGAATAAATTCCCATTTAGAATAGATCATCATACAGGTTGCATTTTTTTGCACCTGTTAAGAGAACCTTTGGATTTTAATCGTATTTCGTTTTTCAATTTAACCGTTGATGTAAGTTTTTTTTTTAACTTGAAAAATGGTACGGGATTTTAAGGTAGCAGATTGCGGAGAACCATCTTTGTCTACAAGTTGTGAAATTCATGTGGAACTTATCGAAGTTGTCTACAATCATCTTGGAATGGAGTTTGATGATGTTGCAAAAGAAGCCAGCGTTTACGAAAACTCTCCGCCAGGAACAGAAGTAATCATGGTTGAAGCAAAAGAATTAGCAGATGAAAAAAGAAAAATAAACGATGTTAGATATTTAATTATCGATGGCCCCGGAAGACCATTTTTCACTGTCGACGAAAAAGGTAACCTACACTCAGATTTTATTTCAAAAAAAATGTTTTCAGGAGTTGTCCGAACAACAGTTTCTTTGGATCGCGAGTTTAAGTCGGCTTACTGGTTGACAATTGAAGCTCGTGATGGAGCTATTAATAAAGATAGGCAAATAGGGAAATGGCCAAATCAACGGAAAGCAATTCTTCATGTTTTTGTTCGAATTTTGGATAGAAACGATCATAGGCCTCAGCCAAGGCAACCAATTTATTTCGCCAAAGTTAAAGAGAATTCACCTGCAAACGTGGTAGTTGTCAAAGTAGAAGCTACTGACGCAGATGACATTGGAAATGACATTACGGTTCCTCTGCAATTTAGAATTGAAAAGGGCGATCCACAATCATTTTTCCGTATCGATCTAACAACGGGGTATGTGACAACGTCGGGATCGAGGCGATTAGATCGAGAAAAACAAGCTGAGCACGAGTTGTGGGTGACGATTTGTGATAACGGAGATGGGGAAAACCAATTATGCTCACAGGTTGTAGTAGTTGTTGAAGTGGAAGATGAGAATGATAACCCACCACAATTTACACAGCCAATCCATCACTATAATATTAGAGCAAATTACAAAGGAGAAATATGTAGAATATTTGGAATCGATAAAGACGATGGTATTAATGCAAAATTGTTTTATAATATCAGCGAAGGAGGTGAAAATTTCACAATAGATGATAATGGAGTTATTTCAACCAAATATTTTCTTCAAAATGATGAAAGCTATGCTTTAACGATACAGGCGTCTGATCATGGAAACCCACCACAATATGCAGCTACTCGAGTAGTAGTAACAGCAATTGGTGGAAAAGTTAGGAAAATTGAAGAAAACAATGCTCCCGTGATCAATGGAAAAAAATCCGACTATGTAATACCAATATCCGACGCTGATCAAGTTGGACTGACTATTGGAAAAATGGAGGCAACTGACAAAGATGGCGACGATTTGTGGTGGAGTATTAGTAATGGAAATGAAAACATGGTGTTTGACATAAGGCGGGATAATGGGCAGTTGCTACTAGCAAAAAAAGTCGATCAATTAGAAAGAGGAGAACTGAAGCTTAATATTAGCGTGACGGACGGCATGAGTTGGGATCACAGTATTGTAACGATTCAAATTTCAAGATCAATAAAGAAGCGGCCTATTTTCTCAGCATCACACTACAAAACTGATATTTCTGAGAAAACAGCAATTGGCACACAAATTTACACTTTAAAAGCAGTTGGTGAAGATGCTGGACCAGGAACGAAACCTCTAGTTTTTAGTGAGTTCAGTGTAGAAGATATTAGCATGGAACAGAAAATTCGTATCGAGCCAAGTAGTGGAAATGTTATTGTTATGGAAAAGCTTGATTTTGAAACAACAAAACAGATCAGAACAACTGTGCAAGTTCGACAAGCTGGCTTGAAAAATTTTGCAACGTTGATTATTAACATCCAAGATGAAAACGATAATGCACCAAAGTTCACGGAACATGAACGAACAGTTTTTGTCGATGAAACAGATCCTATTGGAACAGTTATTGCAAAAGTGACAGCATTTGATGCCGATAGTGGAGAAAATGGAATGATTAGTTATTCAATTGTCAATGGAAACGAAGCTGATATGTTCAAATTAGACAGAGTTAGCGGAGAAGTTCGTTTGGCGAAAAGAATTGATCGTGAAGAACATGTTGAGTCAATTTTGAAAATAAGAGCCACTGATCAGGCAAAGTATTCTCTTAGTGATGAAATGTTGATTATTATAAAAAATTCAAATACAACAATTGATTCAAAAGTTAAATTTGATAGGTTGGTATAGTATAATTGATATTTTTAATTTCGAATTATTCAGAAAGCTGCATCACGTGTCTGTGCAGGAGTCAATGCTTCCCGGAACAACAATTCTAGTGCTCGAAGCTTTACATCATGGTCTCATCACTTTTTCCTTGCTTTCACCATGCCCTTATTTCGATCTAAATCCTTTGTCAGGAAGCTTGATACTCAAAAAGTGGCTGACAAGAGAAAGAACAAAAAAAAGTGTTAACTGTACTATCACAGCTCAAAGTAGTGGTGGAGAAAAGGACACTACTTTAGTTGTAGCAAAAATTTTGCGCACAAATCAACATGCTCCAATTTTCACTAAACAAGTCTACTCAGGAAAAATTCGGGAAAATAGTGCTGTCGGTCAAACCGTATTATTAGAAGACATGTCGCCATTAATTGTGGCTGCGAAAGATTTGGATAGCGGACCTAATGCGCTGATTGGCTATAAAATTGTCCCACCTGAAAATGAATATTTTGTTGTGGATTTAATCTCTGGTATTATACGAGTAAGAAAACCGGTTGATTATGAAAAAATGAAAGAGTTAACATTTGAAGTAAACGCATTGTAAGTTTTTTTTAATTGTAAAAATTTGAATTTTTAATAAATTTCAGCGATATGGGACAACCACCAAAAATTTCCTTAATGCCGGCATTGGTAACTATTTCCGTGATTGATGAAAATGATGAACCACCAACATTCGAGAAATCAACAATAAAATCCAAACTCAAATTACCAACCGTTGATGGAATTGAAGTGGCGAAACAAATAGCAAATGATATCGATACTGTTGGAAATGTTCGATATTTTATAAAAGATAAGGAGACGAAACAAGTATTTTTTATCAATTCGACAAGCGGGGTTGTGAAAGTTAAAAAAACGGAGGCTATAAAGGAGCAGGAGTACAAATTTAGTGTTTATGCTTCTGATGGGATCAAATCGTCGAGCTATGAATTAATAGTGGAAGTAGACAATGCAACAAACTCGATTTACAACCATTTCGAATTTGAGAAACAAGTGTATGCAGTAGAAATCGTGGAGAATACAGTTTATCCGTTTGGTGAGATACTACTGGCGGTAAATGTAAAATGGGAACACGCCGATGTAATAAACCTAAAATATCGGATCGTTAATGAGTGCGACGTGTTTGTTATTCATCCAGGAACTGGAGTAATCATTCACACTGGAAAATCTGTCGATCGGGAAACTTCGAATTTAATAAAACTTATCGTTGAAGCTTCAATAGTCGGAAATTCATCAATAACCACTCAGACGATTGTGGAAGTACATGTCAAGGATCTTAATGACAATTTGCCGATTTTCATGAATTTACCCTACGATGTTGCAGTAACATTAAATACAGAAGTTGGAAACGAACTGATTAGAATTCAAGCGACGGACTCCGATGAAAAGGAAAACGGAACTGTACATTTCCTAGCACCTGATCTACCAGATATGTTCTTCTTAGATAAACTTGGTGTTATCAAATTGAAAAAAACGTTATTAGCTGTGGAAGATTACAAATTTCAAATAATTGCAAAAGATGGGGGAAACCTAGAAAGTAAAACTATGGCGAATATTAGAGTGATCGATAAAAATCAGCCAGTGTTCGAAAAACCCGAGTATAAGTTGGAAGTTCGAATTGAAGATTTGAAACAAGACACACCTTTTTTAACATTGCAAGCCAAATCAAATACGAAAAAATCCGAACTTACTGATGGGATGATTGGTTATAAAATGCACTCAAACATTTTTGGAATTGATTTTGAAACTGGTGAAATAAAGTTGTTAGTCAACCCGAAAAAGTTGGAACAAAAGACGTATCGCTTTACTGTAGAAGCTGTAGAAGTAACTCGACCTAAGTTGACCGCATCAACAGAAGTTATAATTGAAGTCAAAACGGCAGTTCACGAACATGGACCGATTTTTAGCCAAGAAGAATATTTTTTAAATGTTCCTGAGACTATTGCTATTGGCCAAAGGATATTAAACATAAAAATGGTTAATGAAGATGAAGTCAGTTTTTCGATTCAATCTGAAGCAAGCGGTGTAGCTCATCAATTCTTTTCTATTAATGATGACGGAGAAATAAAAGTAATGAAAAGCCTGGATTTTGAAAAACAACAAAATCATGTCATGTTTGTTGTTGCAATGAATAGAAGACAAATTTCCGAAAAAGTAAAGGTAACCGTCACAGTAGAGGATATCAACGATGAGCCACCTTTCTTCCAAAACATCTTTTCTTCTGCTCAGTTAGATGATGCAGCAAATCCGGGACAGTTTGTTGCAATACTCAGCGCAACAGACTTAGACACAGTTGGATCTTTACCGGATCCTGATCAAAAGCTATTGTACAAAATTATTGATGGAGATGAAACTTTGTTTGATATTGATGATAAATCTGGAAGAATTACTCTTGCTCGAATAATTGACGAAGAAGATTTGATATCCGATGTAAATAAATTGCTTAATATCTCGGTTACCGATGGAATATTTACAACTTACGCTAAATTAGTCATTGAATTGAAACACTCGGGAAGAAGACAGCGACCTCCGAAATTTGAGCAGTCTCAATATTTAGCGAGTGCTCTAGAAAACACACCAGTTAACAAATCAACATTGCTTGTTGTCACAGTAAAGGATGGGATACTACCAATTCGATATTCACTCGGACAGCCATCAATTTCGAACAATGAAAAAAGTGCGTGGCCAGTTAGAATTGACAAGTCTAACGGAAGAATTCATGTATCGAGAGTTTTAAATTATCATCGCGATAAGTTGTACAAGTTAGTTTAAATTAATATTTTTTGATTTTTCAATATATTTTTTTTAAAGGATTCCTCTTGTGGCTGAAGATTCAGTAGGACGGAGAGCATTTGCAACTTTAACACTTTCAGTAATTGACATAAATGACAAGCCGCCTGTTTTTGTTGCCTCATCATATTCATGCTCAATTTCCGCGCTCTCAAAAGAAGGTGATACGGTTCTTATGGTTTCGGCTGTTGATGATGACGAAATGGATACGATAGAATATTCGATGATTGAACAATCCAGCAATGAGTTGTTCAGTATTCATCCAAAACACGGCACAATAATGGTCACGAAAATATTAGAACAAAATGCTGGCCAATCTTTTGAATTAGCAATAAAGGCTACTGACTCTGCAAATCCTCCACATCATGCAACGACTCGAGTTAAAATAAATGTAGCAGCGGAAGGAATTTATGTGCCAAGGTTCTCTAACAGTTATTATTTTTTTTCAATCGAAGAAAATACAAAGATTGGAAAAATTATTGGAAAAGTTCAACAAGTTGAAGAGAATATCGGAGAAGTTCGTTTTTCGATTTCTGAAGCTGCGCTTGATCTTCCGTTCAGTGTGGAAAGAAGTACTGGAGGAATCTTAGTAAAATCAGCACTTGACCGGGAAACGAAATCCCAATGGAAAATGGCTATTCGTGTGGATGCAGCGGGAGGAGTTCATGCAACGACAACAGTAACTGTCGAAATTCTTGATGTTAATGACAATGCACCATCTTTCCAAGGCGATTACGACTTGCTGACAATAAGCGAAGATGCGCCAATTGGAACAAGTGTGGCTATATTCTCAGCAACAGATCGAGATGAAGCACCAAGCGGGAAACTTCGATTTTCGCTAATTGATGAAAATAATGAGAATAAAAATGATTTTCATATGGATGAAGATAGTGGATGGTTGACAGTTTCCAGCAGCCTAGATCGAGAAAAATGGGAAAATTATTATTTTATGGCAAGAGTAACAGATGAAGGAGGCTTAAACACAGATATAAAATTTAAAATTGTTATAACTGATGTAAACGATTCTCCGCCAAAGTTTGAAAAACAAAAATACGTCATCAATTTAAATCCAGAAGCCAAAACTGATCAACCTGAAAACCAAACAATTTTGAATTTGACAATATCCGATAACGATCAATCGCCAAATAATCGTTCAAAGCTTTTCATTTCCAAAGGAAATGAAGAAGGAATCTTTGATATTGCATCAAAAATTGATGGTTCCTATGCTATTATTTTGAAACGATTTGAAATGATCAGCACACTAGATGAAGAACATTTTTTGGAATTGATAGCATTCGATGGAAGGTTTGCAGTTACTTGTGAAGTTATGATTAAAATTCGACAAAAAGAGGATGTAAAATGCCCGGCTACTCGCAAAATTGTTAATATAAAGGAAAATTCGAAAAAAGGAACGCTTGTGTTAGAAGAGGCAAAAACGTCAATCAGTGGAATAATTTATTCATTCAAAGAAAAAGCTGATTTACCGTTTATCATGAATTTTCGGAATGGAATAGTAAAAGTGAAAGACACAATTGATCGTGAAGTTCAAGATTATTATGAATTTGTAAGAGTTATGGCAACTATCAAGGATAAAACTGTTATTTGTGAAGAAACGATAGTAGTGGAAGTAGATGACGAAAACGATAACAGACCAATACTGGAAAAAAAAATATGGAATGTTACCATCAAGGAAAATTTAAAGACTAGCGAAAACGAAAGAAAGTATTTAACTAGAATACGAGTCAGTGACAAAGATGGAAATTCGAATAATTTCAAATATAGAATTTTAAATGACCATTCCAAAATATTCAAAATTGACGAGTTTGGAATTCTAACGGTAGTGAAAACGTTAGATAGAGAAAAGAAAGCTGAATATCAATTAGAAGTAGTAGTTAACGATGGAAGATTCGAAGATAAAGCAATTGTTAACGTATTAGTAGCTGATGAAAATGACAATCCGCCAGTTTTTGAAAAGCAGTTGTATTCGATGAAAGTTATGGAATCAGAGTCCATTGGGTACGAGCTGGTCAAAATTCGAGCCGATGGGGGCGATTTCGGCGAAACGATTCAGTTCTCATTGAAAAATTCTACAAAATTTAATCGATTTGTTAAATTAAACCAACTGACAGGAGTGATGACACTTGCCAAAGAATTAGATTACGAAAAAGAAAAAAAGATTGAATTAACAGTAATTGCCATAGATTCGGGAGTGCCGCCATTGACTGCTGAAGCTAAAGTAGAGATTTTAGTGTTGGATGAAAATGATAATGCTCCTTCATTCTTGCAACAATTTTATAAAGTTCAAGTTAAAGAAAATACAAAGTCTGGAGAAAAAATAATAAAAGTAGAAGCAAAAGACGATGATAGCGAACACTTCGGAAGAGTAACCTACGAAATTGTGGATTTAGAAGAAGTTGGGAAAAATCCGATATTTATAATTAATCAAGATGGATGGATCATATTAAATGGATCTGTTGATTACGAAAAGCAAAAAGTGCATGAATTCAAAGTAAAAGCAAAAGACGGTGGTTTCCCGGCTTTAAGTTCAGAAGCTAATGTTATAGTCGAGATAACTGATGAAAATGACAATCCACCAATGTTTGAAGAATGCAACATGACTGCAGTAATTCAAGAAGGTGTTCCAATTGGGCATGTCGTTTACCAAATCATTTTGAGTGATGCAGATAAAGGAGAAGGAAACGGAGAACCATTCGAAATCGAATTAAAAGGAGATGGGTTTAAACAGTTTAAAATATCAAAAAATATGGAAGTCGTGACAAACTCAAAGTTTCAACATTCAAAGAAAAATCGATTTTTGTTAACAGTAGTTGCAAAAGATAGAGGAGGAAGATCGACCGACTGTCCGTTAACTATCTGGGTAAAAGAGGAGAGCCGACATGCGCCTACTATGAAGCCAATTCGAATTCGTGTAAATACTGTTCAAAATGAAATCAAAGCTGGAATAATTGGGAAAATCAATGCTGAAGACGAGGATAATGGTGATTTACTTCAATACAATATTGTTGAGGGAAGTGTTGTTGGTCCGTTACCAACTGTGGATGCGCCAAGGCCAAACTCATTTACTAATCGACCGCATCAATTTAAAATCGATTCGGTTAACGGTTTTATTTGGGCTGAACATTCGATTCCGGCTGGGTTGCATGCATTCAATGTTACCGTAACTGATGGAAAGTTCAAAACTATCAGTTTTGTAGAAGTGATTGTGTCCTCTATTGATGCAGACGTAGTTGAACACGCAGTTGCAATTCGAATTAGAGAAATGAGCGTCGAGGAATTTATAGAAAAATATGAAAGAAAGTTCCGTCAAGTTATTAGTCACTACCTGAATGTTCATGAAGATAGTATTCAATTGATAAGTGTTCAAAATTATGATTTGAATGAAGAAAAGCGAGAAAAAAGAGAAAATAAACGAGATGTTGAAATATTAATGACAGCACAAAGAGGTCATCGAAGAGGATATTTAAAACCCGATCATATATATTCGAGACTGAAATCCGATTTTCAAAGTATCCAAGATCAAAGTGATGGAATGAGATATCAATTGATAACTGAAATGTGCACAACCGGGGTCTGTCAGCGTGGCGAATGTAGAGAACGAATCGAATTGGTTGAAAATATGTGGACAAAGGTTATAACTAAAGACATTTCATTTTTATCACCCTATCACGTTCGTTGGGCACAGTGCCAATGTCCAGATGGATACGGAGGAAGAAAGTGCGAAGTTGAGATGAATGAATGTGCGCGATCACCATGTCAAAAATGGGAAATGTGTATTCCAACAACAAAAGTCGAGCATCAAACAAATTATGAGTGTGTTTGTCCATTAGGTTTAACGGGGGAAAAATGTGAAAAACCATCGTGTAATAAAGATGGGAAATGTTTAGAAGGTTGGTTTTGATCTTTTTTTGTCTTCATAAGGAAAAAATTCAGAAGCTGAACTTTCCGTTGGCGGTGACGGGTACTTCGAAATGTCTTTGTCAAATGAAGTTGAATCTCGAATGGAACTTGAAGTTGAAATAAAAACAATGTCAACTAATGGTGTTATCATGTGGGCTGCTGCAAACACTGATTACCATATGCTAGCGGTAGAGGCAAAATTAAATCGTTTTCGAAACTGTTAAAACCGATTTCAGATTTCAAACGGAAATGTTGAATATACCTGGGATGCTGGTAGTGGAGTGGGCCTGGTAAAATCGAAGGCTTCAATATCAGATGGAAAATGGCACCGAATTAGCGTTTCAAGACGTCAGCGAAGAACTAGACTTGTTGTGGATGAATTTGATGTGAAGGAATCCTTCAGTCCGGTTGGAGGGGGAATCATCAACCTTCATCAGTATTCTCAAAAAATTATTTTTGGTGCCAAAGTTGAAGTATCAAACGATTTGATAAATTCCACAATATCAAATGGAATTTCGGCATGTTTTCGAACTATTGCAATAGATGGGCGAAATGTTCCCAAAACGCGACAAGGCTTACGTTTATTTGGAGCACAGCCTGGATGTTCAGCCCTAAACTCTTCTCCCTGCAGCGCGATGCCTTGTGAAAACGAAGGAACGTGCATTGCAAATGGGCGAAGTTTCACATGCTTGTGTAAATACAGGTTTAGCGGTCTTCGATGCGAAATTGACACAGAACCATGTGCATCAAATCCATGTCCTTTTGGAATTCAGTGTATTCCGTTTTCCAATGATTACCTGTGCAAATGTCCGAATGGTTTCACTGGAAAACGTTGTGAATCAAGAGAACGATTTGATATTGAAGACACATTAGATGAATTCAGCATTTCTTCATGTTTTAAAAAGGAAACGTGTGGAGACGGTCAATGCATTACTATCCCACGGCAAAATCGACAAAGCACAGATTTCATCTGCAATTGTACTGGTGGAACGCTACAAAGTACACCATGCAATAGTAATAACTTTTTTTAAATTTCAACAAAGAAAAACTTTTTTCAGGCAATTGGACTACGTTTTCCAACTTTCTTCTCAAATTAGAAGTTATAATTTTTTTAATTTTCCTAAGCTTTTCAATTTTAACGGCATTGTCGATATGCCTTTATTGCCGCTATCGGCGTCAAGCTGCTGATCCAAAGTATGGAGATCACTGTGAAGTACCGCATATGAGAAACACTAGAGTTCTGATGCCAGTAGCAGAGCCGCCTCCACTACCTCCAAGAGGATTCCGCACTGGTGACACGTTTTCCACAACAACAGGAATGAGACCAATGGTTCAAGTTCGTCCGTTTTCAAATGCAATAGCTCAAGTCGCGCAGCAAAGATCAGCTGAATCAAGATCTCCTTCATTCTGTGGAAGCTCTAAGGAAAACCGAAGAAAAAATGATAATGTGGATATATCAACGAAAAATCGAATAAGAAAAATAGACAAAAAAAATGAAAAAAACTACCGAGATGATTTGACAAAACTGAATCTTAAGTATGTCAACACAATTTTTTACTTTTTACCGTTCACATTTTTAGAGAAGAGGTAGAAGTCGATGATTCAGAGGATTGGAGAATTACGATCGATGATAATATTAATGCAGCTATTCGAAACGGGATTGAGGGCATGTTAATAGTAGGGGAAACTGAACTAACGCCTGTGATAAATGATGACGATTATATGACAATGAAACCGAGAAAAGAACAAACTTTTGAAAAAACAGTAAAAGGTATTATTTTTTTCTAACATTCAAAACTTCTTATTATGTAATTTATTCATATCTTATTGCCAAATATTTTCTTTTAGAAGAACCTCCAAAAGTTCCAGCACACGCAGTTCCACCACCATCCTTACTAGATAATAAAAATGACATGGAAAAATCATGTTTGTATGATGATGTAAATCAGGATTCACTCACAATAGATGTCGACGAATCGGGTATTGAAGAGTTCCGTCTTCATATTTCTTAAGTGTAAATAAGTATTAACTTTAAATGGGTAATTTTTTATTTTGTAACAATTGCTTTTTTTTTTTAAATATTTTTTGGATGTTTGATTTTATCAATTTGTGATTTTTTCGATTAAATTCTTACAAGTTTTACAAGTTAAATTCTTACAAGTTTTACAAGTTAAATTCTTACAAGTTTTACAAGTTAAATTCTTACAAGTTTTACAAGTTAAATTCTTACAAGTTTTACAAGTTAAATTCTTACAAGTTTTACAAGTTTAATTCTTACAATTCTTACAAAATCTTCTTTGTTAGCAAATATATCGAAGAAGCGGTAAATGCAGAATTTTATTGCAAAGTTTGCTGAAAATTTCAGTTTTTTATATTTTTGGCTCAAAAGAAAGCGGAAATTCTGGAGAATATTTCAACATCAAAAATATTCCGGAATCTCGATTATGAAAAGTGAAAAAATGGCTTTGAAAATTCAAATTTTTTCGCGTCTAAAGTGACGTCACTTTTTGTTCAGGTCAAATTTGAATAAAAAAGTGACGTCATTTTCAAAACTTTCAAAGCCATTTTTTCACGTTTCATATTCGAGATTTCAGATTTTTTTTAGTGTTAAAATATTCTCCAGAATCTCAGCTTTCTTTTAAGCCAAAAAAATCAAAAAGTGAAATTTTGACCAAAAAATTGAAATTTTTCCAAAATTTGGTGAAATTTTGACTTTTTGATTTTTTTGGCTTAAAAGAAAGCTGAGATTCTGGAGAATATTTTAACACTAAAAATATTCTGAAATCTCGAATATGAAAAGTGAAAAAATGGCTTTGAAAGTTCTGAAAATGACGTCACTTTTTTTTGAAAATTCAAATTTTTTCGCGTCTAAAGTGACGTCACTTTTTGTTCAGGTCAAATTTGAATAAAAAAGTGACGTCATTTTCAAAACTTTCAAAGCCATTTTTTCACGTTTCATATTCGAGATTTCAGATTTTTTTTAGTGTTAAAATATTCTCCAGAATCTCAGCTTTCTTTTAAGCCAAAAAAATCAAAAAGTGAAATTTTCAGCAAAAACTGCAAAAAAATTTCATTTTTACGGCGATAAACGCGAACCCGTGAAATGTCGGGCGACCAAATGCGGTTAGGGACGTTTTTTTGGGAGAAAAAGGTTTCTAGTCACGCTCCCATTAAGACGCATATTTCTTTCTATGTTGATACCTCAAACTTTTGCATATGGGAAAGACCAGGTGTTTGCCTTGGCTTCCTATTCTCGCTTCACGGCTTCGAATTGCTGTTGAGCTTTTCGATGTTTTTTTTTTTTCTCGAGTCTTATGTTTTGATTAATTACTCCAATTCTAACAGATCCGCATTAACGGCACAATTATTTGATTCGCCACGCAAAAGGAAAGTCGGAGTAAACCTCGGGTCTTTCCATGTTTCAAAAAATCATACAACTTTAATTAAACTTTTTCGAGTGTTTACCGTAGAAAAGAACAGAACTACACTGATCTTAGCTAATAAACCGAAGTGATTAAAATGCAAAACTTTATCCTTACTTACCATATGTGTTCGCCCGACATTTCTCGGGTTCGCGTTTATCACCGTAAAAAGAAATTTTTTCAACGTGAGAAAATGCGTAAAAATATCGTGGATACTTAATGATTTATATACCGTTGGACAGCCCTTGAAACTCTATCAGATAGCATGCTCATTTTTTTCCGGAATAAGTCTGATGCGTGATCTACAAAGCTTTGAAATGACGCGTGTACAGTGGTCCACTGTATAAAACAGTTTCCAATCATTTTAAAACTTCATTATTGCTTTATTTACCTGAAGTTATGTGAGATAAACAGTCTTCAGTCGGCTGGCCGCAGATAGAATCTTCTTCTTCGATTGTAGTGTCTCCAAATTGAAGGCCTTCAGGAAGCGGATCAGCTCGTCGGCGACTTGTTTCTCCTCTCGAGTAGGCGAAATGGGCTTAAAGGCGATGCCGATACGTTCGACGACTATGGGGAGGATGACCTTGATATCCATAATTTGATAGAACTTTACGCCTTGGGCAACCTTTTATACACATTTTCCAGCGATTTAAAGCCATTCTGGAACTTTCTGAAGCCGAAATAATCAGGTGAAAAAGTTGAAAAAAATATGCAAAAAAAGTTGCCACAACGGGAACCCGGACCATGGCCTTCGGATTAATAGGCCAGGACTTTTACCGTTGCACCACGCAGCCACACATAAAATGTTGAAGGGTGCACCCTTATTAAGAATGATAGTTTTATATATATAAATATTTATTTATAAAAAAATACGGTTTGAATGTTAATTCCGGAAAAAATAGGTTCATTTGAAACAGAATTTATAAATTTGTTTCGTTCGATCAAAAAATTTGTTAACTTTTGACTGCCAACCCTCGATTAGTTGGTCTTTTCGTTTTTTTTTTTTTTTTTCGTAAAGTATTATTCCAAAATACTTACTTTCTAATTCCTTTCGGTGACCTCCCTTTGTCGATGCACCATAAAAAGACTTTGTTGCCTTGTTGATTTGATATCCTCTTCTTGGATATCTTGCTTGGTTCAGTGGTAGTTTTTTAACTTGTGGCTCTTCCTCGAAGATCACCTCAAACTTGGGTAATTAAACCTTTATTTAAGAATAATAAGAAATAAACAAGTAAACATAAATAACATAAAAAAATATAAGAAATGAATGAAAGCACTGAGCAATGTCTCTTTTGCTCGGCTATTTATATGGTTGATCCATGGCAATTTACTGTACGCGCATAGACGTTGATTGCGCCGGCGCAATAACATTCCTCTGTACCCTCCTTGATAGTGTGCACTTTTATAATTGTTGTAATAATTGATATTGGATTTTGTTTAAGAATATTTCTGTTGGAAATAATTGAAATTGAATTTGCTCGGCCTTTTGATAATGGTCGAATAGTTTGATAATGGTCGACATTTGTCGACATTTTCAAAGGCTATCCAATCATATATGTCTCATGGCAAACCGTCAAGATGACCTGTTGCGCGTTCCTTGTTAAACAGACCGCAGGGAGTTGCGGTAAGAAAGATCTTTTTGCTCATGAATTACATAATTGTTTTCAAATGAAATTAACTTTTTCGTTACATTAAAAATTATTCACTTTGTTTTCCGTTAAACATATATTTGTGTAGTTACTGGTATTTTTTTTAATATTGTTTTTTAAATATGAGTTCTAATAAATAATAAGAAAATAACATCGCTTTCTTTTTCTAAATTCCCGTTTTGAGTGTTGCGGGTCAGAATGACTCAAGATCTGAATTCGCGTAAAAATCCAAAAATTGGCTTTATGACGTTTTTATATTTTCGGCCACAAAAAGAGGCTTAAATATTTGTTTCAAGATTAACAAAAATTGTTTAGCCATCATTCAAACACAATTCTTTAAGGATTGTTTCAGAAACTAAATAAGTCAAAATGAAATTTTGCATAATCCTTACAAGTAGAGCTTGATGGTGTGATTTCTATCGAAAACCCCACCGGCAATTGCTTCACCCTAATGCAGGCTTTTTAACCGCAACCCGATTTCTTACCAGCATGATTTAAACAAACAAAACATTGTTTTTGAGAGCAACTTTCACCACTTTATAAAATAATTTTATATAATAAAAACACATAAACTTTAATTTCATTTATTAAAGTTCCCCTTTTCTACCCCCCCCCCCCCCTTTTCCCTACAGAATAAAATCTCACTATTTTCTAAATTTTTTTACCCACATCAATATAGTTATAAGTGTTAACGAGTACCAAATTGTTAAATATTGCAAATGTTCATTTCTTACATTTATATTTGTTTGGCCGCCAATCGGACCACCAGGCTTTGTCGTTTCTAAAGTTAATTGTTTTTTTTATAATTTTTAGTCAAAATGCTTATAATAGTCTAATGATTATTTCGCTTAATTAATAAAATTTGTACCGTAACAAGCATCCAACAAAACTGGCAAAGTTCCATAAGTGTTAGCCATTTGTTCTAAATCTCGATAATACCAAATACCATGAGATGGGTCATTTTTACCAACAAATTGAGGCCTCTAAAAAACTGTTCTGATAAATAAAAGATTGCTTTTTTTAACCTTTTCTGTTTTTCTCACAATCGCATCAAACTTTACATTTCCAACAGGATTCGTTTTTTTTCTGGACTCCGTAGAAAATAAAGATGATGGCAACCATCCACGATTAATAAGAATAATTTTCCTGTAACCTTTTCAGAAAACATTGAACATTTAAAAATTAGATTTTTTTACCCTCTAAACACAACAACTTAACTTTTGAAAAACCTAGTGACCCTTTCTCCACCCAAATAGCATAATTTCAAAAATATGCAAAAAAAAAAAACATTTTCTAGCAGATAAATCGCTAAAATATGTTTTTTTGGTGTACCCATGTTTAACTCAGGTAAAACAGGGTTTTATTTCTTCTTCGTAGCGTTGAAACATACCCATTGTTCAATTTAAACGGCGTCAAAAGATGTCCTCCATGACTTGACATATTATTATCAGATAACAATGAACCGGTTGATAAGCTTTTGGTATTACCAGGATCAAATCTACCTCGAGGACTGATTATAAACTCTCGATCGTGTAAAAATTCACCAGCCACTTTGACTCGTCGAAACTCCAATTTTTCCAGATCTTTTCTGTTACGCAAATAGAAAAATAAATTAGAATATTTTAGCATTAAGGGAATTTTTTCGCTGATTATTTCTAGCCAAACTTAAAACAAAAAATACTATTTGATTTAAAAACAAACATTTCCAAGTTATCAGGTAACTCTATCGCTGATTCATTTAGGCGCGATTCCAAGTTTTTCAATAAATTTAGTTTCCATTGAAGCCGAAACGTTTGCCAAACGCCAAGTGAAAAAGTACAAGCTGGTATAATCTGTAAAGGTCTAAAAGTTTTTGTTTTTAACTTTAAATAACTAAAATGAAAATTCGTAGCTAATTACTTATGAATTTAATGTTATATACTTTAAGAAAATATTTTTAGTACTACAGTGCGTTTCATAAGTATAGCACCACGCATTTTTTTGCGAGTTCATAGGGAAAAAAAATTTTTTAAGAAAATCTGTAAATGCCAATCAATTCAGAATATTAAAAAATCCCCCGAAACAAATTTTTATTAAATTTGGTGCTGAATGGCCCCCGAACGGCGAAAAAAAAACGAAAAAAACGGCCGTTTCAAAAATATAGCACCACAAAAAATTTTCGTTTTTTTTTTCACAAAAAATTTCAATTTTTTTCGTGTTTTTTATTTTTTTTGAATTTTTTTTTATTCATTTTTGTTTCATTCAATATTTTAACTTATTTTCAGTTTGAATATTTAATTTTTAATTTCAGCTTTTAATTTAAAAAATGAAAAATCGATAAAAAAGCCATAAAAATCAACATCGGTGAAAAAATGTAAAAAATATTGCCAAAATAAGTAAGAAACATTAATAATTAATTGATCCGCCATGTTTAGAAATCAATTCAAGTAATCGGTTCTTCATTTGATCAGGACTGATATCATTCCAAGCGTCTAAGATGCCTTGCTTTAAACTCGCTACATCTCGATGTCTTTCCACGGGCGTAAACGGATCTTGCCAGCATTACCCAACGATTTTCGATCGGATTTAAATCTGGGAGCACGCTGGCCATTTGAGAACATCGATTCCATTTGCTGCCAACTAATTTTCGGTTGATCTGCTTGCATGAACCGATGTCGTGTTGGAAAGTAAATCTTCTTCTCGAAGAGTGGCTCAAAAAACCAAGAAAATCCTTGGATAGAACATTCTGGTAGTCTTGAATGTTCATTTTGGTAGTGATGAACTGCAAATTAAGCTTTTGGTTTTCATGAAAAGTTGCCCAGATCATCACTGAACCACCACCAAGGTTTCCATTCGAGAAGGGGATTTACTTTCCAACACGACATCGATCTATGCAAGCAGATCATCCAAAAATTGGTTGGCAGCAGATGGAACCGATGTTCTTAAATGACCAGCATGCTCCCAGATTTAAATCCGGTTGAAAATCTTTGGGGAATGCTGGCAAGATCCGTTTTCGTCCGCGGAAAGACATCGAGATGTAGCGAGTTTAAAGCAAGGCATCTTAGACGCTTGGAATGATATCAGTCCTGATCAAATGAAGAACCGATTACTTGAATTGATTTCTAAACATGGCGGATCAATTAATTATTAATGTTTCTTACTTATTTTGGCAATATTTTTTACATTTTTTCACCGATGTTGATTTTTATGGCTTTTTTATCGATTTTTCATTTTTTAAATTAAAAGCTGAAATTAAAAATTAAATATTCAAACTGAAAATAAGTTAAAATATTGAATAAAAAAAAATAAATCAAAAAAAAATTCAAAAAAAAAATAAAAAACACGAAAAAAATTGAAATTTTTTGTGAAAAAAAAACGAAAATTTTTGGTGGTGCTATATTTTTGAAACGGCCGTTTTTTTCGTTTTTTTCGCCGTTCGGGGGCCATTCTGCACCAAATTTAATAAAAATTTGTTTCGGGGAGTTTTTTAATATTCTGAATTGATTGGCATTTACAGATTTCAAAAAAAAAATTTTTTTCCCTATGAACTCGCAAAAAAATGCGTGTTGCTATACTTATGAAACGCACTGTATACCGAAAAGCAAACAGTAAATCTATTTAAATGTTTTTTGAAACCCACCAGCATTGCAACTGAACCAACACTCCATTGTATCCTTCTTGAACTTGTACTCTTATCAGACTTACTTTTCTCACCTAAATTCATCCCGATTCTGTCATTGCTTGTTTTCTTCTGTAATTTTTTTTGCTCTCGTATTAGCCTGGGAATTTTCTTTCTACCTGGAAAAGCCGAACTGTTAAAATTTTAATTTTTCTTAACCTTTTAAAAACGTTTTCATTTTTCCGAAAAGAATTCAGGCAAATCATCTTCACTTCAGCTTCTATAACATCTATTAATATTTACTTTGTTTATAGTTCTTACAACCAAAATATAAATTTCTTGATAATTTACAAAACCGTTGAAAAAAATAATTTTTAAACCAAACATTATTCATTTTAAAAATTGAAACAACAACAACAAAAACAATGAGAAAATTAAAGATTAACAAAATAAAAACTTCATCTTGAAGACTTTTTTTTACCACGTCCTTTTGTTTTTTCTTTGGCTTTTGCTGACCGTAAATCTTTTTTCATTCGACTGAAAAAAATGTATAAATTTTTAATTAAAATGAATAATACCTATCGACAAGCTTGTATCTTCCATTTGGTCGAGCGACTTTTCCCTTCTTACCTTTGCTCATAACTACCAACTCTGTTTTTTTTCTTTCCTTTCGATGTGCTGCAGCATAAACTCTGTAACACAGTTTTAACGTGTGTGCTTGATTCCATTATCTGCTTATTTAAAAAAAATCGTCGGCAAAAAAATGACCGAATTTTTTTTAGTATTCAATTTTAAAATTTCTAGAAGAATTGTTCAGTAACTTACTTCTTCATTTCTTTAACTTTTTCAGTATGATCCATTTGCTCATTTTCCAATATTCCTTCAGCTTTTTTCTTTGCTGAATCCAATTTTCTCTTCAATCTAAAATATTATTACTTTGAAGAAAAAAACCGGTTTGCGAAAACAAGCTAACAATGTTTTTAATGAGGAATGTTTATATTACAAAGATTTTAAAAAATCACTTTTTTTGTTTCCTAGCTTTAGCTTCCGCAACTTTTTTTGATGGTCTTGCATTAAATTCTCGCATTCGATCTTTATATAACTTTACTTGTTCCTGCAACCATTTTTATCATTTTATTGGAATTAAAAATTATTATTGCGAAAAATTCGAAACTCCGCGCTTAAAATTAAATAATATGAATTAAACGTAAATTTGAATGTTTTAAAAGAACAATACTTTTTATTGATTCATATTTACACTTAACATTAAAATAACATCACTGATTGTTCCGGATGTTTTAAAAACAAATTAAGATTAAAAAACGAACTTTTGTAACTGGTATTTGTTTTTTATAGTGTTTTTTTTCGTCCTCTACAAACCAATCCGGAAGACCGTCATCATTATTTGCAAATCTAAATAAATATTTATATGGTTTATAATATTTTTCCAACCTATTCCACGCATTTTCCTCTAGCTGCCTTGCTGATTTGCTTGAAAAAATCATTGACTCTCCCAATGCCAACTGCTCAGGTGTCAAACGCCTTTTCTTCGTTACTAAAATAAATTTGATAGATGAAGAGCCCAGTTGCTGAATACCTGGTTTTAAAGATTCTCCAATTTTGTTTTTTTCTACACTTCTTTTTGTCGCTCTATTGTTATCTGAGTTTTTCTTAGCTTAAAAATTTTATTTATCAACTCACTGTCTTCATATCGCTCTTCTTCATCATCATCCCAATCAATTTGCGCATCAAATTTACTCATTCGAGCTTTCGCTAAACTGTCTTTACAATTTTCAGATTTTTTATATTCATCCACAGAATTGGCATCATTGTTTAATAAATCCCCGTTGTTTTTATTTTTTTTTGTTTTCTCTTCTTCGAACGATACTGCAACAGTTAGCTGAATAAACACAAAAGAAAATTTCCCTACCTGTATTATTATATTTAACTGAAGTTTTGCTAATGTGTTTTTCAATTGCATTCATTTCATCTTCGTCATCTTCATCGGACAATAATCCAGAAACTTCTTCTTTCTCGAACCAGTTTTTGGTTCTGGTCATTTTTCTATCATGTTTACTTAGCCCACTTTGGGTAGAATAGATCAATTCATTTTCATCTTCATCTGAATCCTCTTTGAAGTCACTGAAAAAATTTATTAGTAAATATTGAAACGCTCGTAATCACCCGTCTTTTATAATAGTCTCCCATTCTCCTTCTCCTAACCCTTCTTCGTTTGTATCTTCTATTGAATAATCTGGAGCCTCTAATCCATCCTTCGCCACTGCTGCTAATTCCCGAGCTTTTCGAATACTGTTTAATGAAAAAACTTCTAAATCTTCGGCTTGTGGTCCTTCATCTCCATCAATTATCATTTTTAATTCTCTTCTTTTCAAAACTCGTGCTTTTGCTTTCAACATGCGTTTTTTCTTTTTCTTTAAAGCTGCTAATTCCTCCTCAGACGCTTTAGCAATCATTTCATCAATTTTAAGCATTGCGATATCCCTAAAAACATTAACTTTTTAAAAATCAATCACAAGATGTTAAGACAATTTAAAATGTTTAGATAAATCTGAAACTTCTTGCTTTATAACTATAAAATTTAATGATTCTTATTTAAAACAAATAAAACTTATGAAAGTTTTGTAGGATTTAACTAACTTACTCAAGTTGATCTTCGTTTAGTTCTTCTGCCTCTTTGTTGTCTCTGAAAATTTGAAGGTGATTAAGAATTAATAATACTTGCTTACCCGACTTCATCAACTTTCTTTTCTTTTTCTATAAGTTCCAGCATCGACTTTCTCCAACGAAGAAGAACTCTAAGCTCTCTTGGTCCACAGACTTTAACATCTTTCATATACTCAATCACTTCCTCCGTCGTTTTTTCGTTTAATTTCCACTTATCATCATCTAACTTAATTACATTTGCAGATCCAAGAAGATCGAGATAGTTCTGAATACGAATATATTTGTTTTTTTTTCCAGAAAAAACCAACCGGTGATAAAATTAATTCGCTAGCCGTAACGGTTGTATGAATAGCCAATGAATCTGTATCATATCCCTCCGCTTTCGTTTTTTTCTGTTTACCAATTAGTAAATTTTGAGGGTTTGGTTTTGTTCCCTCCCAACCATCTGGGTTTGCAAAAACCAATTTCGGATCGAGGTACTCTGCTCCGACCTTCTCTGGTTTTAGATAAACTTCACAAACTACGAAGATTTCGGCTGATTCGAGACGGGATGCGGCTGGTTTCCAAACGTGAACACGTTTAAACAGTTTTTCAAAAACTTTTATAAGGCATGAATAATCATTCGAGCGAAAAACCTGTTATTAACAGTTTGATAGAAAAATTTAAAAACTAGTGATTTTTTATGTCAAAAAAACAATACCTTAGTTACGAAAGTACCACCTTTCCGCAGGATTTGTGTTGCTAATTTGAGAGCTGACAGTGTCAAGCAGTTCTGTTGAAAAGCATCATGAACCCAGTTCAAACCAACATTCGGAGCCCCATCATGAAGTACACAATCTGCCTGGAAAAAGTATTTTTTCAACATTTAAAAGAAATTTTATGTCAGCTATATTGTAAACAATACAGTGTAAGTTTAAGTCACATTTATTTTTAACCTATAACTTTACTGAACCCCTTAATATTTTCAAAATCGTAAAAAATATAGTATTTTTTAATGGTTGATATAAATATATGTATATAAAGTATATGATTACTAACACTCCATGTTTTCAATTCTTTTTTTATAGCAGATCTAGTTTCGTTTGTTGTAATATCTCCTTGAAGACTGATACAATTTTTAATTGGTTTGATAGGAGCCAAGTCAACTCCTGTAAAAAGATTCAACTATTAAAGTATTTAAAAAAATATATATTTAAATACCGACAATCAAACTCGAAACGGGCATCATTTGGGAAGCAACTTGCATCCATCCTCCTGGTGCAGCACACAAATCAACAGTAGCTCTCGATTTTTGCAAAAATTCAAACCGTTTATTTAATTGAACTAATTTGAAAGCAGCACGGGATCTATACCCAGCTTCTTTCGCAAGTTTGTAGTATTTGTCACGGCGCTGTTTTCCAATTTTCACCTTCTTCCCCATTTTAACTACTGAAACGTTTCAAAAATAATAAATTTTTTTGTTGGATAACTTTTTTTTTGTTAACAAAATTATTTTAAAAAAGTAAAAAGTTCGTTAAACGTGTTTCTGTGAACTCCACAATATAATTCAAAAATTAACAATTTATTCGATAACAAGACCAAGTAATTTATTTTTTTCCTTTCTTTCCTTTTTCTCCCGAGCTTTGAACAGCAGTGTCAACAACAAGAGTATCATGGCATCGTCCACAATAATGGCGGTTGCTATGCTGAGCCATGAACACTCCTCCACCACATGAAGGTTGTTGGCATTCCTTGCGAAGACGAGTTATCTTTCCATTCTCATCAATCTAAACATTGAAAAAACACAATTTTGTCAATCTCGTTAAATTTTAAGCAAGAATTACCTTATAGTATTTCAAAACGGCAAGCTTTACTTTCTTTGGCTTTCTCTTATTCTTCTTTGGAGTAGTGTAAACCTTCTTCTTTCTTTTCTTGGCTCCTCCAAGCAAACTGAAACATAATTTCTATTTTCAAAAACTAAAATTCAACTAACGCAAGAGAAAGATAGAGAGTTGAATCTTCTTCAATTCCACAATCAGAATCTTCCAGCTGACGACCTAAACATTAAATATAATGTACTTTCACGCTGGGTCCGTCCTCAAGAATTAAAAATAATTCTCTCTAGATTCAGCTTTTAGAAAACTAACCAGAAAAAGTAAGACGTTGGTCAATGACCGGAATCCCTTCAATCGAGGAAATTTTTTCTTTGATGCTCAAAACATCATCGGACACATTGACGTCCAAACACAGTGTTCGTCCATTAAGAGACTTCACGAAAACCATTACAACCCTTTTTGAGACCCTAGCTCTAGAAAAAAAATTTCAACAAACTTATACTTTTAATAAAAAAATAAGAAGAAAAATTGAGCGTGATTATAAAACAATAATGTTTTCAATTTTAGGCCAACACAAATTTTTTAGTTTTCACCGTACATTGGACACCTGCACATCTTACTTTTTCGCGAATTGCGTTAGAGCACACTTGCTAGATTAAAAAATGAACCATGGCTTTCAACTAGTTATAACAACCGTTGCAAAAGCGCTGCACGTTTTTTCCTTTTCGAAGCAGTATTTTTTTTAAATAACTTGAAATCATTTATTTATAAAAAATAGTATTTTTAACAACCACTTCATCAAAGTTGTAACTGTTTATGTTACAAACTACCGAGGGAAAGTTTGGGAAAAAAAACAATTAACATTTTAAAAAAAAATAAGAACAATAAAGTTTTATGAAAAATAGTGAAAAACCATATAAAGAAGGAATTGCTAACATTTATGAGTTTTTAAAATTTTCCTGACTTCTTTTGATATCTCTTATTTTTTTCTGCACTGGATGATGACGATGCTGAATGAGATCTGAAAATAGTTGTTTGGTATAATATATTGTTTTTTTTTTGTGAAGTTTTTTTTCCCCAAAATGTGGTAAGTTTTGTGTTAATAAACTTTTTTTACGAAGCAGCCTTTATAAAATGAAACATGTTGTTAAAACTATTTAATTTACATGCATACCTTGAACGTTTTTGAATTTTTCTTCTTACATCTGGCGAGTATGTTAAGCTTCTTGAACGTGACCTCGACCGTTCTATCGGTTTTCTTGCCGATCTTCTCTCCCGTGATCTTCTTTCGGATTTTGAATATTTGTTATATTCTTTCTCATAATTTTTTCTATCGCTTCTATTTCGATGGGTAGAACTTTGATAACCTATTGTCGTTCGATCATGCCGATTTTTATTGTTCCATTCGAAATTATTAGAACGAACTTTTTCCGGGATATATCTTTCTTTTCTTTCCTTTTCTTTGTTAGGAAGTGGCGGTCGGTTGGCAGGAATAATGGCTGATTTCACTGTTTTTTCAATAGATTTTTGAAAAGGTTCGGAATTCACTTGATTTGAACTTTCAGGGGCAGCGCCAACTTTATTCATTTTTATAGTCTTTCGAATAGACTTTAATTTCAACTCTAATTTTTTTTTTCTTTTTTCAGCTTCAATTTCTTCTGATGTTTTTTTTTCTTCAATTAACACTTGGGAAGCCAACGGTACGTGTTCTCCAACCTGCTGCTCTTCCTGAAAAATTTGAAAGTTAAATTTAACGATATATAAAAATGAAGAAATATGCTAAAAAAATGTTTAATTTGTATCAAAAAACTTACATAATAACTATTACGATAATTATATAATTTTTCTTCATTTTGCGACATTTCGTACATGCTAACGTCAAAATAGCTATCTTCGGGATAAGTTTGATTATAAACTGCTGTTGTATATTGCCATTGTTGGTATTCTTCTTCAGTCATCGGAGTCATTTTATCAGGGCCCCCCATATAAATCATGGGATTTCCATTAGAATCATATGGTATTTCTACTTCTCCTGAAATAAGATAAAACTTGTTGATAAGTTTAAAAAAATTAAGAGCCAAATTTAAATTTTAGCAAAGATTCATAAAATAAATTACTGTGACTACCTAGGCGTTGGAAAATAAAGTTATTTAATATATAACCTTTTGAATTTATAGCTGCCACCGGATTTCCGTATATTGTGACTGGAGGAACAGCTTTTCCGTCCAATCGTTGTGGATAAAGGGCATTTCCATTTCCATCTTTTGGGAAAACAGCGATACCTAAGCGATAATATTAGTCTGAAGTTTTCGATTTTCCTTAATATTTCTACCGACTTATTAAAATTTGATTTGAAATTTTGAAATATCAAAACAGTCAAATATTGTGGTCTCTTCTTGAATTTCTAAAATATTAAAAATTTATTTTTGCTCAAACCTTCCGAATTTATAGGAACCATTGGCCGCCCTTCATGATCCATTGGAAATGAAGGTTTACCATCATCGCCAACTGGAAGGCATGGCTGACCATTGAAATCTATTGGGAACAACGGTAGTCTCGTTTCAGGATCAGTTGGAAAAATTTGCTCTCCTTTTTCGTTCTTAGGTAGCATCGGCTTTGGCGGAGTTTCATCGTTTGTTGGATATATTGGTAAACCAGTTTTGCTGTAGCTTATATAAGTTGGAGGACACGGTATGGTATGACCAGTGGTGAATTCTGAAAATATAAGTATTTAAAAATTATTTATTTACGAAATCACCATTATCTTCAAGCCATCCATCTGCAAACCATTCAAATTGCTTTGTTTCATTATTTAATTTGTAAAAATATCCAGATATATCTCTCGCAAATACAGCATTTCCCAGAACATAAAAGAGATAACCATTAACACATGATTCACATGTTTTTAGATCTTCTCGGCTGTATCTAGCATTTTTGTCATTTTCTTGAGCAACAACGTTTTTTATGTTTGGGTAGTACTCTCCTTTAGGTAAACCATATCCAGGAACTGCCGACTGAAACTTGTACATGAGTAGGTTTATACTTTATAAATTCAAAAAAAGAACGAAACCATTTCAATATTACTAACCTGATTGAGAGAAGTTTTTGAATGTGGTAGCTCTTTTTTATTTAAGACAAGTGGAAGCTTTTTGTCACTTTCAGTATTATCGGATGACATTCTGAAAAGAACCCAATTACATTTTTATAAGGACGTTTTTTAACCAAGTTTTTAAAAGTTTTGATAATAAAATAATATTTAAAACAAATTCACTTTCCGGACATCTTTTTATCAATACATAAGGAAGTAATTTTTTTGGATTTTGTTTGGTGAAACCGTAAAAATTAATCGAATAAAATATTCACCTAATTAGTGGCCACAAAACCTTTAAAAAAAACTGAGCCGAAAACTTAATATTTAATTATTCAGTTAGATATAAAACAATTTTTGTGTAATACTCATTTTAAAAATGGGAATTGAAAAAGAATTTTAAAAAAACGATAAACGATACTATTTGAAAAATGCAATTTTTATTTTCAGCGTATGCAGCAACGTTGTCTGAGAAACGCCGTTAGTTCATTAGAGCGAGTTTACAATTTATATTAAACCACACAAATGGTGGGTTTTTTAAATTATATTCCATTGTTTTGTATCTGCGGGTTTTTTTTGGTTCATTTTCATAAAACTGCATTATAAAAGAGAAGTGTTTTGAGCTGCAATTTCAATACGTTTAATCCATTGAGCTCAGAATTTCAAAATAAATCTTTCAAGGACGTGTTTGTTGTTATTTTTCAGCTTGCATCTGTCAAATTGGTCGCCTCGTCTCAAAATATACTTTGAAAAACGTTCAGAAAACCAAACAAAAAAAGAACAACTAATAACGCAATTAATTTTGTATAGCTGTTTCTTGTGTTTTTATTTCTTTTTTTTTCTTGCACTTTCTATTGTTTGCATTACTTTTTATCCACTCAAAATCACCGTGTGAAGAAATTCAATTTTTTAAAATCTTTAGTACTTTATTTAAAAATTTCTTCTTAAATATTTTTTTTGTAACATTCTTCGATGTTTTTTTATATTAAAAAAAATATATTGATATTTTGTGTTCTACATAGTTTTAGCTCATTTTTTACCAACGTTCTTTCTCTCCTTCAAATACCATAGTCATTTTATTATGATTAGAAGATCAGAACCGTTTTTATAAAAATAAATTGAATTCGGTTGAAAAACATTTATTCGATTTTTAAACGCTCTGTTATTTTTTTTGCCTGCACACAAACAAAAAAACAAAAACTAAACGAAAAATGTGCAAGTTTCTTGAAAAAAATTATTTTTAGTAAGAGTTTGCATTTTTTCAATTTAAAAAAACTATTTTCTAAACTTTTAAAGAAAAAAAGTCAAGAGAAAATAATGAGAATGATTATCGATTAATAGTCGAAGCTACAGTAAGTATTTAAAACATTAATTTTTATGTTTTCCTATTGATATTTTGTTTACTCACCTGCTCTGAAAACTATTTTTTTATCGAGAAATGACTGAGAAAATTCAATTTTCAATATTTTATCTAAAAAACGTACCCTTTTTTTGTAATGGAATATTGAAAATTTTGAAAATAAAACTTTGTTATCTTATTTGAATATTTTTATTTTTGTTTATACACATTGAGAAAACATCGCTTTTTTTCTTTTCCTTTTAAATTTTTTTTCTCACACTTGTTGAATTATATAATTTTAATATTTAAGAAAAAAAAACAATGAAAACATAAATGAATTCGACGTCATTCTGCCTTCCTGAAGCGCACCTGCGTTTATCAGGATCTGAATTTGAAGCCTTTATTTATAAATTTCTCTTTCCCCCAATATGCATTTTCGGACTGGTTGGAAATTTTCTTACTATTTTAGTGCTTATAAAAAATGACTTCATGTCAAGGTGAATGGTTTTATGTGATTAAAAAGAGTTTTTAAAAAATTAGATTAAAAAATCAAAATTTTACTTTAAACTGAAACTGAACAAAACTTCCTTAAGAAATATACTTTTCATAACATATTTCGCAACAAAAAAATTCATTCTATCGATAAATTTTATAATTGTAGATGTACGTTTATCTCTTAAACAGGTCGGAAATTAAATATTTAAATTAATATTTTCAAAATTTAAGAAACAGAATGAAACACTTTGATTTTCAGATCAAATATTTTTCTAACCTGTATGGCGTTGTCAGATATTACTTTTTTATTGCTCATTATTCCCCATTCATTAGCTAATTTCGATTTTTTTGCTTTTAATTACACATTTCGCTTTATTTATCTTTCTACAAAAATTCACCTGATTGCATTTGCTAACTGGACATCAGCTGTTGCTATATGGTAAGCGTTTTAATCTATTGCTTAAACATAAATATTTTATTAAAAATACTTTTCATTTTACGCTACAAAGGTATTTTTTATCGTTCTGAAACTAAAATCAGACTTTATTTTAATAAGTATGAAAATAATTCTTTATATGTTAAAACAAAAATAAAACCTTAGTTTTAAGGCTAGTAGTTGGTGTATGTTTCGAACGAGTTATCGGTGTCCGTTCACCCTTATACAGATTTATTACACCATCTCGAAGTAAATTAATAAGCGGAATGTTGATACTTCTAATTTCGTGTGCAACATTAACATTTTACAATCACGTATCGCATCATTGCTTTACCAAAGAATTTTGCAACACTACACAATTAATGACAGTTTGTCTTGATGTTAGTTTAAACATGTACGTTTTCTTAAAAATCTTCAATTTTATTTATGCAAAAAGACTTAATATTAGATGGCCCAATAATAGAACCAACACTTCTTCAAGAAAACTTCGCCAATATATCAAAATTACTCGCGTAGCAAACGCAGTTTTAGTAGTATTTGTTCCACTAGTACTCCTTATTACCTTGAATATGATGTTGATGTATTATGTTAAAAAAAGATCTTTTTTCACATACGCTTCTTTGAACAAAATGTCTCAAAGTATAAGAAAACCAGAAAACATAGCACTGCCGTTTGCCAAAACTTTATTTCGCCGGCATTCAGATCAGGTTAGAAACATTTTTTTAAAAATTAATTTAAAACAATATTCAGATGCTTCAACAAAAAACTGAACATCGTGTTGCTGTAACAGTATGTGCAGTTGTTACATCATTTACTTTTACTCAAACACCGTCAGCCGTTATTCTTACTGTTAACTCACTTTGCCAAAATTCAACTATGAAACAATGGTACACATTGACTACAGTCACTTCATTTCTTGTCGTTATTGGCAAAAGCTTTAATTTCGTAGTATTTTGTTTGTCATCAAGTAGCTTTCGCCGACGACTTAAAAACCAACTTAGATGGAAGCAACGTGAAGAAAAGTTAATTTTTTTTTGCGATTTTTTCGAAATCGAATTTCTTTTGTTTTAAGATTTAATTATTTTAAATTTCAGTTTCACAAATTTAATCCAACACTCTCGATGAAAAGGTTAAACCAAGTTAATTGAATTTGTATATTTATATTTTAATAAAGTTGGTACATTATAAACTCAGAAATTAGTGCACATTTTTTTCAGTTATGATGCGAAGGATATTGAGTTGTTTCTCTACAAAATAAACAACCTCCCTGAAACTTTTTTAGTGCGTGAAACAAGTTTTCTGTGTTGGCAAAATTTGAAACATTTAAGAATTTCCCTTTAATTACAGCAAATATGGTTTTTTGATAAAAAGCTAAAATAGATACAAACTAGAAAAACAAAAATAATAATAATAATCGTTTTTGAAGAATATAATACACTACTGCAAAATACAATAATAAAGACAGAAATAACAAAATTTTTTCCGTTAGTTCTCGCTGTTCGTATTTAGAAAGCAATTTCGATCCAGTCTGTAAAAGTATTAACCATTTACAGAAATCACTTCGAAAAAATAATTATTTTTAAACATATTAAAAAGTCTAAACACACATTTATTTTTTGAATATTTTAAATTTTTCCTTAACCAGAAACTAATAATGCATAACTTGAAAATGATTCTAAACTATTTGCAAAATTATAAAATTAATGAAAACCTTTATGTGTCCTGCCTGGTTTTCAAACTCAGCTTGAGTTTGGCCGAGAACTGAGGATGAATGCACTAAACTGCTCATAGCATCTTCACTTTGTTCTAGTTGCTCTGAAATTCTACCGACTAGGTCTTTGAGGCGACATGTTCTCTTAAAAATTAAGAACTGATAAGGTTATAATACTTTGGAAAATATTTACCTCTTTCGAGATTGTTTCTAATTGTGCTGACCTCTTTTTAATACCACTCGATGTTAAAAGAATCTTCTTTTCGTCATTGTCTAAGTTAAATAAAAATGATAAACCATGAGATAATTTCATATTTTTTACTTATTTTTTTTTGTATATCAGACGTGCAATCTTTCAATTTTTTTTGCAATAAACGTAATTGTTTTTCGTTGTTTGAAACATAAGAACTGATTATTTGTTTTTCCCCTCGTGAAACAGCCTAAATATGTTTGTTAAACAGAATAATTTTTCAAGAAATTCTTAATGAAGATTGAAATAGGGGTTTTAATGTTTTTAACAAGATAAACCTTTAAGAGATTGATGACATTTTTCTAAAACTGGACAAATATTTCTATCATATAAACTACTAATTGAACATTTATTTTACCGATTGTTCTAATTGTTTGAGGTACACAATTTTTTTTTGGTAAATTCTAAGAAAATTAATCGCATTTTTTGCTTCTATCGCTAATTGCTTACTATCAAGTAAACAGTTCCTGGAAAAGATAATTTAAAAAATACATGTTTATAAACTTACGATTGAATATTATTTACTCGTTGGCTACTAATATCAAAAAGTCGATTGAGCTCTTGATGCGTTAAGTTTGATTCCTCCATAACATTCTCATAGGATTTCATAATAATTTTTTCTGAATATTAACTTTTTGTAAAAAAAGAAAATTAATAAAATATATAACAAGTATGATACATTATATAAACTAAGAAGAAAACTGTTTAAAATTTAAGAAAAAAACGTTTATTATTTAAATGAACAACTTTAAACCTAATTTCTATTACTAAGATTATTTTCTAATACTTAAACATCAAATCCGGCATCTCTCATACATTTTTTGTGAGCTTCAATCAATTTTCCGCAGTTTTCTTCTCCGTTTTCGATAATACAAACGTCCCGAACCTAAAAATGTGACTAAATTTGTTTAATACGTGATTCCAAACGTCAAAATCGTAATAAACTGAAAAACACTACGAATTAGAAAGACGTTTTATTTTTCAATATTAATTCTAGAAAACAAGATTACAGCAAAAAAAATTTCTTTTAATTGTTAGAGCCTATTAAAAAAAAACTAAAAATTTATTACTAGTAAAAACCCTTGGTTCGTTTTATACAGGAAGCTAAACTTTCAATATTTTAAAAATAAACAACCTTTTTAGTTTCTGGACAGGCACAACACGGCTTTAGTTTGGAATCAGGCTTTGCATTCTGTAAATCTATAAAATTTAACTTTTGAATCGGTTATTAAATAAAAATACAGCTTCTGATCCATTTATTGTTGATGAAGAAGGCATTTTCTGAAGTTAAGTTTGAAACATTTTTTATTTGAATTTTGAATTCAGGAAATAGGAATGTGAGCATTTTACTCTTTTTTAAAATTGTTATTAAAAAAACCAAGAAATATCACTTTCAAATAATTTCATAATGAAAAATATATCCATGATTGTTTTGGTTTTTGGATTAAAAGAAGACATTTGCTAAACACAATTAGGAAACAAGAAAAATTTAGATTAAAACGAAAAAACTCAAGTTAAAAATAACACCATTACCAGTAGAAACAACATTTCGCCATACTGTTAACATAAAGAGACAACAGTGAGCTCATTTTAACGTTAGGACTAATGAGTGCTACAGTGCCAGTAAAAATTTCTAGTATTCGACGTTTTAGGAATTCAAGGAAACGCGATAATGAATTAGAGAAGAAAGAAATAAGTTAAAAAATAGAGTAGAATTGATCGCATAAAATGTATCACTTTTTATGAAAAAATATAAAGTGTAGCTTTATTAAGATCCCAGTTGTTGCAGCTTAGCACATTGATTGCTTCTTCCTGAAAAATATTTAATTCACATAGCTTTAAACTTAAAATGCTCAAATAAAAAACTTAATTTTGTGTACAGTTAACAAAAATTACCTCTCTTACGCCCATATCTTTCAACTTCTCTACTTTAGCTCGATAATCTGGGTTTTCGACTGTTTTTCCTTCTGCAAATTTCACTGTCCAATATTCTGCGGTGGACTGAAAGAAAACTATTTTCTTTATGTAAATTTTAAAAGTATCATTTCGCATTTTTGTGATTTGTATGCTTTGAAAAAATATTAACCCTGAATAAATCTGGTTTTTCCATATATTGTTTCGCCACAACTGCATCTTGAGGATCTTTCGGTTCGGGTGAACACATAAGCGCTTGAATTGAAAGTAAAACTGTTCGAAGAGTCAAAGAAGCAGCCCATTGATCTTTGAGAATATCGAGACAAATAACGCCAGTTTGTGAGCTGACATTTGGATGCCAAATTTTAGTAACAAACTTTATTTTTGGAGGCGAAAATGGATACGCTTCTGGGATTTTGATGTCGAGATCAAATACACCTCCAGCATAAGGTGTATCAGGTGCACCCCGAATTTGACCCTAAACGCAGAAAATATTCTATTGTTGTGGCATATTAAATTATTGCACCCCACCTTAATATCTGTTAAATTTTCATTTAAAATCTCTATCATTATGCCAGTTTCCGCAATTTCAGTGTTGGTAACTACTTCTTTGCATTCGCGTTGAAGGCGGGTAAAAGCAATGTTTGACATTTTTTGACGTAAATAGCTTATTGAATTACCTAAAATTTGTTGAAAAATAACTTTAGAAAATACATGGAGAATGTTTTAAATGGTAGTGTTTTTATTATTTTTTGGATATATGAATTTATATTAAGCTTCTATAATTTGAAATGTTTCTATTAAGATAAAAATAAAGACGATAAAAACTTATAAAATACAAATATTGAGAAAATAGTCATGAAAACTAAATCATAGAAAAAAGAATACACTCAGCGCAGGTGTAACGGCGTAACTACGTCTTCAGTTTTCGCCTGTTTCTCTAACCTTCTGATCTGTGTCTATGTTTTTCGGTTTTCTTCTTTGTACTCTCTTTGAATTTTTTTCGATTCAAACTACTCACTTCATTTTTTTTCTATTATCACGTGAATCACAAAATGCCTTTTTTTAAAGCTTTACTCAAAATTATAATTAAACAAAGTTTTACAATTTCTTTTTGTTTTTTATCTCAAATAAAAATTTCTAGTTTAAAAAATGTTTTCAGATGTCACGACGTCAATCCGCCGCTACTTCATCAACAAAAGAAGAAATGAATGACTTGATGTCACCAGAAGGATCATCAGGCTCGCCATCAGCTCCCTCGACTCCTGCAAATACCAGTTTTCCAACAGATCGTAAAAAGGCAACACATTTGAGATGTGAAAGACAAAGAAGAGAAGCAATAAATGTAAGTTATTTTTTCAAAAATTAAAAAAAAAAACGGACAAACTCAATTTTTTTTTGTTTCAGTGTGGGTATAACGAATTAAAAGATTTGATTCCTCAAACTACAACATCGTTAGGATGTAAAACTACAAACGCCGCAATTTTATTCCGAGCTTGTGATTACATAAACTTGTTGAAAACTGATATTGATTCTACGGGAAAAGAGCTTTCTCATCTTCATGCTCAGGCAGCTGCTCTCGAAATGATTGCATCTGAGTATGAACAAATGGCCTCATCTGTTCCGTCTGTCGGATCCCAAACTATTCAAGCTAAAATGGTAAAGCTATAAAATAATCAACTTTCTAAAATGTTCGTTTAGTTGCAAACATTACTTGATGACTGCTTTCTCTCATTTTCTGATCAGGTTGATTTTTCTACATACGCAACTATTACAAGAACTATACTATCATGGGTAGAAAGTTTGGCAGCAAACAATGAACCATTTAAAGTAAAAAATAAAAATAAAATATCGACTATATTTTTATTCAGAGCACGGCTGGAAAAATGGTCACTATACCATTTACAACACCGTAGTTTTGAAACTACTGCACTTAAAAAATTCACCAAAATAAAATAGTTAATTGTTAAACTTTTTAAAAATTTAATTTTATTTGCATGAATTGAACCGAATTAACTTTTTCATTTAAATTTAAAAAAAACACATGTCATAATTCTGTTAATACTTTTTAAAGTAAAGATGCAAGATATTCTTCACACAAGCTTATTTTAGGATTCATAGCTTCACAAACATTTTGAGTTAAATCATATAAAGCATCTGAATTTCTTTTTCCATTTATTACAATCCATGGAACAAAATCCATAACGGGTAAAAGAGAAGCAGTTCGTTGACCAGCTAAAGCTAGAAGTTGTCGTCCTCGTTGTCCTTTTGCACATACTCTCATTCTGTAAATTTTTAGGAAATTTAAAACGCAATTGACTGCTTCATACTACAACGATAATTTACCTGAGCGACATTTAAGTTTAAAAATATTGAAATTTTAGTTAAATACTGCTAAAAATGAATGAGAAAGGTACCTGTTAACTTCATCCGTCATAGCTTCAGACACGCAATTCATTGCTTCATCGAATGTATGTTTTCCTTGCATACAAATGACTAAGTGGATGTATTTACGTGAAAAACCAAAACGATCAATTACACAATTCATTAGCTGGTTAATTTCACACTCAACTATTCCATGTTGGCATTGGCATCTTAAAATGTTCTAATAAAAACGACAACTTTGAGAAATACTTTGACACATACTGGAAGTCGTTTTCTTTTTCTATACATCTTGCTTTCCCAAATGGAATAAGTGTAAGCTCAATTTGATTAGACTTTCCCAACAACTCCCATGTCTTTTTTAATTGCTGATGAAAAAATCTGGAAATTAGGTTTGATGAAAACATAGATCTCTATTTACCTCGTTGTATCGGGACATTGCGATTCCATGTAAATGTCAACTATTACCGGTTTTGAACTTATTATTAACATTGTTGAAGTTTTTTCGTTTTCCAGCATCTTTATTATTACTATTGTATAATTTTTAATATTACTAAAAATGGTCTTACATTTTTATTGCTCCTAAGCTTTAACTCATTTTCGTTAAAAAGCCGATAAAGTAATAATACAGCAATAAAAATTAGAACAATATACAAATTTTTTCGAATTCGATTTTTGATAGTTGGCATTATGTGGGCTGAAATAAAAGCAGACATATTATAATAAATAAAATTTTTCGTTTATTAAAAAATCCAAATAAAACTAAATTATAAAATTAATTGAAAATAAAATATACATTTTCCCAGTTTCTGGTGTGTTACTGTACAACATCGCCATGCCGTTATGAGAAACAATATGTATTAGCGTATTTTAAATTATTCATTTTTTTCGTGTGCAAAATGCAGTTTTTAGGATAAAGCCTGAGGTGTTTAAATGTTTTACTACCTAAAAGTTAACCTTTCTCTAGCGCACTGTTAAGCTTATATTTTACTTTCTTTTTTTTTTAGAAATTTAAAAAAAGTTTTGTTGTTAATTTACTAAAACTTACGGATCATTGTTTTTTTCAAGTGTTACCCAATATAACTGTCAACCCGAATGAAATTATAAAAACCTGCAAAATAATTATTTTTAAAATAGGATAAAACGGTGAGAAAAATTTTAAATATAATACTGGTTTCTTTAGCAGTAGTAATTAAACACTTTTTAAAAACAAACTTTTTTTTTCGCTTACTGAAAATTTCCTTTAAAACAGAAAATAACTGTAATGCACAAAAAAAATTTGTTTATATATTAAGTAGTTGTTATAAATTTTCAGTTGAAATTTTGTTAAAAATTTACGTTTAGTATGTAAAATTTATTAACTAACTTGTTTGAAAGTTTTAGTTAACAAAAACTCACAAAATAAGAAAGAACAAACCAGGAAAAATAATATAAAATATTTGAAAAACAGAAATAATTAAAATTCCAAATGTTTATCTTGCGGGAACCCATGTCATGTTGACACATTTTTCTTTATCTAAAGAGACAAATAATTCACGATTTTCAAGATAAATACAGTGCAAGTCAGATTTCTGACGCTCTTATTTTAAAAACGGTTTTTTATGAGTGAGATAACAAATATTTATAAACGAGTTCAATTAAATATCAAAAAAAGAATAGTAAGAATCCCTGAAGATGATTTTTTGATATGAAAGTGACCGAAAAAAAACCATAATTTTTCTTGGAGTACAAAAATTCATGCTTGTATTTTTCTAACAGGAGTTATTTTGTTTCAAAGAAATTCAGTAAAAAAAGGTTCGGAAAAATTTTGTCAGAAAGCCAAGACAGATTTTTATAGTTTAGAAATATTCCTCTCTTTTAGCTTTTTAAGTTCTTATAAATATTGAAAAAAACTTTGAACCAGTGTGCACTGTTTGTAAACGATCGTTCGGTCACTTACACTTGACAGGCCGTGACTACGCAACAACATGAAAAATGGAATTGAAACTTATGAAAATAAAAAACATAATTGTTGGGATTAAACCATATCTGAAACTTTTAATTATTGAAAAAAATACGATTTTTATTTTAAAAATTTATACAAAATATTACAAAATAGAAGCAACAATTATTATGAGGACGCAAGAACAAACCAAATTTAAGAATGGCAAACATTACAATTTAATATTCAAACTTCGCATAGAAAAAAATAGTCTCTCCCACTATTATCTCTATATTTGGTGTTTTTTACGCATACATAACTTTGCGCTGATAAATGTTCTGCGGGATTAGTTTGACGAAAGAGATACTTAGGAAACTGGTTTGAGAATTAACTTTTGATATGGGCCTATACCGATTAAAAAATTGGAGGTAGAGTTATAACTCTGAAACGTAAAGTAAACTATCGCCAGCATTTTACGAAACATAAATTAAGTAATTTGTTTTACTCGATCTCTCAGTTAGAAATTATTTATCACGAAGTTTATAAAAAAGTTTAAAAATATTTTAATCGGTATAACCCCAATGAAACCGGAGACTGCATACATATACATACGTCGTGACAATTATTGAATATATGTCCAGGGAAACTTGAGTGTGATGAAAATTTCGTTTTTACCAAAAAAAATCTAAAATAGCGGTATTTGTCGTACGATTATATACTGCATACATATAAATAAGGTCTACCCGAAAAGTGTAAATAAAAAAACCCGCTTCAGTTAAGCGAGAAATAATTAGAAAAAGAAGAAAACATTTATCTCCCATCTGATGATGGTGCCACTGAACCACTACTTTGCCCCGATTTCTGTGATTGCTGGTGTTGTTGCATTGTCGCAAGAACATTAGACGGCAAACAAAGTAATTGAGGAAAAACAGCCGCAGTTTGGGATGTTGATGGCTGACCACTCTGAATTTGTCTCGCAGATTGTGGTGGCTGTGATTGCTGCGATGGTTGTTGCTCATGCAGTTGTGATTGCTGCGATGGTTGTTGCTCATGCAGTTGTGATTGTTGCTCATGTTGTTGTTGTTGTTGTTGTTGGTGTTGTTGTTGTTGTTGTTGTTGTTGTTGTTGTTGTTGTGGCTGTTGTTGTTGTGATTGTTGTTGTTGTGATTGTTGTGGTTGTGATTGTTTTGGCTGTTGTTGTTGTTGTTGTTGTTGTTGTTGCTGTTGTTGTTGCTGTTGCTGTTGTTGTTGCTGTTGCTGTTGCTGTTGCTGTTGTTGCTGTTGTTGCTGTTGTTGTTGCTGCTGTGGTTGTTGTTGTTGTTGTGGTTGTTGTGGTTGTGGTTGTTGTGGTTGTTGTGATTGTAACGCAAGCAAAGCTTCAATACTCATTCTTCCTTGTTGTTGAGAAACCTGAAGAACTTCAAAAATTGAGTAAAATTATTTTCCCCGTAACCTGTTGCTGCTGAGCGGCGTGCAGCAATCTCAATAAATCATTTCCATTTCCTTGTCCGTTTTGTGCTGCCAGTAAAAATTGTTGAAGCTGTTGTTGTTGTTGTTGCTGTTGTTGTTGCTCCAGTTGTTGACGCAACAGTTCAATTTGATTTTGCTGTGAAGCTGTATTTTGTTGCGCTGATGTTTGTTGTTGGAGGCCGCTTAATTGATGAATTAACTGCGATAACCTTTGTTGGTCACCATTCGCCAAAGCTTGTAATAATATCATATTATGCTGCTGATTTTGTTGAGTTTGTGGTTGTTGTTGTTGTGCTTGTTGTTGAGCATGTTGTGCTGCCAGCAAAATATGCTGATGAAACTGTTGCTGCTGGTGTTGTTGTTGCAACTGTTGTTCTCGAACTTGCTGCTGCTGCTGTTGAAACAAGAGTGCTTGAAGTACTACTGCTTGTTGCGCTGCAACCTCGCTGACTCCGTTAGTTAAAGATGCGATTCCGGGTTGCGTTGCACTTATGCCATTATGGGGTGTGGTTACAATTCTTTGTTGTAGGATTTGTGGTTCTTGCAATTGTTGCTGCTGATTTGGCTTTTGCTCCTGTTCTTGCAAAAGTGTTGGCATCGCCGATCCAGGGCGTGTAGAAAGTTTCGGCGTGGCTCTAAAATTTTTAAAAAGTCTCCACTAATGGTTTTGAGTATTTAGAAATAAGTTTGTTGTTTTCATGTTACAATAGAAAGGCGTAGTCCTAATAATACAACTAGTGAAATTTATTTAAATGTTATTGTTAGAGAAAACTTACGCTACTCGTCTAGACGCCTCTTGAATAGTAGCTGCCATTAATTGCGCATTTCCTGAGTAATTTTGTGAACCTCCACTTAATGCTGGAGGTGGGAATTGTAAATATGATTGAGACGAAGAGTTTACAGATGGTAGCTGAACTTGATTTGTAGAAGCCAACCTTCCTGCTGATGCAGCAACTTGCTGAGCATGAGCTGCTGCCGCTACGGCTGCTACCATGTCTGCAGTTGATGAGCCGTGAGAAGTTACACCGCTAGTTGTTGTAACTGATTGTACTGAACTTGTTTGTGCAAACTGGTTTTGTTGAGCTTCAACTGTTGAAGCTGGTCGCCGAGCTTGAGTTGGAGTAGGGAGATTTGATGAAGAAATAACAATCGACTGAGATATATCTAGTGTTGGCTCGATAGCTTTTGCCTCTAATGAAGATGTTCTTCTCATATTTTGGATATCGTTTGCAATTTTTACGTGCATTCCACACCATTTTCCAGGCTTCTGAAAGATTAATTTTTTTAGCAACCATTTAGAAAACAAAAAATGTTCTTAATTATTTATGGAATTACCTTAGCCACATGAGGAACTTGTGCTAATAACGCCGCTCCAGCCAGTTGTGATCCCAAAGAAGCGTTGGCTGGAAATTGTAACCCATTCATCCCGGGAATCTGGTTCAAAGTTTGTTGAAGGCCAGGTACTGTCAATGTATTAGTTGATGAAGTGACTGTGGTATTGGCTCCTTGTTGTTGGTTCTGTTGCAGTTGCTGTGAAGTCAATGCAGCAGTTTGCTGAGACTGCAACTGTTGTTGTTGTAAAACTGTGAAATATGGAATTGTGTTTCCATTTGCAGCTGCTAAAAATTGGTTAGCTGTTGAAGGATTTCCATTTACTAATCCAGCAGCTAAACTGTTCGTGTTTTGTTGCAACAAACGAATTGCATCGATTGTGGCTGTTCCTGATGATGTCGTTGTTGTCGCAAAAAGGGAAACCGGAAGTGCGGCTGTTGAAGAAACACCAGATGCAGTATTAATATAAAGTGACGATCCAATACCGTGATTAGAAAAAGAACTTGTTGATGACGTTGCTGCTGTTAATTCAGATTGGTCACAAGAATTTCCTAAAAATAATAGATTTAAAAACATTGAAAGATTTTCACTGAAAACTACACCTATCGAACTGTGTTTTATTTAGAATTTAAACTATTTTGAAATTTTAAACTCTTACCATTTCGTCTCTGATTATTGCTAGAAATAGATGATGGTGAAGTTCCAGAAACACTTTCTTGCGATTTAGTAATTTCTATTGATTCTCCACCATTGTAGATATCATTTGTTTCAATTTTGGCAATTTTTGTTTCTCCCGCTGGTGGTGTTTCACTATTTTCTCTTTTTATTGTTCCTGCTAGGACTTGTTGTTGTTGTTGTTGTGCGTCTAATACGTACACATTTGCAGTTTCAACTGTCGTCGCATTTGAGACGGAAGATGTCGATGCATGACCAGGGCTTTTCATATTCTTTTTGAATGCTGATATTCCTTCCGTCGCAGATGTAGAAATCAAACTTTTTCTTTTGGTATACTTTCTTTTTTCCTTTTTTAATTCGAAGCAATGTGGTCTTAGAGCCCCAGAGGCTACAGCAGCTTCAAACTCTATTTGTAGTTGCTGTTGATACTCCGCACATTCGACGTCAACTTGAACGTCGATTTCGTTTTCAATTTTACGCGTTAAGAGCCCACAGTTTCTTTGATGCTTCTCAAGCTTTCTCTGTCGACACTCTTCGTTTATCTGGAAATTTTTGGTTTTAAATATATGATAACACTAAGAATAAAAAAGAGCTATTGTGAAATTAAGCGTTTTTTATTAAATGAAATTCTATAACTCAAAATATTGACGTTAAAAAAGTGTCATAACATTGGGAAACTCATTGACTTGAGTTTTATATGAGTTTTAATTTAAAAGAATGATGAGCTAAAATAATTGTTATACCCATTTAAGATTATCCCATACTTTTGTTACTTCACACAGAAGAAATAGGTTAACAAGTTTAGATCATTAATGTGCCCGAAAAATTATTGATTAATATCAGATTTTTAAAATCATTTACCCATTGAATGTAATTTTAAAATTGTTTCAAATTCAACCAAACATTGAATTCGAATTTCGTTTATTAAATGGGTAGTACCACAAAACGTTATGATTGTGGTGAAATCATTAAAAAACTTAACATTGCAACGTACTTTTTTAAAAAGATACTACCCAAAAACGATAAGAACGACCCTGTCTACCGGAAAATAGTTTTAAAAACTTGTTAAAAACTTTTAAATAGGCCAAAAACCAGATCAAGCAGTTGGGCATTTTTTTGCGTTTTCGCAGCATTTTAGGTTTTTTACTTAATAATTGTCTCAAATCAACATATTTCGTTTATAGCAAGTTATAAAATAAACATTTTAGTTGGTAACACTGTTTTTTTAAATTATAAAAAATATTTTTTCTTATCTACCGTATAAATTAAAAAAGCTTTCCGTGTTTATAACACTAAAATAATTCAGCGTGTACCCAAAGTAAGGCTGAAAAGGTGAAAGCGGGAATTGGTAACATGACAACATAGAAAAATGAACTGAGATGAAGAAGAGTTCACTGTCACATAGAAAAATATAAAAGTTAAACGATGAAGAACATTTCTCTATCTGCAACATTTGAGAAAACTGACAGAGAAGCATTGAACTTAAAGACAACGTGATGTTAGAGAAGCAAAGAAAATATTTTTAAAAAAAAGAGAAAGAAAAAAACTGAAGAGGAAATGAAAAACGACGCAGACAAAATGACGCACTATTGCAGATTAGAATTTTTTAAATGAAAATTACTCAAAAAAAACCTAAATAATATAATCTTAGGCAAAGTTTTTTGGTAAAAAAGTTCTTGAAGCAGGAAAATAAGTTTCTTTTTTAAGTTAAAAAGTTAAAGATGATACACATTGCGAAAAAACTAAGCAGATATGTGGACAAAACGAGACCTTGTCACTACTTGGTTAGAGCCCACAGAAGCAGAAAATTGAAAGAACTACACGTCAGAGAATCAAACATTCTAAGACACTGTAGTTTAGAGAAACAGATAAATTTCACTCGTGTATGCATTTCAACGCGCGCATAAACGACCTCACGGCAAGTGAAATAAGATAGAATTAGAGACGCGGAGAACGTCACTACTTTTTTGATCAACGCAAAAGAACACTCAATATTCACCGCACAGAAAATGGTGCAAGATTTCTACTGTTACTGCCCTTTGTAAAAATGAACTTTGATTAAAAAAAATATTATAATAAATAAAATTATGAAAAAAGCGTCAACGTAACTCTTGATAACTTTGTTGGTAGAATTCAAATTTTGTTTAATTTACATGTTTTTGTATAAAAAATTAAAGTAAATAAAAACAACAATAAATAACAGCTCAAAACTGAATAAATCTTAAACAGAAAAAAAGTAACCTTAAACGTCTCACTCATCATTTCCATGCCTCTCTGTTTTGAAGATACATCAAGGAGTTGTTTTGTCTGCAAATTAAACCATTAAATTTTTGAAATTATGATATTCTCAGAAAAAACCTTTAAATCAATCGCTAGATTAATTAACTTCTGCTGTTTGAGTATGGCAAAAGTTTTAAATTCTTCTAATGACAAGTTTTTTATTAAATTGAGAAGCTGCACTCTTGACTCAATAGGCATAGTTTCAAGAAACCGTCGAAACCTTATTATTTTCAGCTGTCTTGCTCGATCTTTACCACTTTTAAATAAAGTTTTAACTTTTCCGTAAGGTGTTTTTATGGACTGTTTTTTGTTTTTATTGACAACTTTGGAACGCTTTTTTTGTACGTTCTTAAAAGACGTTTTACGAATATCTAAGTTTTTCGTTTTCAACCTAAAATATGAGTTTAGTAATGTGCCTAAAAAACAAAAAAAATACCCTCTATCTTTGAAAAGTTGAAACTTTGTTTTGTTAGTTTTTTTTTCCAATACTTTCCGTTTCCTAAGCTCATTTCGACTATATTTAATAACTTTACGTTTTTTAAACACTCTTAAATTTTTTGTTTTTCCACGTGGTTTTTTTCTGAAAGATAATTCTATAATTGTTTCGATTTTGCATTAACAGCAGGAGAATTTAAAACATTACAAAATCGGAACGTACCTTAATTGATTTATCTTTGCAATAAGTCTCCATGTTTTATGAAACTCCCCCGAAACCACAATCCATTTTTTGTGTCTTTTTTTAACTTCTTCGATTTCTTTATTCATTCTTTCCAGTATATCTAGTCTTTCTTTCTTTCTCTTATTTCCTCTTCCTTGATTTTTTATTTCATTGTTTCCAGACGTCACTAACATTAATGTCACTCTATGTCGGTTCATAACCATGTTTAACATTAACTTGGCCAAAGGATACTTTCTTTTTACCATTTTGACAACATTTTTAAGCTGTTTTTCGGTTTTTTTTGCAATTTCGTTTTCTTCCCATTGATGAAAGGCGTTATCTTCAATTTGTTGTATCTCGTTTGTTATAGCAAAATACGAATCGAGGAGATCAAATGCTGAAAATTATATACGTCATCGGAGCAAACTCTACAGGCGCATTCTAAATTTATGTAACTTGTAATTCGAAAAAATAAAACTACAATAAAACAGAACTTTTTAAATGGAATAAAACACTTACACACATTTCCCGTTTCTTCAATATTCGTTATTATTTTTTTTTCAGTATCCTCCAGCTGTATTTTCAGATATGTTGCATTTTTTAAAAAAGATTTTTTATTCTCACTACGTTCAATTTTGTTTTTTCTATTCTGGTGGGTCTTCTGCATATTATTACATTAAAAAAAATCTCAAATAACTCTTACGTTTTTTTTCAAAAACTTTTGTTCGTTTTTAGTGACCATGCAAAATTTTTCAATTTTACATTTCCAATAAAATTCTATTAATTTCCGTCGTCGTTGTGCCAACTGGTCTTCAAACTTCTGAAATTGATTTAGAACAGCAATGATTTAAAATAAACACTCATTTAAAAATTTTAAACAAAATTTATATTTTTAGTTTCAAGTGCATATATCTCACCTCATTATCCCGTAAGCATGAAAACGCCATAAGTGAATGATCATCTATTATAAATTCCTCAATGAAAGGTATTGGTTCCTTCGTTATATCTTTTCCTTTTTCAAATTCATCTTCTCTTTTTACTTCAAGGTTTTGTAAAATCACTCTTTCTGTTCTAGACGGAGCAGATTTTTTGTTTTTATTGAGAAGATTATATTTTAATTTTTTTTTCAGTGGCCTTTTATTCGGGAGCGAATTTTTTTCAATGTTTCTTTGCTTCTCTTTTTTGATTTGCTTTTCCAACTTTTTATTTTTCTTGCAATCCATTTTGTCTTCTTTCTTAAAATTGATATATTTTTAATGTCTTGCTTAATTTTTTTTTTCGAAAGTTGCTTATGAAAGAAAATTAATAAAAAAAGATATTTTTTTAAACATTTGCTTTTTTTTTAAATTACAAAACTAACATTGAAAAAATGTATACCTCTTCTAATTTTTCATTTGCATCCTCAAAGATTGTGGGATAGTTTACAACTTCCTAAAAATCAAAAATGTATTTTTTGGGAAACAAAACTAGAAAATAAACAAACAGGTTTTTTTCTGAAATAAGGTAAGGATGAAACAAATTTTCGTTTTTTTTCATTTTCCCCATCAATAACTCGATAAGACACGGAATGTTTAGCTTTTGTGTATCGGTACCGACGTTTGCCAAGGAACTCTGATTTCTAAACAAAATTAGTATGTTTTATTAATAAATAAATATATTACTTTTATTAATACATATTCAAATCCATTTTTTGCGTTTCCTGTTTTAGCTATCACTATCCACGTTTTGTTTTTGTACTTCAGCACTTGTCTTAATTTTAGTTTGAATTTTTTTACTTTTCGAAATTTAGATTCTGCGTGATGTTTTTGAATGTTTCGAGATTGTTTCCGTATCGCTTCTGCAAATGTTTTTTTTCTAATTTTTTTAAAGCTGTGATAAGCAATTAAATAAAAATTTTATATGTTACACAAAACAAGAAAAAAAAACTCACGATTTTTAACTTTACTAATTTTTCCATTAAATTTATTTATTTTTGTTTTTAACAGTCTGACAGTATGTTTAGTCGAGGTAGCAGATATTTGTTTTCCTTTTTTTTTGAATAAAACGTTTCGTAGTGCTCGTTTTTTATCTATTACTAATAATTTTCCCATTCGAATCCGCTTTTTCTTCCATCCAACTTGAACAGTGGCATATTTCGGAAGATTCATGTACCCTAAAAATAAAAAATTGATAAGAAAATGCAGAAATCGCCTTTTTACTTTTTTTGACAATGTATATATAATATGTATAACATCTTTTTATTTTTTCTGATTTTTAAAAATTAAATCGGTTAATTAGAAATTTTTAAAATTCAATAACTTGATTGCAACATAAAAATATTTCAATTAAAATATACATATTGTATATATACTAACCTATGCAATCTTCCTTATGTGTGCAAGACAAATTGTGCAAATCGTACTCTAAATTAACTTCATCGTGATATTTAGGTGGTGCGAAACAGTTTCGTATCTCCTTTAATTTCTTTTTATCTGTTGAATTTCCTTTTTTTGTATGTTTCTGTTGAAGAAACGGAGAATTGGTCGGATTCGAAGGAAGTCTCTTATTAATTTTTGATGTCTTATCGCTGTTTTTTGGACGTCCGACTTTTCTGAAAACTTTTTTTGGTTGTACGTATAGGTTTTAATTTTAAGTATTATATTTAAATCTTTACCTTATTTTATTAGCATGAAGCATAGAAAAACTTCCATATGAATCATTATTTCCATCTACTGTTTTTAGTTTTCCTGCCTAAACGATAAAAACGTAAAATTAAAAAATATGGAAAGGTAGGTTAACATACGCATTTTTTTTCTGAATACGCCACCGGCGCACCGGTACCTTTTCTCCGAGTTCCTTCAATTTTGAAATTGGTTTGAGCTCTTTACAAATCCTTTAAATCTATTTGAAAAAAACATTTTTATTGCGAAAAGAATTAAAATTTTTATTTATCATATGATATAACGAAATAAAATTACATATTCGCAAAAAAATTGGCTTTAAATTAAGTAAAAATAAGAAAATCAAAAAATAATAATATAGATTGTTTCAAAAATTTCAAAAAGTGCTTATTAAAAACGCTACTTACTATACTACGATGTTACGTGAAGTTGAATAGGCTAAACAACGAGCGTTTTTACGCACACCTACATCGGTTTTTATTCAAATTGTTAATGTGTAGCTACTAAAAAAATGTTTCCAAAAAAAGTTAAATATATATTTTTAGAACGTCAAACAATGACTTCAATAATAAAGAATTGGTCCACCAGTTTTGATTCGTCTTCATCATTTTCACCTCAATCTGAGTTTAAAAAGTTAGAAAAATAATAGAATTAAAAAGAAAAATAAATTTTTACAGAGAAATAAATTCAGAGTTTTCTAATTTTTCGAAAGACCAATTTTTCGAAGCTATGCGCATCAAGTACCAAGAGCAATTTAACACATGTAGCGAAGAATTCAAAGTCAAAGTATTGAAATCACCTATATTTGTATATTTTTCAATTTCTTGATGCATTTAGATAAATCAAATTTGGGAAATGACTAGTAGAAAACGAAAGAGACTTCTTAAATACAAATCTACTGAAGAAACTTCAAAACCTATTAAAAATATGCAACTCGGTATACCAAGTATTAATTCAATTTTCTTCAAAAAATTATTGCTTCTATATATATATACATTTGTATAATTTTTCAGATACCCAAAAATGCAAAGAAATAAACATAGCCTGTAGTGAGTTAAATAAAAAATCAATTTTTTTAATATCGCTAAAAGATGCTCTGTTCAGAAAACGTCTTTAAATGTGAAAACTTGTCACCTACTCTTCTTGAAAAGAACTCCAATCATTCGGAATCCTTTCATTCAGATTCTGTAAAAAAAGAAGGTTTTCAGTGTGAAGAGTTCAAAAAAAAAAAAACAAGTTTAAAGAAAAATATGTAAGTTTAAAAAAAGCTATAAAATCCTCTGACAAATTTTGCAAATAAAATCAAAAATTTTTACTTAAAAAATAAAGAATTCCATTCTTATTTTAGATCATCATTACGAATGGCTAAAAATTCGAATTCGGTTGATATGACAATAATAAAAACTGACTTGAGCAGTTCAATTAAGAATATTCTTACGGACGAAGAAATTTCAAACTACAAGTTTCATTGTCATCTAGATGTAAAAAACCGATATTTTTTTAGAAATAGAAAACATATAAAGGCAGATATTTTGCCTGAATTAGTAGAACAATTGTTTCCAACTATTACTTATACAAGCGCCTGTCAAAAATTCTACAGTGGACTCTGCGAGCCTTATATTAGTTATAATTGGAATACTGTAAATCAAAATACTCCTCCAAGTTATTCTCAGGAGCATCTAGCGAATATAGTGCAAGGATGGAGGTATGTAAAAGAATATAAAGGGCTGTTATAAATAAATATTTTATTAAAATAGACGTTTTTAAAAAAAAATTGAGTTCTAAAAAATAAAATTGTCTCATCAAACGTTAACTTTTAAATTTTGTTGAAATCATGCATTTATTTTTTTTTACATTAGTTCTTTAGTTCTGTTTAGCTTCTATTGTATAGGATGTTTGTTACATAAGGAGATTTAAATAAACAAATTTTTTTTGGAAAAATTTTGAAATAATCCGTAGTTCGAATTTTTAGATATTATTTTTTTTTGAAATAAAAGTGTTATTAATTTATTTCATACTGAATTTGAAACTAAATTCGAACGTTTGAAAAATGCAAGAAGGTGTGGTATTTGTAAGAAAACAAAATGTTGAAAAAAAATAAGGTCGAAGTCGTTTTAATTTTTTATCTGCAAATTTATAAATGAATGCTTTTAGAGTAGTAATAACGCCGATTTCTTAAGTTAATGCGGTGAGTTTCTCGCTACTCGACGCTATCTAATTTTGTTTAGAAAAAAGTTAAAATTCACATGTGGTTTTTGATAACATTATCAATTAACTTGAAAATTGATACATTTAACATACAACTACATCAACTAAAATGTTTCTTGTAACACTCTATTTTATGTTGAATTTTTTAGGATTTTTAATTTTTTACATAATCTGGTGCCAAATTCCTAAGGTTAGCATTAAAAGAAAGCCGAAATTATTGTTTCCAAACTATTTTTTCCTTTAACATAAAAGTTTTTAAGATAAATATAAGCGTTTTTTTTCCAGCCGAAACCATTTGATTATACAACTATTCCTGGGTTGAAACTTCCAATAAATCACGCCGATGACCTTCCTTCATTAGTTATGCCACCTGGATATCGGCCAGAAGTGTCAAAATATCGTGGAAATATAGCAAGTGTTGAGAGTTTTAAAAACTCTCAAACGTTTTTTCATTATTTACATCTGACGTTCGGACCGTTGAATTCATTTTGGTGGTCTTCTCGTTATGTAGTTACCGTATCCAGCGCTTCTCTGGTTTCTGAAATTAAAAAAAATGCAAAGCACACATGTATGTGGTTTATTCTGAATAATAACTTAATGGTTCTAACTTTTTCAGTAGCAATATCTCCGTTTGCTTTTGGAAGTTATCTTCTTGGAGATAGAATGTACTGCTCTAAAGCAAAGTTCATTTCTATAAATTTTTCAAAGATAGTTGGGTATATTGAAAAGGATCACAATTTAAACTTTGATACTCAAGAAGCTAAATTTATGAATAAAACAAATAATCTCGAAACAAATAGAAATGAAAATAATTATGGCGTCTCTCAAATTATCAGAAATTTAAGGTAACACCTATTACTTTTATTTATTTAGTTCAACTTTTCCTAGCTTCTTAAAAAATTGCATGCTCCTCACAGTAAAGGTCTCACTTAGGAACGTTTCTTAAATTTTTTCACAAATAATAAACTAAATTCAAAAAGTAGTTGGTTTGACATTGGTTTACTTCAGGCAAATGGAAATCGTGAACAAGGAGAAGCCTAAGAAACTTAGACGAATGATTTCTGATATACTTTTAGTTGTTTTCGATAAAGAAATATGGCTTGATGGTCATCCAATACCAAAATATGTACGATTCCACAATGTTCAGTAATTAGTCGGATTTCCGACAGATTGCTTCATAAGTTTTTATTTAAAAAAAAATGGGTTTTTTGAACTTTCCATTTTCGGAATGAAAAAAACTATAAAAATAAAAATAATTAATAAATAAATACATATATTTGACAGATCCCCATCATGATAAACACTAAAATTATAACTTCCAAATGGTCAGATGAAGAGTTTTTCAATGAGTTCTCATCACTGTTCTCCTGGCTTCCAGGATTCAATTCTTTTGTAGACAGCTTTTAACTAAAAAATTATTCAAAATCAATTTCTTGTTTTTTCAAATTGAAAAACTTTAAAATAAAAGTATTTATTGCTCAGAAAAACGATTTAATTTAAAAAAAAAATGAAAACCTTTTTTCTGCTTTTTAATGAATTTTTATTCTATCGTGACTTCCTCAAAAATGTTGACAAGTCTTATCAAATTATTTTTAATTTTATTAGAAAATGAATGGGGAATTGCCAAAAAATTTTCGGTGATTTAATTTTTTGAATCAGTATTTGATTGAATTACAGATTAAGTTGTAACAAAACCACAATTCTTTTTTTCTTTCCATTTTTTGATGAAAGTGATGATCAAAATAGCTATTTGAATCGGATTGGTGCGGGACATAGTAAAAAGTAACTTGAACAATTATCAAAATCATGATAAATTTCTGATATTCCAGAGAAAATGAACGAGCTGGTATGTCGTCGTCGTCGTCGTCGTCGTCTTCTTCTTCTTCTTCTTCTTCTTCTTCTTCTTCTTCTTCTTCCCCTTCTTCCCCTTCTTCTTTTTCTGAACGGGGTAATTCAAAAACATCCCGGGCTTTGAACTCAAAAACATCCCGAACTTTGAACTCAAAAACATTCCGAACTTTGAACTCAAAAACATCCCGAACTTTGAATTCAAAAAACTTTGAAAGAATTGTTCAACTTCCCAGACATCTGAATAATAAAAAAGCAATTCGAGGTTTTTTTTCGATTTTATAAGCTTTGACATTAAAATTTCTTACTTCTAATCAAATTAAGTTTTGCTGAATTTCAGATTCATTGGAATTAAGCATTTCTTTTGGCGGATGTGGTTTTCTAGGCAGTTATGAATTCGGGGCCGCAAAAATGATCGTTGAACATGGGAAAAAGTTACTAGCTAGAACGAATCGTTTCATAGGGTGCTCCGCTGGAAGTTTGGTTGCCACAGTATTGCTTTTTCATCCCGACAAGTATAAAACAATTTCACATTTTTTGGTCTATTGGAATTTTTTAAGATTATCGGAGGCAGTTCAAAATATGTATGAAATAGCCGACGAAGTCAACTCGTTATCACTTGGTGCTTTAACGCCTGGCTTTGTAATGCATGATCGATTGAAAAAAATAGTTAAAGACTATATTCCTGAAGATGTTTCCTTAGCAAATGATCGCCTTTTTGTGTCAGTGACCAAAATATCGGTTTTTCGAGAGTTTCATTGTCTAAAAAAACAGGAATCGTTTTTCAGACGTGGAAAAATGTTCTAATTTCAAAGTTTTGTAACAAGGATGAGTTAATAAATACATTGATGGCAAGTTGTTATCATCCATTATATTCGTCAGGAGTCACAGGAAAAGCTCCAATGATTAAAGAGCATGTAATTTTTTTGCATTAGAAAAAAAACATTTTCATTTAATAGTCTTATATTGATGGAGGATATACTAACAACTTGCCAGAGTTTTTGGATATTCGAACCGTTACAATTACACCATTTTCGGGTGATGCAGACGTGTGCCCAAAAGATAAAGACGTAATATTTAACGAAACGATGTATCCAGTTTTAAATCAAAATATGACTGTATTAATTATTTTGATAATCAATTTGTTTCTGTTAATTTAAATTATAGATAAGTTTATCAAATATAAAACGAATCACTAAAACTTTATTTCCTTCCTCAAGTGAAGGTCTCAAAAAATATTTTGAACACGGAGCAGCGGATGCGGAAAAAATGCTAAAAAATAATGATTTGTACAATTGATATTATTTAGATATTTGATTTAAAAAAAAACAGATAACAGAGCTATTTTTTTCTGAACAAAGCGAAATATTTGTTTTGAAAATATTTGGGAGGGGGAGGGGGGTATAAAAGTTTGCTTAATGAATGATAGAACCAATTGTATCATAATTCAAAAAGCACTTAATAAATTTTTTTGATTATTGTTTTTCAACTACATATTTAATGTCATTTTTATTTCTTTGAATAAAGTTTTAGTTACCCAAATTTGTTGTCTCATTAAATACAGTTAATTTTTTAAATACTTTTCAAACACGGCTGAACTTCCAATTAAAAGAAACACCGTTTTTTATTAATAAAGTATGTATGTGATTACAATTAGATTCTGTTAGAATAAAAAAAACTGAACTCTCAACCACAGCTTACAGTTATGATTTTAACCAAAACCACTTGACCACCAAACCGATGAATTAAAACTATTTTATATACAAACAGTTCTTAAAGTGTAAAAAGTAGAGAATTTAAAAAAAAAGTGCGTCTTAACCATATGGAAAAGCTTCTAATATTTTATTATTTTCTCACACGTAGTTTGAACTAAAAGTTTAAAACATTTCAGATTACAGATAAGTAGGACCTCTGTGCCAATTTCATCAAAAGTTCGAACCGCGATCCAAAACACTTCCACAGTAAGAATTGTGTTATTTTGAATATTTTTTGTGTATTTTTGTGTTGTTTCATGTTTCATTTTATTTCTTCTTCGTATAAATATTTATTCTCAAACATTTTTCAAACATTCATTTAGAAATGTGACAATTCACGACATTTAAAATAAACTCGCGTTTTGAAAAATAACAACATGGCATATATAGAAGACGTCTTTGTCAAGTTTTACCGTCCATAAAGCACAAGGAAAGATTTTCTGAGTAGACCGTTTGCTCATAAAAGCGTTTTGTTCCAATTTGAAATCAGTGAATCGCCAACATTTTTTCATTCAGCAAAAATCTAAAGCAAAAAAACTAAAAAGCTGAAAATTTCCTCGAAAATTGAAAAAAAATGTCAGTTTTTTTTCACACCTCATTTAACTTTTTTTCAAATCTCTTGATCGTAGGTAAAGTTTAAATATTTTATCTGAAAAGGCATATCAATGCGTGGTTTTGTTAGATGTAGACTTCAGTTTTTCATGAAAATCAATATGTGCTTTCTAAAAACGCTATGCTATTCTTGCGGTCTTTCTATTTATTATCTCTGCCACATTGTGCCTCGTCAAATGTTACACTTTCATCTCAACCCTCTTTTTAACACAAGTGAAAATCGATGGTTATTTCTTACTAAAAACAAGCAACAAGCATTGTCAAAAATTTACGTTAATCTATCCAAACAATTTATCATTTTACTCTGCTCTTATTAATTCGAAAATCGGACAATTTTTTCCATAAATGTAACCTGCTTTTTTATTTTCCAGGCTTCTCCGATTTAGTATCGTAATAATGCGGTGCTTTATTGTTCCAATATTTCTCACAATTGCTTCAGATATTTTACCACCAGCACTATGCCGACGTGGTGGTGGTGGAGGGTTAGGTGGTAGAACTGGTGGTTCTAATCGTAACGGTGGGTTTGGAAGAGGTTTATCAGGAGCAAGAACTAGTGTTAACAACAAAAACAGCGGGTCTTATTATTCCGGTGGATCTAAAAATGATTATTCGAGACACAAAAATATTGGAGGTATATCGATTTAAGAAAAGTTAAACTAACATTTTTTAATGAGAAATTCTGATAAAAGTTCCACATAATTAAGGATCAAATCGCGGTAGCGGTGGTTATGTAAAACCACCATCAAATGGTGGGAGTTGGGGTGGTGCTTCCACACACCGTGGCTCGACGGGTAGGTGAGTTTGTGAGTTACTTCCAATTTATGTGGCAAGTTAATATCGTTTTTGCTATAATAAATTTTTGTTACTATTTATAAACTAATAAAAAAGAGTTATTTCAGATGGTCTTCGTCCGGCTTTGGTTCTCGATCACGGGGAAACCAGTTTAAAAATATGGTTGTCGGAGCAGCTGCTGGTTATCTTACGTATCAAGCAGGAAAAGCAATCATTAGGGCAGCAACGGGACCGATGATGTGGAATAATCGACCATACTTTTGGGGAAGCAATTACTACCGACCAAGCCCTGGACATACAAACATGTGTCGAATGCCTATAGATGCAAATGATTCACAATTTGGAAATATTTATTTCCAGGTAACTTCATTGGGCGCATTCAACAGATTGAAAACATTAAATTAAAAATATTAACTTAAACTTTTGTATTTTTTCAAAATAATCCTCCCATAATTTGAATATTTTTTAATTCAGTTTTTAGGATCAAACTCGTCCTCGTGAAATAACATGGGGATGCGGCTATTACGAGTATTGCTGCGGATACGAATGTTGTCGAGGCGGGGACAGTGACGGGTTAATTTTGTCAACGGGGAACACTATAATGCTATTTTTTTTTGCATATCGTTTAATTTTTTAAATAGTACGTAGAAAATTGCCATGCTTCTTATTTAAGTTAATTCAAACTAGTAAGATCGAAGAAAAGGAGAACAACAATAGAAAAACCCAATTCTCTCGGATTCAATATTTAAGAAATTATTAGATACCAATCACGTGACAAGCATTAAAAAAATCTGAGCTGTATACCAATAAGTAAATGAACTTATTTAAAATTAAAATACTGTTTTTATGTATGTAAAAACTTGCTTCTGCTCAAAGTGCCGTGTCTTTATATTAAAGGTTTCATTCGCATCGTAGAAAAGCTAAAGCTGAAAAACTGAATTCGAATTTTTTTGTTTTGTATTGATTTATTTTGAATAAAATGTGTAATGGTTTATTTAAAAACGTATTTATTTACTCGTTTGAAGTAACATTTTGTAAAAATTAATCGTATCTTCAACATTAAGCTTGTCTTTGTCGCTTAACGTATCAAAATGTTTAAGTGAATTATTAATTGTTTCCGAACAATACCAATCAACGCGATTTTCCAGTTTTTTTATATTTACTGACATCTGAAAGAAAATGTTCAACTTATAGATTAATTAAATTAGGACTTTTATTTTGTTAAGATAAGAAAAACTTTGAAAATATTATTTTCAAAATTATAGAAATGTTTGTGAAATTATGGGAAACGTGGATATATTAAATCATGCTGATAAAAATTGTAAAAGCATTTGTTACAATATTTTTTTTAATACCTCTGAACACACCAACTTCCAACTACTTTCATCGATGCCGTTTTCTAGCTTAATGAGAAATTTAGCTAGAACTTCTGCTAATTGATCATCTAATATTTTAACTTTCCAGATGTTTTCGAAAAAAGAAGAAAATAGAAGCATTTTCTCGGATATTTCTTCTGTTTTAGAGAAATCCAATATTTGATTAGCTTGCCTTATTAGCATTTTGCCAATCTGTAATTAAAAAGTATTAAGTTTTTTTTTCGATTTTTTTGAAATGAATATATCATGAAACTTTATTTTTGTTTGATATTATGAAGTTGCAATTGTCAAGGCAAAATTTACTTTTTATCATTAATTTTTATATTACCAACGTGGACACAAAATTCTACGCTTGGATTTTTGTAGAGTATACATAAAAAAGGATATTAAAACAATTAACAAGGAAATTAAATTAAGAAGGCAGTTATAAATTCCTCATTTTTGAAGAAAAATGGTTTTTCTTTTCGAAAGCAAAGAGACTATTATTTTTTCAATTCGAATTTTTTAAATTAAAAATAACCTTCATTTGCACTTTTTTTTCCATTATTTCAAACTCATCACAACAAAAAAGAAACACAGAAAACCCAAATAAGCTTGTTTTTATTTCATGACTCAATTCAATATTTGAGTCGTCCATTTCATACCAAAAATTAAAAACGTATTTTATACCATCACCAACCTGTAATTATAGATAGTTATTGAAAAAAATTTTTAATTATAGAAACTTACAGCTAAAAAAAAACCATTTGGATTCGAAAAAGATTTTAACTCCCCGTCGTTATTAATGTAACGAACAAAATTCTAAACTACCCATTACAAATGAGAAAGTTTAAAGGAAAATTTTAATTTTTCAAGCTATTTTAGTTTATATTCTCACCTCTAGAATTCTTAAGTGTTTTGAAAATGTAGAAGCATCGATTTTTTCATGATTTTGTAAGGTCATGTTAATCTCAACGTTATTCATTTGCACAATTGCTTGGGCAAATTGTTCGTTCAAGAAAAACCATTCCGATCCTATTAATCGTGTAATTAAATCAATAACATCCCAAAGTTGAATACGAATAGAACTTTCTATTTTTTCAGTTTTTTCTTTGATAAGAATAAATAGGATTGATAAAATCCTCACTGACCATTCTTTCGAATCCACAGAGAGAGCTTTAAAACTGGGATTGAAAAACGAAATTGTTTTATAAGTTACGTTTTTTTTCGGTGTCAGTAATTGAATTTATTTTTGTTAGAATGAGTCGCACAGCATATAAAAACGAGTTCACTTCCAATTGCTCTTTCTGACTAATATAAAATTCTATTATATGTCTAAGACTATCGTAGAGTAGCCAAATTTCTTCCGCCTTAAAAAACTTTCGTTTTTACTGAGCATTTTGTTTGAACTACCTCTAAGTTTGTTGAAAAAAGTATGAACACTACGTCGCTAACAGTTGAAGAATCTATTTCTGAATAAATCGACAGAATGTTGACTATATCAACAATTATTGGTTTAAATCTAAAAATTGCAGAGATATTTAAAATATGGCTAAATCTTACTTTTTTGATAATTCTGAAAAATTGAAATGATAACAAATCGATATAATTTGGACCACGATTGGCTTGGCACTGCAGAACGTTTTTTTAAATAGGACATACTTTTGAAAAAAAACTTACCATTTAAACTCATCAACATTGGAATTTAATATACATTCAATTATTTCTAACGGAAATTCGGTGAATAGTTTATTACAATCGGAGTAATTTATCTCGCTAATGTTTATTTTATACGGAAGCAATAAAACTTCAGATACTTTAGTGTGAAGTTCAACATGCGGATCATTAAGCAAATTACAAAGTTGCTCTACTTTAAAACTATTTTCTGGAAATTATAATAAAACAAAAATTACTGATTGGTTATTAGTAAATTAAAACATTTTAGGGTTTCATGACAATGTGAACCGAAACACAAACCTTTCAAAATTGAAGAATCTTTTTTAATATTCTGACTGAAAACATAAATACATTAAAAACGTAAATTTTTTTTTTCAATTACCTCATTTTAGGAAAACAAAAGAAATGGAATAATACAAATCTGGAAATTTGAAATTTTTCTATTCGTATACCCTTGTTGTGCTATAGGGCGAAAATGCACACAAGGCTAAAAAACATAGCAAAAGTGAGACTCGCAGACAAAAGATAGGAATGTGCGCTCAAATGAACAACATTCCTTTTCGAAAAAAAAAATTCTGATTTACCTATTTTTAAACATTTTTCTATCAATTTTGTTAAATAGTATATTACCTATATGCTAAAAATTGAAGGAATATTTTTCCGTTATTTTCAGTTTTAGAAAAATTTAATATATAAAAAATAAAAAAGTATTTTAGCAATTTAATTCTACGCATCCCAACGTATGATTATAATTAATTTATTCATATTTTTATCTGTTCAATATTATTATTTATGTTTCAGATTTTCAAACCAACACTGAAGATGAGTCGAAAAGGTTCTCTGCAAAAAAATAATGAAACTGACGTCCCACTTCGTATCGCTATAGTGGAAAAAGATCGATGCAAACCAAAGAATTGTGGATTAGCTTGTAAAAAGGCTTGTCCAGTAAATCGTCAAGGTAACTATATAAGTATTTAAAAAACTAGTTTTTTTTAAGGAAAGATGTGTATTGTTGTGGAAGCTACATCAACAATATCAACTATTTCTGAAATATTATGCATTGGGTGTGGTATCTGCGTCAAAAAGTGCCCATATGATGCCATAAAAATCATTAATTTGCCTGCCAACCTTGCTAACGAAACCACGCATAGATATTCTCAAAATTCATTCAAGCTTCATCGGTTGCCAACTCCTCGTTGTGGAGAAGTTCTTGGACTTGTTGGAACAAATGGAATTGGCAAATCAACTGCATTGAAAATTCTTGCTGGAAAACAGAAACCAAATCTTGGCCATTTCGAGAAAGAACAAGAGTGGACAACCATTATTAATCATTTTCGTGGTTCGGAACTTCAAAACTATTTCACGCGAGTTGTTGAAGACACTTTAAAATGTGTTATCAAGCCACAATATGTGGATCAAATTCCTCGAGTAGCGAAAGGAACAGTTGAAATGATTTTAAAACGAAAACATGACAACGACAATTTAGAAAAAGTAGTGGATCAAATGGGTACTGAAAAAAAAACAAGATGAAAAGATTATATTATTACGTTTCTAGAACTTCGAGGGCTTTTAAGTAGAACTATTGATCAACTGTCAGGTGGAGAACTTCAGCGTTTTGCTATTGCTATGTGTTGTGTTCAAAAATCAGATGTTTATATGTTTGATGAACCATCATCATATCTCGATGTGAAGCAGCGTCTTAAAGCTGCTGCAATTATTCGTAACAGAATAAGTAATTCAAAGTAAGAAAGTTTTATTTCTCCAAAGAAAGCGATTGTCTACAGAATTCTGTCAGGAATAATTATGTTTGTTCATGAAATATTAAAAATTTTCAGCTATGTTGTTGTTGTTGAACATGATTTGGCAGTTCTTGATTATCTTTCCGATTTTATTTGTTGCTTGTATGGAGTTCCTGGAGTTTATGGAGTTGTCACTCTTCCATCGGGCGTGAGAGAAGGAATAAACATGTTTCTTGAGGGTTACATTAGAACTGAAAATATGAGATTCCGTGAGTCTAAATTGAGTTTCAAAACATCTGAACAACAAGAGGAAGTGAAAAGAACTGGAAATGTTCAGGTACTAATTTTGCTTTTTTTTCGACTTTATAATTTTCACAAAAACGGTTTTTCAAAATTTTCATAGTAGAAAAATAGTAACTTTTTTTTTAAATTTTAGTATCCTGCGATGACAAAAAGTCTTGGAAACTTCGAACTCAAAGTAGAAGCGGGGGATTTTTCCGATTCAGAAATAATTGTTATGTTAGGAGAAAATGGAACTGGAAAAACTACAATGATTCGAATGATGGCTGGCTCTCTCAAACCGGAAAACGAAGAAACTGATATGTCGCATGTTAGTGTATCATACAAGCCACAGAAAATAAGTCCCAAGTCGGAAAGTTCTGTTAGGCATATGCTTCATGAAAAAATTCCCAATATGTATCAGCATCCTCAGTTTAAAACAGATGTTATGAATCCACTAATGATGGAAAACCTTCTAGATAGAAACGTTAGTATTTTAACGTAGAAAAAAAACGATAAAAAAAATCAATTTTCAACGTTTTAAGGTAAGTGAATTGTCCGGTGGGGAGTTGCAAAGAGTCGCATTAGCCTTATGTCTTGGAAAAACAGCGAATCTTTATCTGATCGATGAACCATCTGCTTACTTAGATTCTGAACAACGTTTACATGCTGCAAAAGTAATTAAAAGGTTTCAATAGTTTATTTATTTATTTATTTAATTTTTTTTTATTTTCTTATAAAAACAAGTTCAGATTCATCATGCATGCAAAGAAAACAGCGTTTGTAGTTGAACATGATTTCATCATGGCTACTTACTTAGCTGATAGAGTTATTGTTTTCGAAGGAATTCCGTCAGTTAAAACTGTAGCTTGCAAGTAAGGGATTTATAAGGTTCAAACTATCAACATCTCGTAAAGAAACATTCTTTGATATTTTTTTTCTAAAAACTCTAGAATAAAAAATAAATAAATATTCAGACCTCAATCTTTATTGGAAGGAATGAACAAGTTTTTGCAAATGTTAGATATCACATTCCGCAGAGACAACGAGACATATCGACCAAGAATAAATAAAAAAGAATCAGTTAAAGACGTGGAACAAAAAAGGAGCGGACAATATTTTTTTTTAGATGCCTAATTGTTAATTATATCTTTAAACAATTTTTTTTAAAATTTATTTATGGTTGGAAAGTTAGTTGAAACGACAATTAATTAGAATGGAAAAATAATTATTATTGGTTTTTTTTTGTAGAAGTTTTTGTTATATCTAAACAGTAAATTGAATAACTAAATTTTTTTCAAACTTAACTTCTAAAGAAAAAAGTATTGAGGGATAATCTCATTTTTTAAGTTTTTAAAATGTTAAAATATATTTGAAGATGATATCATATCAAGGTCTATTTTATTGGTTTTTGTTGGAATGAATTTATTTCTTTAAAAAAAATACGGAAACAATTGGTTTAAATTTAATGTGGATCGAAGGTATTTGCGTGAAAAAACGAATGCCCTTATCCAATTCTGAACTAAAGTATTTAACCCGTGTTGCAAAAATTGATATTATTTTTTTCAGAATATCTTCGACTGGTAATAGTTTTAGCTTTCTGAATGTAAAAACTGAACTCTTAAGTATTAACCTAGACAATCTCCGTTGTTAGGCTAATTTTTTTCCAATATTTTAGTTTTGGTTATTTTAAACTTTTTTAAGTGACGTTTTTCACTAGTAAACCGAAATAGGCTTATTTCAAATAAGTATGTAAATATTTGCAGTTATAATTTTCATTTTGCGGAAGAAATTTTAGAGAAAGCATATATTTAGTTATTGTTCGTTATACTTCTTTTTAATCGATATTAAAACAAAAAATTTATACTTTAGATATTTTTAGTATGTATAAGTTTTTTAATGAAAAATTATTTTGAAAGCTTTTTTACGTCTGTGAATAATTATAATCTTATTTTTCAAGAAAATATTGAAAAAATTATAGAATTAAATAGTTGGATTTTTTGTAATGTTTAATTTTTTATTGTAAATTATTATTTCAACTTTTTTCTAAAACAAAATGATTATGATTTTAAAATATCTGGATCTTAACTTTTATTAGTTTTATTTTATTTGTTAGAATGGAAGAGTTTCTCAAATTAAACTCCAAGAGGAGTACAAGACTAGCAATATAAATTCCACGTGTGGGCAATATTATCTATTATGAAAAATATTGATACGAAAAATTTCTATAATTATTTAAAACATTTTTGAAGTTAAAGCTGATGAAATTTTTTTCAAAGTTGGCTTCTTCAGCATTTTAAATTTTCATTGAACGCTCCAATTATTTAATTTTAGGTACGGGTGAATTATTATAAACTATGATACTTTTCAAAAAAAAAGCCCTTATAAAACTATTGCTACTTGTTCCTGTTGTATGGTTTTGTTCATTAATTTATTTTGCAACAACTGACAATAAAGTAACTTGAAAATGTAGTTGAAATTTTTTTATAAATACATGTGTTCAGATTGAAAATGAAATACCTAATCGCCGCAATTTTGAGGATCAAAAAAATATTTTGCCACAATTTAAACCTAAAGTAAGTTTGAAAAAACTAGTACACATATTGAAATCAAATTTTTTTCAGATAATTCAAGGTTTTGGTCATCCTATAAAATCAATAAATGATGAAAAAAAAATGGAAAAAGAATCAGATTCTGAAAACCAGAAAACTGGGGTTGTTGCTAAGCCAAAATTTGTTATTGATCCTAATGACCCAATCTATAAACAAGGAGATTCACATCAAGCAGGAGAAGGTGGTGCTGCAGTAGTTATTGATAAATTAGTAAGTAAGATGTTTTTTCAACTTAACCACTATATCATGACAGAAATTAACACCTGCTGAGAAAAAAAAGTATGATGAAGGAATTCTTAACAATGCATTCAATCAATATGCTTCCGATATGATCTCAATACATCGTAGTTTGCCCTCCAATATTGATACTGAATGTCGAATGGAAAAGTATCTAAATAACTTACCAAAAACATCAGTTATTATTTGTTTTCACAATGAAGCTTGGTCAGTGTTATTGAGAACAGTGCATTCAGTTTTAGAAAGAACTCCTACCAGTCTTTTAGAAGAAATTATTCTTGTTGATGATTTTTCCGATATGGAGCATACAAAAAGTAAGTTGTTAGAATGTAGAAAGTAATGTTGTTGTTGTTGTTAACCCAGTAATGTTGTTAACCGCGTAGTTAAACCAAAGTTAATTTTGTCTTTGAAAAATTTATTGAAAAACATTGTTTAAAAAACAAATGTTTTCAGGTCCGTTGGATGAATATATGTCGCAGTTTTTTGGTAAAGTGAAAATACTGCGCATGGATAAACGAGAAGGTCTTATTCGAGCTCGTTTACGCGGTGCAGCAATTGCTAAAGGAGAAGTTTTGACATATTTAGATTCTCACTGTGAATGTATGGATGGTATGAATGGGTCAAAACAAATATTTCGTCACCTCATTTTTTATTAGGATGGATCGAACCATTGCTTGATAGAATCAAACGGGATCCAACAACAGTGGTTTGCCCAGTTATTGATGTAATTGATGATAATACGTTTGAGTATCACTACTCAAAAGCGTATTTCACAAATGTTGGAGGTTTTGATTGGGGACTGCAATTTAATTGGCATGCAATCCCAGAAAGAGATAGAAAAAACCGAACAAGAGCAATTGACCCAGTCAGGTAACATCGGTTGTTAATTTTGAATTTTTGTTAAAAAAAATATTTTTTGAAATTAATTTTATAAACTTTTTAATTAATTAACTAGCTTCAATTGTTCTATTAAAAAAAAATTTATTAAAAATTATATAATAAAAACATTAGTGTTAATTTTGCAGATCTCCTACAATGGCTGGTGGACTTTTTTCTATAGACCGAAAATATTTCGAAAAATTAGGGACATATGACCCGGGTTTTGATATATGGGGTGGAGAAAATTTGGAACTTTCGTTTAAGGTAAATTTGAAATTAATTTCAAAGTTAATTTTTATTTTTTCGTGAGTCCGATTAAATAACTAACTGTTAAATTGGCAGACATTTTCAGAATTTAATACACTATCTTTTAGATTTGGATGTGTAATGGAACGTTAGAAATAGTTCCGTGCTCTCACGTTGGACATATTTTCCGAAAAAGATCTCCATACAAATGGAGGTTATTAAATACATATTTTTTAATTTTTGAATTTTTTTTCAGAACTGGCGTCAATGTTCTTAAGCGAAACTCAATTCGCCTTGCAGAAGTTTGGTTAGATGAATATAAAACCTATTACTATGAAAGAATAAATAACCAATTGGTAATTGTAGAAAAAAACTAAAAATCTCTGTAAGAATAAGAATTTTTCACTCAAATTTCTTTAGGGTGATTTTGGTGATGTTTCCTCGCGTAAAAAACTTCGCGCTGATCTGGGATGTAAATCGTTTAAATGGTATTTGAACAACATTTTTCCTGAACTATTTGTGCCTGGAGAGTCAATAGCTAAAGGAGAGGTATGTTCAATTTTATCGAGCAATTAGTTAATTAGATTAACAAAAATTTTTATTAAACGAATTATTACCATTTATTTTTAGAAAGAAAACATTTTATAAATAAGGCTTGTAAATTTTAATAAAAATTTAGCTAGGTTCAAAAATATTAAACTTCTTTTATGTTGCAATTTTCATTTAAAAAATACGCAGTTCATTTTTTAAAGCTTCGTTTAAATTTATGAAGCTATAAAATTATATAAAGACGTATTTTTTTACTTGCATTCATTGAAAAATTTTTTATAAAGTAAAAAACATTTTCTGAAAATAAATCCTCTGAATGTTGGGTCTAATAATGGGATTCCACGCTGCTGACCGGACGATTTTTTAGTTGTTGGCATCAATTAATTATTATTTGCATGCTCGTCTTTTGTGTTTTTTTGTGTTTGTTTTTTCAAGGTTTTAAATGATAGTCACAATTTTCTTCTCTTCCAATAATGTTTGAACAGTTTTCAAAAAAAAAAAAAAAAACTGTAAGTTTAAGAAGCTTTAGCATGTACAACAACAAAAAAGCATAGAATTAGTTTAAAAAAAGAAAACGTACATAACTTGACTTTAAAAAAATAAATTTTCAATTAGAATGAAATTTATACAAAATTTTAATATTTTGTTTTGATAAAACTAAAAATTTTAATTAAGAATTATTTTTTTAATAAAAAAGTTAGTATGTTTAAAAAAAATGTTGGTGTTTATACAATCTTTGGGTAATTATTTTTAAAATTTTATTCAATTTGCCTAACTTTCTTGTTTATGTTGTGATCCAAATTTTCATATGTATACAGTACCGTTCATAAAGATACGAACATCAAAAAATTAGCCCATAAAAACAAAAAATGTTTGTTTTTTTGAGAAAAAATGAAAAATGCAAAAAAATGGCAAAAACCGGTAGTAAAGTTTAAAGCCTTATAAAATCAGTAAGAGGTCTCAGAATTTTTCAGACTGTTTTAAATCATTAAATACATCTAATGCCAAGAAGATATGCAACTGGGATTGCTGCAAATAAAATATAAACAAAGTATTAAATGTATTTAATGATTTAAAACAAAGATTGAGAAATTCTGAAACCTCTTTCTGATTTTATAAGACGTTAAACTTTACTACCGTTTTCCCATTTTTTTGCGTTTTTTTTTCAAAAAAAAACATACATTTTTTGTTTTTATGGGCTAATTTTTTAAACTTAAGCTTTTTTCACCGTGAAAACAATCTCAGAAAGTTTCATGAAGATTGGTCCAGCTATTCTTGAAAAACACCAAAACTATATAGGGTGTTCGTATCTTTATGGACGGTACTGTATATATAAAATCATGGTTCGAGTTTTCTTGACGAAAACAAGATAAATATTTTGAAAATGAATTGTTTGTCATAACAGCACGTATCACTTTAACTTTGTCATGTTAAACATTTTGTAATGTTGTTTTTCACGTTCTGTGCTGTTTGAAGGTTCGAAACAGTGCAGTAAGTCCTGCACGTTGTCTGGACTGCATGATTGGAAAACACGACAAAAATCGACCGGTCGGCACGTACCAGTGCCATGGACAGGGTGGCAATCAGGTGAGATATGAAAAATAGTTGGATAATTTTCAGTTGCGAAACGCACATTCGAGCCGATGTCTCGATAGTGCGGTTGGTGAAGATACAGAAAGTAAACCAATAATACCTTATCCATGTCATAATCAAGGAGGGAACCAGGTTTGGGAAAAATTGAAGAAAATATGTACTAAAAAAACATTTAAAAAATCGCACAAATCGTTTTTTACTATGTTTGGAATGTTTGGTGTTGGGAAAAAAAATACTTGAGCTGCTCCCATTTTCGTATGGACAGTTAAAAAAAGTGATTTCAGACCTTGTTTACAACAATTGTAATGTTATATTGAAAAAAATTTCAATGCGTCAATTTGTATAAAAATTTAAATTTTCTACATAATTATGAATAGAATTTTCTCACGAAACTAATGAAAAACTTTTATCAGTTTTTCATCTTACCACTGAAAGTTTTAAATTTGAATATTTCAATAAAATTTTTAAAATTATTTCATTTATATTGTCTAAAATAATATTAATAATATCCTTCAAAATACTCAGTAGTTTTTTCAAGCCGATTTTATATTACAATAGTTAGAAAAGTAAACCTTTGTTAGTTAAGTTTTATTTATCAGAATAAGCAAATATACTAACTTTTTACTTAATTACTGTAAAGGTTTTAAATCTAGTTGAGAAATGCTGGAGGAGGATCACGACAATGTCTGGACTATAAAGAGAGTAGCGGAAGAAAATCTGAGAATAGATTTGGAATGTACGAATGCCATAATCAGGGTGGAAATCAGGTTTGATAAAAAAAAAACGATTTGTGCGATTATTGAAAAGATTTGGTGAAACTGTGTTTTAGTGTTATACATATTAATTAATTCGAACATTTTAGTTACATTTTTCAGTATTGGATGCTATCAAAAGATGGAGAAATTCGAAGGGACGAATCATGTGTAGATTATGCAGGAAGTGACGTAATGATTTTCCCATGTCATGGAATGAAAGGAAATCAAGAATGGAGATATAACCATGACGTTATTATTAACAATGTCGTTTTTTTCTAACATAGCAGTTTCAGACTGGTCGACTACAACATGCTGTTTCCCAAAAATGTCTTGGAATGACAAAAGATGGTTCGAAACTGGAAATGGTAGCGTGCAAATACGATGACACATTCCAACATTGGAGGTTCAAAGAATACAACGAATCAAAAGCTTTGGAGTATGGGGTTCATTTACCAAACTAGTATTTTACGTCTTTTTTTCAAAGGTTTTTATATCTAGCTTTGTGAAAAGAAAGTATAACAGATGTTTATTAAAAAAAAAATCGGGGCTAATTCGAACAACTTTTTTTTCTCGAAATTTCGAATTTCTCAATAGAAGGACGCACTTTGCTTTTAAAAAATAGTTTCATTAAAATCTTAGTCACCTAATAAAATAATTTCTCGTGTGCCAAAACACGTGCAATCGTTGCGAACTGATTTAAAAAAAAGTTACCCACTTTGCGAAAAACAAAGGTGATTGGGAATTTTTTTTAGTTTACATGTGTGTGTACGAATTTTTGTTTGCCTAAAATGTGTTAAAGGCTTGTATTCAAATGTCGAATTCCATCAAACCCTGAAACTTTTTTCGAAACACTTTTCCAATTTTAATTACGCTTTAACATGATTTTTTTGTAAAAAGGTATTGTACTTAAGGTAAGCTTAAACATCAGTTCTAAAATTACTATTCCAATTATCAATCTCTGTTCTTATACTTCTGTGTGATTATTTTTTTCTGGGTTTTTTATGTGGGTTTTTCATATCGAATTATTTAGAAAAAAATTCCAATTTTTTTGTAATTTTTTAAAGTTTTTGATGAAAATATTAAAAATGGTTTTAAACTTTTCTCCTCTTTTTTAAACAAATATGAATTTACAATATGTATTTTGAAAGGTCCGAAGAACAGTTCAGAGAAGTATAGAAAAAAACTTCACGACACACACACACTACAATTTTTTTTAAATTTTAAAATTTATCAATTCTGAGAGCTTCTTGTTTTTCCAAAACATGGAAGTAAGAAAGAATGGGTTTGTTTTTTTTTAATTTTGGGGCTTGAAGTTGAAAATCATCACATCACACATATTATCGAAATCAACTTCAGCTGATGACTTTCCCTTCCTTAGTATTGATACATACGTCAGCGCCACATAAAACTTCTGGCGGATATGAACGGGATGTGGCCCCGTTTTTCCTCGCGATTTTTTTTTCACGTGAAATAGGAACACTTGTCGCGATTCACGTAAATCGCGACAAATTTTTTCGTTTCACGTGAATGGCCACAAACTTTCCCGATTCACGTGAATGGCGACCAGTTTTATCCCGATTCACGGGAGTGACAACAAACTTTCCCGATTCACGTGAACCGCGACACACTTTCCCGGTTCACGTGAATGGCGACAAACTTTCCCGATTCACGTGAATCACGACCAATTTTAATGTTGTTCTATTGATTGACACTAGTCCCATTCAATAAAAATCGAAAATAACTGAGATAGGGTCTGTGAAACCTTAAAAAGAGCCTAAAAAGGCCTAATTTCCGGAATAACCCGGATTCCTGACCGGTTAAGGCCTATTTTAGGCCCTAGTAGAGACAATTCTGATGTAGTTTAACACGCTGAATCGATTGGCACTAGTCTTTTGAAACAGAAATCAAAAATGACTGAGATGAGGCCTGTGAAACCTTAAAAAGAGCCTAAAAAGGCCTAATTTCCGGAATAACCCGGATTCCTGACCGGTTAAGGCCTATTTTAGGCCCTAGTAGAGACTATTCTAATGTAGTTTAACACGCTGAATCGATTAGCACTAGTCTCCTGGAACAGAAATCAAAAATGACCGAAATAAGGCCTGTGAAACCTTAAAAAGAGCCTAAAAAGGCCTAATTTCCGGAATAACCCGGATTCCTGACCGGTTAAGGCCTATTTTAGGCCCTAGTAGAGACTATTCTAATGTAGTTTAACACGCTGAATCGATTGGCACTAGTCTCCTGGAACAGAAATCAAAAATGACTGAGATGAGGCCTGTGAAACCTTAAAAAGAGCCTAAAAAGGCCTAATTTCCGGAATAACCCGGATTCCTGACCGGTTAAGGCCTATTTTAGGCCCTAGTAGAGACTATTCTAATGTAGTTTAACACGCTGAATCGATTGGCACTAGTCTCCTGGAACAGAAATCAAAAATGACTGAGATAAGGCCTGTGAAACCTTAAAAAGAGCCTAAAAAGGCCTAATTTCCGGAATTACCCGGATTCCTGACCGGTTAAGGCCTATTTTATGCCCTAGTAGAGACTATTCTGATGTAGTTTAACACGCTGAATCGATTGGCACTAGTCTCCTGGAACAGAAATCAAAAATGACTGAGATGAGGCCTGTGAAACCTTAAAAAGAGCCTAAAAAGGCCTAATTTCCGGAATAACCCGGATTCCTGACCGGTTAAGGCCTATTTTAGGCCCTAGTAGAGACTATTCTAATGTAGTTTAACACGCTGAATCGATTATTACTAGTCTCCTTGAACAGAAATCAAAAATGACCGAAATAAGGCCTGTGAAACCTTAAAAAGAGCCTAAAAAGGCCTAATTTCCGGAATAACCCGGATTCCTGACCGGTTAAGGCCTATTTTAGGCCCTAGTAGAGACTATTCTAATGTAGTTTAACACGCTGAATCGATTGGCACTAGTCTCCTGGAACAGAAATCAAAAATGACTGAGATGAGGCCTGTGAAACCTTAAAAAGAGCCTAAAAAGGCCTAATTTCCGGAATAACCCGGATTCCTGACCGGTTAAGGCCTATTTTAGGCCCTAGTAGAGACTATTCTGATGTAGTTTAACACGCTGAATCGATTGGCACTAGTCTCCTGGAACAGAAATCAAAAATAACTGAGATAAGGCCTGTGAAACCTGAAAAAGAGCCTAAAAAGGCCTAATTTCCGGAATAACCCGGATTCCTGACCGGTTAAGGCCTATTTTAGGCCCTAGTAGAGACTATTCTGATGTAGTTTAACACGTTGAATCGATTGGCACTAGTCTCCTGGAACAGAAATCAAAAATGACTGAGATAAGGCCTGTGAAACCTTAAAAAGAGCCTAAAAAGGCCTAATTTCCGGAATAACCCGGATTCCTGACCGGTTAAGGCCTATTTTAGGCCCTAGTAGAGACTATTCTAATGTAGTTTAACACGCTGAATCGATTGGCACTAGTCTCCTGGAACAGAAATCAAAAATAACTGAGATAAGGCCTGTGAAACCTGAAAAAGAGCCTAAAAAGGCCCAATTTCCGGAATAACCCGGATTCCTGACCGGTTAAGGCCTATTTTAGGCCCTAGTAGAGACTATTCTAATGTAGTTTAACACGCTGAATCGATTGGCACTAGTCTCCTGGAACAGAAATCAAAAATAACTGAGATAAGGCCTGTGAAACCTGAAAAAGAGCCTAAAAAGGCCTAATTTCCGGAATAACCCGGATTCCTGACCGGTTAAGGCCTATTTTAGGCCCTAGTAGAGACTATTCTGATGTAGTTTAACACGCTGAATCGATGGCATTAGTCTCCTGGAACAGAAATCAAAAATGACTGAGATAAGGCCTGTGAAACCTTAAAAAGAGCCTAAAAAGGCCTAATTTCCGGAATAACCCGGATTCCTGACCGGTTAAGGCCTATTTTAGGCCCTAGTAGAGACTATTCTGATGTAGTTTAACACGCTGAATCGATTGGCATTAGTCTCCTGGAACAGAAATCAAAAATAACTGAGATAAGGCCTGTGAAACCTGAAAAAGAGCCTAAAAAGGCCTAATTTCCGGAATAACCCGGATTCCTGACCGGTTAAGGCCTATTTTAGGCCCTAGTAGAGACTATTCTGATGTAGTTTAACACGTTGAATCGATTGGCATTAGTCTCCTGGAACAGAAATCAAAAATAACTGAGATAAGGCCTGTGAAACCTTAAAAAGAGCCTAAAAAGGCCTAATTTCCGGAATAACCTGGATTCCTGATCGGTTAAGGCCTATTTTAGGCCCTAGTAGAGACTATTCTGATGTAGTTTAACACGCTGAATCGATTGGCACTAGTCTTTTGCAACAGAAATCAAAACTGACTGAGATAAGGCCTGTGAAACCTTAAAAAGAGCCTAAAAAGGCCTAATTTCCGGAATAACCCGGATTCCTGACCGGTTAAGGCCTATTTTAGGCCCTAGTAGAGACTATTCTGATGTAGTTTAACACGCTGAATCGATTGGCACTAGTCTCCTGGAACAGAAATCAAAAATGACCGAAATAAGGCCTGTGAAACCTTAAAAAGAGCCTAAAAAGGCCTAATTTCCGGAATAACCCGGATTCCTGACCGGTTAAGGCCTATTTTAGGCCCTAGTAGAGACTATTCTAATGTAGTTTAACACGCTGAATCGATTGGCACTAGTCTCCTGGAACAGAAATCAAAAATGACTGAGATGAGGCCTGTGAAACCTTAAAAAGAGCCTAAAAAGGCCTAATTTCCGGAATAACCCGGATTCCTGACCGGTTAAGGCCTATTTTAGGCCCTAGTAGAGACTATTCTAATGTAGTTTAACACGCTGAATCGATTGGCACTAGTCTCCTGGAACAGAAATCAAAAATGACTGAGATAAGGCCTGTGAAACCTTAAAAAGAGCCTAAAAAGGCCTAATTTCCGGAATTACCCCGGATTCCTGACCGGTTAAGGCCTATTTTATGCCCTAGTAGAGACTATTCTGATGTAGTTTAACACGCTGAATCGATTGGCACTAGTCTCCTGGAACAGAAATCAAAAATGACTGAGATGAGGCCTGTGAAACCTTAAAAAGAGCCTAAAAAGGCCTAATTTCCGGAATAACCCGGATTCCTGACCGGTTAAGGCCTATTTTAGGCCCTAGTAGAGACTATTCTAATGTAGTTTAACACGCTGAATCGATTATTACTAGTCTCCTTGAACAGAAATCAAAAATGACCGAAATAAGGCCTGTGAAACCTTAAAAAGAGCCTAAAAAGGCCTAATTTCCGGAATAACCCGGATTCCTGACCGGTTAAGGCCTATTTTAGGCCCTAGTAGAGACTATTCTAATGTAGTTTAACACGCTGAATCGATTGGCACTAGTCTCCTGGAACAGAAATCAAAAATGACTGAGATGAGGCCTGTGAAACCTTAAAAAGAGCCTAAAAAGGCCTAATTTCCGGAATAACCCGGATTCCTGACCGGTTAAGGCCTATTTTAGGCCCTAGTAGAGACTATTCTGATGTAGTTTAACACGCTGAATCGATTGGCACTAGTCTCCTGGAACAGAAATCAAAAATAACTGAGATAAGGCCTGTGAAACCTGAAAAAGAGCCTAAAAAGGCCTAATTTCCGGAATAACCCGGATTCCTGACCGGTTAAGGCCTATTTTAGGCCCTAGTAGAGACTATTCTGATGTAGTTTAACACGTTGAATCGATTGGCACTAGTCTCCTGGAACAGAAATCAAAAATGACTGAGATAAGGCCTGTGAAACCTTAAAAAGAGCCTAAAAAGGCCTAATTTCCGGAATAACCCGGATTCCTGACCGGTTAAGGCCTATTTTAGGCCCTAGTAGAGACTATTCTAATGTAGTTTAACACGCTGAATCGATTGGCACTAGTCTCCTGGAACAGAAATCAAAAATAACTGAGATAAGGCCTGTGAAACCTGAAAAAGAGCCTAAAAAGGCCCAATTTCCGGAATAACCCGGATTCCTGACCGGTTAAGGCCTATTTTAGGCCCTAGTAGAGACTATTCTAATGTAGTTTAACACGCTGAATCGATTGGCACTAGTCTCCTGGAACAGAAATCAAAAATAACTGAGATAAGGCCTGTGAAACCTGAAAAAGAGCCTAAAAAGGCCTAATTTCCGGAATAACCCGGATTCCTGACCGGTTAAGGCCTATTTTAGGCCCTAGTAGAGACTATTCTGATGTAGTTTAACACGCTGAATCGATGGCATTAGTCTCCTGGAACAGAAATCAAAAATGACTGAGATAAGGCCTGTGAAACCTTAAAAAGAGCCTAAAAAGGCCTAATTTCCGGAATAACCCGGATTCCTGACCGGTTAAGGCCTATTTTAGGCCCTAGTAGAGACTATTCTGATGTAGTTTAACACGCTGAATCGATTGGCATTAGTCTCCTGGAACAGAAATCAAAAATAACTGAGATAAGGCCTGTGAAACCTGAAAAAGAGCCTAAAAAGGCCTAATTTCCGGAATAACCCGGATTCCTGACCGGTTAAGGCCTATTTTAGGCCCTAGTAGAGACTATTCTGATGTAGTTTAACACGTTGAATCGATTGGCATTAGTCTCCTGGAACAGAAATCAAAAATAACTGAGATAAGGCCTGTGAAACCTTAAAAAGAGCCTAAAAAGGCCTAATTTCCGGAATAACCTGGATTCCTGATCGGTTAAGGCCTATTTTAGGCCCTAGTAGAGACTATTCTGATGTAGTTTAACACGCTGAATCGATTGGCACTAGTCTTTTGCAACAGAAATCAAAACTGACTGAGATAAGGCCTGTGAAACCTTAAAAAGAGCCTAAAAAGGCCTAATTTCCGGAATAACCCGGATTCCTGACCGGTTAAGGCCTATTTTAGGCCCTAGTAGAGACTATTCTGATGTAGTTTAACACGCTGAATCGATTGGCACTAGTCTCCTGGAACAGAAATCAAAAATGACCGAAATAAGGCCTGTGAAACCTTGAAAAAAGCCTAAAAATGCCTAATTTCCGGAATAACCCGGATTCCTGACCGGTTAAGGCCTATTTTAGGCCCTAGTAGAGACTATTCTGATGTAGTTTAACACGCTGAATCGATTGGCACTAGTCTCCTGGAACAGAAATCAAAAATGACTGAGATAAGGCCTGTGAAACCTTAAAAAGAGCCTAAAAAGGCCTAATTTCCGGAATAACCCGGATTCCTGACCGGTTAAGGCCTATTTTAGGCCCTAGTAGAGACTATTCTGATGTAGTTTAACACGTTGAATCGATTGGCATTAGTCTCCTGGAACAGAAATCAAAAATAACTGAGATAAGGCCTGTGAAACCTTAAAAAGAGCCTAAAAAGGCCTAATTTCCGGAATAACCCGGATTCCTGACCGGTTAAGGCCTATTTTAGGCCCTAGTAGAGACTATTCTGATGTAGTTTAACACGCTGAATCGATTGGCACTAGTCTCCTGGAACGGAAATCAAAAATAACTGAGATAAGGCCTGTGAAACCTGAAAAAAGAGCCTAAAAAGGCCTAATTTCCGGAATAACCCGGATTCCTGACCGGTTAAGGCCTATTTTAGGCCCTAGTAGAGACTATTCTGATGTAGTTTAACACGTTGAATCGATTGGCATTAGTCTCCTGGAACAGAAATCAAAAATAACTGAGATAAGGTCTGTGAAACCTGAAAAAGAGCCTAAAAAGGCCTAATTTCCGGAATAACCCCGGATTCCTGACCGGTTAAGGCCTATTTTAGGCCCTAGTAGAGACTATTCTGATGTAGTTTAACACGCTGAATCGATTGGCACTAGTCTCCTGGAACAGAAATCAAAAATGACTGAGATAAGGCCTGTGAAACCTTAAAAAGAGCCTAAAAAGGCCTAATTTCCGGAATAACCCGGATTCCTGACCGGTTAAGGCCTATTTTAGGCCCTAGTAGAGACTATTCTGATGTAGTTTAACACGCTGAATCGATTGGCATTAGTCTCCTGGAACAGAAATCAAAAATAACTGAGATAAGGCCTGTGAAACCTGAAAAAGAGCCTAAAAAGGCCTAATTTCCGGAATAACCCGGATTCCTGACCGGTTAAGGCCTATTTTAGGCCCTAGTAGAGACTATTCTGATGTAGTTTAACACGCTGAATCGATTGGCACTAGTCTCCTGGAACAGAAATCAAAAATGACTGAGATAAGGCCTGTGAAACCTTAAAAAGAGCCTAAAAAGGCCTAATTTCCGGAATAACCCGGATTCCTGACCGGTTAAGGCCTATTTTAGGCCCTAGTAGAGACTATTCTGATGTAGTTTAACACGCTGAATCGATTGGCACTAGTCTCCTGGAACAGAAATCAAAAATGACCGAAATAAGGCCTGTGAAACCTTGAAAAAAGCCTAAAAATGCCTAATTTCCGGAATAACCCGGATTCCTGACCGGTTAAGGCCTATTTTAGGCCCTAGTAGAGACTATTCTGATGTAGTTTAACACGCTGAATCGATTGGCACTAGTCTCCTGGAACAGAAATCAAAAATGACTGAGATAAGGCCTGTGAAACCTTAAAAAGAGCCTAAAAAGGCCTAATTTCCGGAATAACCCGGATTCCTGACCGGTTAAGGCCTATTTTAGGCCCTAGTAGAGGACTATTCTGATGTAGTTTAACACGTTGAATCGATTGGCATTAGTCTCCTGGAACAGAAATCAAAAATAACTGAGATAAGGCCTGTGAAACCTTAAAAAGAGCCTAAAAAGGCCTAATTTCCGGAATAACCCGGATTCCTGACCGGTTAAGGCCTATTTTAGGCCCTAGTAGAGACTATTCTGATGTAGTTTTAACACGTTGAATCGATTGGCATTAGTCTCCTGGAACAGAAATCAAAAATAACTGAGATAAGGTCTGTGAAACCTGAAAAAGAGCCTAAAAAGGCCTAATTTCCGGAATAACCCGGATTCCTGACCGGTTAAGGCCTATTTTAGGCCCTAGTAGAGACTATTCTGATGTAGTTTAACACGCTGAATCGATTGGCACTAGTCTCCTGGAACAGAAATCAAAAATGACCGAAATAAGGCCTGTGAAACCTTGAAAAAAGCCTAAAAAATGCCTAATTTCCGGAATAACCCGGATTCCTGACCGGTTAAGGCCTATTTTAGGCCCTAGTAGAGACTATTCTGATGTAGTTTAACACGCTGAATCGATTGGCACTAGTCTCCTGGAACAGAAATCAAAAATGACTGAGATAAGGCCTGTGAAACCTTAAAAAGAGCCTAAAAAGGCCTAATTTCCGGAATAACCCGGATTCCTGACCGGTTAAGGCCTATTTTAGGCCCTAGTAGAGACTATTCTGATGTAGTTTAACACGTTGAATCGATTGGCATTAGTCTCCTGGAACAGAAATCAAAAATAACTGAGATAAGGCCTGTGAAACCTTAAAAAGAGCCTAAAAAGGCCTAATTTCCGGAATAACCCGGATTCCTGACCGGTTAAGGCCTATTTTAGGCCCTAGTAGAGACTATTCTGATGTAGTTTAACACGTTGAATCGATTGGCATTAGTCTCCTGGAACAGAAATCAAAAATAACTGAGATAAGGTCTGTAAAACCTGAAAAAGAGCCTAAAAAGGCCTAATTTCCGGAATAACCCGGATTCCTGACCGGTTAAGGCCTATTTTAGGCCCTAGTAGAGACTATTCTGATGTAGTTTAACACGCTGAATCGATTGACACTAGTCTCCTGGAACAGAAATCAAAAATGACTGAGATAAGGCCTGTGAAACCTTAAAAAGAGCCTAAAAAAGGCCTAATTTCCGGAATAACCCGGATTCCTGACCGGTTAAGGCCTATTTTAGGCCCTAGTAGAGACTATTCTGATGTAGTTTAACACGCTGAATCGATTGGCATTAGTCTCCTGGAACAGAAATCAAAAATAACTGAGATAAAACCTGTGAAACCTGAAAAAGAGCCTAAAAAGGCCTAATTTCCGGAATAACCCGGATTCCTGACCGGTTAAGGCCTATTTTAGGCCCTAGTAGAGACTATTCTGATGTAGTTTAACACGCTGAATCGATTGGCACTAGTCTCCTGGAACAGAAATCAAAAATGACTGAGATAAGGCCTGTGAAACCTTAAAAAGAGCCTAAAAAGGCCTAATTTCCGGAATAACCCGGATTCCTGACCGGTTAAGGCCTATTTTAGGCCCTAGTAGAGACTATTCTGATGTAGTTTAACACGCTGAATCGATTGGCACTAGTCTCCTGGAACAGAAATCAAAAATGACTGAGATAAGGCCTGTGAAACCTTAAAAAGAGCCTAAAAAGGCCTAATTTCCGGAATAACCCGGATTCCTGACCGGTTAAGGCCTATTTTAGGCCCTAGTAGAGACTATTCTGATGTAGTTTAACACGCTGAATCGATTGGCACTAGTCTCCTGGAACAGAAATCAAAAATGACTGAGATAAGGCCTGTGAAACCTTAAAAAGAGCCTAAAAAGGCCTAATTTCCGGAATAACCCGGATTCCTGACCGGTTAAGGCCTATTTTAGGCCCTAGTAGAGACTATTCTGATGTAGTTTAACACGCTGAATCGATTGGCACTAGTCTCCTGGAACAGAAATCAAAAATGACTGAGATAAGGCCTGTGAAACCTTAAAAAGAGCCTAAAAAGGCCTAATTTCCGGAATAACCCGGATTCCTGACCGGTTAAGGCCTATTTTAGGCCCTAGTAGAGACTATTCTGATGTAGTTTAACACGCTGAATCGATTGGCATTAGTCTCCTGGAACAGAAATCAAAAATAACTGAGATAAGGCCTGTGAAACCTGAAAAAGAGCCTAAAAAGGCCTAATTTCCGGAATAACCCGGATTCCTGACCGGTTAAGGCCTATTTTAGGCCCTAGTAGAGACTATTCTGATGTAGTTTAACACGCTGAATCGATTGGCACTAGTCTCCTGGAACAGAAATCAAAAATAACTGAGATAAGGTCTGTGAAACCTGAAAAAGAGCCTAAAAAGGCCTAATTTCCGGAATAACCCGGATTCCTGACCGGTTAAGGCCTATTTTAGGCCCTAGTAGAGACTATTCTGATGTAGTTTAACACGCTGAATCGATTGGCATTAGTCTCCTGGAACAGAAATCAAAAATAACTGAGATAAGGTCTGTGAAACCTGAAAAAGAGCCTAAAAAGGCCTAATTTCCGGAATAACCCGGATTCCTGACCGGTTAAGGCCTATTTTAGGCCCCTAGTAGAGACTATTCTGATGTAGTTTAACACGCTGAATCGATTGGCACTAGTCTCCTGGAACAGAAATCAAAAATGACTGAGATAAGGCCTGTGAAACCTTAAAAAGAGCCTAAAAAGGCCTAATTTCCGGAATAACCCCGGATTCCTGACCGGTTAAGGCCTATTTTAGGCCCTAGTAGAGACTATTCTGATGTAGTTTAACACGCTGAATCGATTGGCACTAGTCTCCTGGAACAGAAATACCGAAATAAGGCCTGTGAAACCTTGAAAAAAGCCTAAAAATGCCTAATTTCCGGAATAACCCGGATTCCTGACCGGTTAAGGCCTATTTTAGGCCCTAGTAGAGACTATTCTGATGTAGTTTTAACACGCTGAATCGATTGGCACTAGTCTCCTGGAACAGAAATCAAAAATGACTGAGATAAGGCCTGTGAAACCTTAAAAAGAGCCTAAAAAGGCCTAATTTCCGGAATAACCCGGATTCCTGACCGGTTAAGGCCTATTTTAGGCCCTAGTAGAGACTATTCTGATGTAGTTTAACACGCTGAATCGATTGGCACTAGTCTTTTGCAACAGAAATCAAAAATGACTGAGATAAGGCCTGTGAAACCTTAAAAAGAGCCTAAAAAGGCCTAATTTCCGGAATAACCCGGATTCCTGACCGGTTAAGGCCTATTTTAGGCCCTAGTAGAGACTATTCTGATGTAGTTTAACACGTTGAATCGATTGGCATTAGTCTCCTGGAACAGAAATCAAAAATAACTGAGATAAGGCCTGTGAAACCTGAAAAGAGCCTAAAAAGGCCTAATTTCCGGAATAACCCGGATTCCTGACCGGTTAAGGCCTATTTTAGGCCCTAGTAGAGACTATTCTGATGTAGTTCAACACGCTGAATCGATTGGCACTAGTCTTTTGCAACAGAAATCAAAAATGACTGAGATAAGGCCTGTGAAACCTTAAAAAGAGCCTAAAAAGGCCTAATTTCCGGAATAACCCGGATTCCTGACCGGTTAAGGCCTATTTTAGGCCCTAGTAGAGACTATTCTGATGTAGTTTAACACGCTGAATCGATTGGCATTAGTCTCCTGGAACAGAAATCAAAAATAACTGAGATAAGGCCTGTGAAACCTGAAAAAGAGCCTAAAAAGGCCTAATTTCCGGAATAACCCGGATTCCTGACCGGTTAAGGCCTATTTTAGGCCCTAGTAGAGACTATTCTGATGTAGTTTAACACGCTGAATCGATTGGCACTAGTCTCCTGGAACAGAAATCAAAAATAACTGAGATAAGGTCTGTGAAACCTTGAAAAAAGCCTAAAAATGCCTAATTTCCGGAATAACCCGGATTCCTGACCGGTTAAGGCCTATTTTAGGCCCTAGTAGAGACTATTCTGATGTAGTTTAACACGCTGAATCGATTGGCACTAGTCTCCTGGAACAGAAATCAAAAATGACCGAAATAAGGCCTGTGAAACCTTGAAAAAAGCCTAAAAATGCCTAATTTCCGGAATAACCCGGATTCCTGACCGGTTAAGGCCTATTTTAGGCCCTAGTAGAGACTATTCTGATGTAGTTTAACACGCTGAATCGATTGGCACTAGTCTCCTGGAACAGAAATCAAAAATGACTGAGATAAGGCCTGTGAAACCTTAAAAAGAGCCTAAAAAGGCCTAATTTCCGGAATAACCCGGATTCCTGACCGGTTAAGGCCTATTTTAGGCCCTAGTAGAGACTATTCTGATGTAGTTTAACACGCTGAATCGATTGGCACTAGTCTTTTGCAACAGAAATCAAAAATGACTGAGATAAGGCCTGTGAAACCTTAAAAAGAGCCTAAAAAGGCCTAATTTCCGGAATAACCGGGATTCCTGACCGGTTAAGGCCTATTTTAGGCCCTAGTAGAGACTATTCTGATGTAGTTTAACACGTTGAATCGATTGGCATTAGTCTCCTGGAACAGAAATCAAAAATAACTGAGATAAGGCCTGTGAAACCTGAAAAAGAGCCTAAAAAGGCCTAATTTCCGGAATAACCCGGATTCCTGACCGGTTAAGGCCTATTTTAGGCCCTAGTAGAGACTATTCTGATGTAGTTTAACACGCTGAATCGATTGGCACTAGTCTTTTGCAACAGAAATCAAAAATAACTGAGATAAGGCCTGTGAAACCTGAAAAAGAGCCTAAAAAGGCCTAATTTCCGGAATAACCCGGATTCCTGACCGGTTAAGGCCTATTTTAGGCCCTAGTAGAGACTATTCTGATGTAGTTTAACACGCTGAATCGATTGGCACTAGTCTCCTGAACAGAAATCAAAAATAACTGAGATAAGGTCTGTGAAACCTGAAAAAGAGCCTAAAAAGGCCTAATTTCCGGAATAACCCCGGATTCCTGACCGGTTAAGGCCTATTTTAGGCCCTAGTAGAGACTATTCTGATGTAGTTTAACACGCTGAATCGATTGGCACTAGTCTCCTGGAACAGAAATCAAAAATGACTGAGATAAGGCCTGTGAAACCTGAAAAAGAGCCTAAAAAGGCCTAATTTCCGGAATAACCCGGATTCCTGACCGGTTAAGGCCTATTTTAGGCCCTAGTAGAGACTATTCTGATGTAGTTTAACACGTTGAATCGATTGGCATTAGTCTCCTGGAACAGAAATCAAAAATAACTGAGATAAGGCCTGTGAAACCTTAAAAAGAGCCTAAAAAGGCCTAATTTCCGGAATAACCCGGATTCCTGACCGGTTAAGGCCTATTTTAGGCCCTAGTAGAGACTATTCTGATGTAGTTTAACACGCTGAATCGATTGGCATTAGTCTCCTGGAACAGAAATCAAAAATAACTGAGATAGGGCCTGTGAAACCTGAAAAAGAGCCTAAAAAGGCCTAATTTCCGGAATAACCCGGATTCCTGACCGGTTAAGGCCTATTTTAGGCCCTAGTAGAGACTATTCTGATGTAGTTTAACACGCTGAATCGATTGGCACTAGTCTCCTGGAACAGAAATCAAAAATAACTGAGATAAGGTCTGTGAAACCTGAAAAAGAGCCTAAAAAGGCCTAATTTCCGGAATAACCCGGATTCCTGACCGGTTAAGGCCTATTTTAGGCCCTAGTAGAGACTATTCTGATGTAGTTTAACACGCTGAATCGATTGGCATTAGTCTCCTGGAACAGAAATCAAAAATAACTGAGATAAGGTCTGTGAAACCTGAAAAAGAGCCTAAAAAGGCCTAATTTCCGGAATAACCCGGATTCCTGACCGGTTAAGGCCTATTTTAGGCCCCTAGTAGAGGACTATTCTGATGTAGTTTAACACGCTGAATCGATTGGCACTAGTCTCCTGGAACAGAAATCAAAAATGACTGAGATAAGGCCTGTGAAACCTTAAAAAGAGCCTAAAAAGGCCTAATTTCCGGAATAACCCGGATTCCTGACCGGTTAAGGCCTATTTTAGGCCCTAGTAGAGACTATTCTGATGTAGTTTAACACGCTGAATCGATTGGCATTAGTCTCCTGGAACAGAAATCAAAAATAACTGAGATAAGGCCTGTGAAACCTGAAAAAGAGCCTAAAAAGGCCTAATTTCCGGAATAACCCGGATTCCTGACCGGTTAAGGCCTATTTTAGGCCCTAGTAGAGACTATTCTGATGTAGTTTAAACACGCTGAATCGATTGGCACTAGTCTCCTGGAACAGAAATCAAAAATAACTGAGATAAGGTCTGTGAAACCTGAAAAAGAGCCTAAAAAGGCCTAATTTCCGCAATAACCCGGATTCCTGACCGGTTAAGGCCTATTTTAGGCCCTAGTAGAGACTATTCTGATGTAGTTTAACACGCTGAATCGATTGGCACTAGTCTCCTGGAACAGAAATCAAAAATGACCGAAATAAGGCCTGTGAAACCTTGAAAAAAGCCTAAAAATGCCTAATTTCCGGAATAACCCGGATTCCTGACCGGTTAAGGCCTATTTTAGGCCCTAGTAGAGACTATTCTGATGTAGTTTAACACGCTGAATCGATTGGCACTAGTCTCCTGGAACAGAAATCAAAAATGACTGAGATAAGGCCTGTGAAACCTGAAAAAGAGCCTAAAAAGGCCTAATTTCCGGAATAACCCGGATTCCTGACCGGTTAAGGCCTATTTTAGGCCCTAGTAGAGACTATTCTGATGTAGTTTAACACGTTGAATCGATTGGCATTAGTCTCCTGGAACATAAATCAAAAATAACTGAGATAAGGCCTGTGAAACCTTAAAAAGAGCCTAAAAGGCCTAATTTCCGGAATAACCCGGATTCCTGACCGGTTAAGGCCTATTTTAGGCCCTAGTAGAGACTATTCTGATGTAGTTTAACACGCTGAATCGATTGGCACTAGTCTCCTGGAACAGAAATCAAAAATAACTGAGATAAGGCCTGTGAAACCTGAAAAAGAGCCTAAAAAGGCCTAATTTCCGGAATAAACCCGGATTCCTGACCGGTTAAGGCCTATTTTAGGCCCTAGTAGAGGACTATTCTGATGTAGTTTAACACGCTGAATCGATTGGCATTAGTCTCCTGGAACAGAAATCAAAAATAACTGAGATAAGGTCTGTGAAACCTGAAAAAGAGCCTAAAAAGGCCTAATTTCCGGAATAACCCGGATTCCTGACCGGTTAAGGCCTATTTTAGGCCCTAGTAGAGACTATTCTGATGTAGTTTAACACGCTGAATCGATTGGCATTAGTCTCCTGGAACAGAAATCAAAAATAACTGAGATAAGGTCTGTGAAACCTGAAAAAGAGCCTAAAAAGGCCTAATTTCCGGAATAACCCGGATTCCTGACCGGTTAAGGCCTATTTTAGGCCCTAGTAGAGACTATTCTGATGTAGTTTAACACGCTGAATCGATTGGCACTAGTCTCCTGGAACAGAAATCAAAAATGACTGAGATAAGGCCTGTGAAACCTTAAAAAGAGCCTAAAAAGGCCTAATTTCCGGAATAACCCGGATTCCTGACCGGTTAAGGCCTATTTTAGGCCCTAGTAGAGACTATTCTGATGTAGTTTAACACGCTGAATCGATTGGCATTAGTCTCCTGGAACAGAAATCAAAAATAACTGAGATAAGGCCTGTGAAACCTGAAAAAGAGCCTAAAAAGGCCTAATTTCCGGAATAACCCGGATTCCTGACCGGTTAAGGCCTATTTTAGGCCCTAGTAGAGACTATTCTGATGTAGTTTAACACGCTGAATCGATTGGCACTAGTCTCCTGGAACAGAAATCAAAAATAACTGAGATAAGGTCTGTGAAACCTGAAAAAGAGCCTAAAAAGGCCTAATTTCCGGAATAACCCGGATTCCTGACCGGTTAAGGCCTATTTTAGGCCCTAGTAGAGACTATTCTGATGTAGTTTAACACGCTGAATCGATTGGCACTAGTCTCCTGGAACAGAAATCAAAAATGACTGAGATAAGGCCTGTGAAACCTGAAAAAGAGCCTAAAAAGGCCTAATTTCCGGAATAACCCGGATTCCTGACCGGTTAAGGCCTATTTTAGGCCCTAGTAGAGACTATTCTGATGTAGTTTAACACGTTGAATCGATTGGCATTAGTCTCCTGGAACAGAAATCAAAAATAACTGAGATAAGGCCTGTGAAACCTTAAAAAGAGCCTAAAAAGGCCTAATTTCCGGAATAACCCGGATTCCTGACCGGTTAAGGCCTATTTTAGGGCCCTAGTAGAGACTATTCTGATGTAGTTTAACACGCTGAATCGATTGGCATTAGTCTCCTGGAACAGAAATCAAAAATAACTGAGATAAGGCCTGTGAAACCTGAAAAAGAGCCTAAAAAGGCCTAATTTCCGGAATAACCCGGATTCCTGACCGGTTAAGGCCTATTTTAGGCCCTAGTAGAGACTATTCTGATGTAGTTTAACACGCTGAATCGATTGGCACTAGTCTCCTGGAACAGAAATCAAAAATAACTGAGATAAGGTCTGTGAAACCTGAAAAAGAGCCTAAAAAGGCCTAATTTCCGGAATAACCCGGATTCCTGACCGGTTAAGGCCTATTTTAGGCCCTAGTAGAGACTATTCTGATGTAGTTTAACACGCTGAATCGATTGGCATTAGTCTCCTGGAACAGAAATCAAAAATAACTGAGATAAGGTCTGTGAAACCTGAAAAAGAGCCTAAAAAGGCCTAATTTCCGGAATAACCCGGATTCCTGACCGGTTAAGGCCTATTTTAGGCCCTAGTAGAGACTATTCTGATGTAGTTTAACACGCTGAATCGATTGGCACTAGTCTCCTGGAACAGAAATCAAAAATGACTGAGATAAGGCCTGTGAAACCTTAAAAAGAGCCTAAAAAGGCCTAATTTCCGGAATAACCCGGATTCCTGACCGGTTAAGGCCTATTTTAGGCCCTAGTAGAGACTATTCTGATGTAGTTTAACACGCTGAATCGATTGGCATTAGTCTCCTGGAACAGAAATCAAAAATAACTGAGATAAGGCCTGTGAAACCTGAAAAAGAGCCTAAAAAGGCCTAATTTCCGGAATAACCCGGATTCCTGACCGGTTAAGGCCTATTTTAGGCCCTAGTAGAGACTATTCTGATGTAGTTTAACACGCTGAATCGATTGGCACTAGTCTCCTGGAACAGAAATCAAAAATAACTGAGATAAGGTCTGTGAAACCTGAAAAGAGCCTAAAAAGGCCTAATTTCCGGAATAACCCGGATTCCTGACCGGTTAAGGCCTATTTTAGGCCCTAGTAGAGACTATTCTGATGTAGTTTAACACGCTGAATCGATTGGCACTAGTCTCCT